>CM077575.1:15305182-15852202 GCA_039657325.1 Stephania cephalantha
TTGCAATTCTCGATGGATATGGCGGGGACAGAGCGACTACAAATATATTACTCACAAAAGGGGTAGATGATAGGATTGTTGCAGCAGTGGTGTCATGTGGAGCTTTTACTCTATAGGAGATATTGGATCAAGCGTTGGCACATGAGATCTTCTTGATGTATAGAGAGGATAGGCGTATTACTGGGACCGAAGCACAGATGGGACAGAGTTCTCAGACAAACCAGAGGCCGGAGAGACAAAGGGATCATTTGGATAGAGGTTGAAGGGATGATAAATGAGACAAGGACCACAGGGATGATCACAAGGACCGTCGGTTTCAGTTTGAGGATAGGCAGCAAGTTCGCGTTATAGCACCATCACCGATTGAGCAGCACAGGCAGCAGCCACAACTGTACCGTCATCAGGATAGAGATCAGGAAGGACATGATAGAGGTTAGAAAGACTAGGGTTGGGTCAGAGATCTAGAGACGGACAGGCTGGCAGATTAAAGATGCGTCGATGTTTTTGATGTGGTCATATGGGACATCTGAGAACCCATTGTTCGATGTCATCACCACTACCAGAGCCATATTAGACTCGAGAGAGTTTACGTAGTTGGTCAGCTGGATAGAGGGGCGACCAGACATCATCTTGAGAGTAAGTTTTGTAACGCATTTTATTAGTTATTTGTTTAAATTATGCGTATATGTTGATTCCTATGGACGCTTATAAAGACTCAGTGTTGTGTTATACACTAGGCCATAGCACGTGCGGTTTGGCCCTCGGTAAATGACAACCCAAGCTGCCTTGGTACACGTGTCACTGACTAAATGAATGGCCAACACCGTGAGGCCTATTGGGTGATGGGTCATTAGAGCGGGTTAAAGAGGCACACTGGTAGGATCTCAACGTGCTGAAGTATGGTTTAATAGGTTTCGAGCATGAGTTAGTGACCTCAATTTTTCCGCCGCTTTTCCATTTCGACAGAGGTGAATTAGAAATTCCTCAAGATCTAAATTTCGGGGAAGAAATATCTTTCAGTTGGGAAGAATTGTAACGGCCCAAATTAATTAAACTAGGATTAACGCTAATCTTGAGGATTAATGGTTGTAATTTGGGTGTTATATGGGCAACTCTGTTGACTCAGACACGAGAACCGAGGAAATATGTTATTTGTAGATGATAGTTGCTTATGTGTGATGTTTTAAATATTATATTATTGTAACATCGCATGTGTATACGTTGCTATCGGGTGAGTTGGTGTGACGGTTATTCGCTTCGTAAGGCGTGTTAACACGGGTATCGGGTATGCGAACTACGAGTACACTATGACACTAGACAAATTCATATGAAGATGAATAATTGATCAATTAAGATGGGTACTATAACTATAGGCTAATTTGATTAAATTTGAATAATAGGCTATGGTGTACCTTGAAATGTATGCCGAGACGCGGGGCACCGGATGTCGAGTAGTCGAAGGTTAGTGAGATCATAAAATTTGTTAATTTTGATGAATAAAAACACCAACCATATGTATTATGATGGGCGTAATCTAAATCAATTCAGTCAAATAAATAAAGGCCTATTGTTTGATTAATTAAATTGAAACTATAAGATGGATCTAGATATACGAATTGGCACATCTAGGAACCTATGGAATGGCAAATTGGTGTCACTAGGAGGGAGTTAGTGGGATAAGTGGCAAGAGATAGGCCATTGGATGAATCTCGGGATACAAAAATACATGGAGATCAATGGCTAGAAATGAAGCTCACTTTAACATATATATATATATATATATATATATATATATATATATATATGATGAGTTGATCTACACATGCAATCAAACAAACCATTTTCATACTACAAATCAGAGAAGAAGAATAGGAGATTAGAGGCTAGAATTCAACAAATTTGAGCCCAAACTTGGAGATTCAACACGAGGTAATCATCTTCTCCACATTATGTGCATGAAAATGAACTCAATTTGGCGTACTTTAGTGTAAATTTGATGATTGAGGAATAGGCTACTGATTTTTAGGAATTATTGGTGAATTACAAGTATAATTACTATTTACATGGCATTTATATACTGGTTTTGAAAGAGATTAAGGTTTTGATGAATTTGGGAAAAACTAGTAAAAATCATAGATTTGATGATTTTGATCTAATTGTTGTTGTTTTAATGGTTTAAATGATGTTTTGGAGTTTATAATATGTGGAGAGTTGTTTAGTTGGGCTTAGTTAGCTAATCGCGGAGTTGGTGACAGAATTCTCGAGTTGAGAATTCTGTCATAGAACGTAGTTAGCGCGCTAACTAGTTTGGGCACTCAACTATTTTTTTTTCAAAATGAAGAATATTAGCATGTTGAACAGATCGCCTAGCATGCTAACTCCACCTACCACGCTAGGTAGACCCATTAGCACTCTAATGATAGATGAAAGTTAAATTTAAGGACTGATTTTCAGATTTTTTACCTAATACAACACTAATCAACCAAGAATCGTGCTAAAATTATAAAATTGGACTTCAAGGACTTAGAGGACGGTAGCTCGGGTATCGGGGAGCTAGTCAGGTCAGATTCGGGAGTCCAGGGGAAGTCAGATAGCGTTTTGAGGTTTGTAAAAACCACAGGAATGTCCTTTGAGTATTTATTACTTTCATTACTATTTTATTTCATCTTGTTCAGTGTATTCTTGATTCTATTCCTTATTCACTTTAGTTATCTATATATGTGTCACTATTTGAATGGTTGGTTGAGTTTACTCCTACCGGGTATTTCGGGGTATGTCTATGGCACATTAGACCATAGCATGTGTATCACGAGTCATCAGTGGATAATGACCAAAGCTACTTTGTCGATACATGTGCCAGAGCGTCGTGGGTCTACGCCGGATACCGAGAGGACCAAGTGATAGGACAGTTGGATGCGCCCATTAGAAGGATCATGGGAGGGTATCCGAAGTATGGTCCAGTCTGCTTGGAACAGGCATACACGTTTTCGCTTTATTGTTATTTATGCATGTGATGAGTCATTTACATTCCGCATGTTTATTTAACAATATTTATTGGATTTCCTTTACTTATTCATATGAATGTTCAGTGAATTTCTTTGGGATTTTACTTACTGGATTCGTCATCTGTTTTGTTTTGATGGCTAAGTGCAGATCCTTCCACGAGTAAAGGTAAGGAGATTTTTGGTGACTATCTCTGAGCTCGCCCACTGTTCGGCGCACTATTCGTAGGTGTTTATTATGGTATATTGTTATATTTTGGGGTTTATGGGAGACTATGGAGACAGGTGTACTTGTATATGTTTACTTTTGTCGCCTTATATATAATGTGTATTCTATTACGGGTTTTCCACAGTAGGACTGATGCTTTATAAAACCTAAAAGTTAATGAAAATACATGCTTATGTAATTAAAGACTTCCACTGTAAAATACTGATTTTCTACTAGCAAATCTGTAAAATACAAACCACCAGCACGACTAGGACTTGAATAAGCTACAAATAGTTGAACTTACGGAATTTAGAAACTTAAGGAGATAACTTAAGACTAATATAGATAATCGGTTAACTACACTAGTAATGTACTGTGGACATGATTTTTCGAGACATGAGATGGACGGGCAGGTGTCGGACACGTGCAACTGGGCCACCGGGCGAGGAGCGTACGCCAGAAGACACCCCAGGGTGGCCTCGGGGCGCGGGGCCGCCACACCCTAGCGAAATGACCTAACTACCTCTCCATATAAAATAGTTTTTACTCATTCATATCTCACTCACCCCACTCGCGCATACCCCCGTCACTTCTTTCTCAAATTGCATTCTCACCACCAACCCAAATCCAACGAAATCCGAGCAAAAACACATCGATTCGACGCCATGGGTGCATTCATCATCTCTTTTAGTGTCGATTTCGAGGTTTTTTGGAGTTTATGAGTTGGTATTGTTTGTGATTTTGTTGTTGAGTTTAGGGCTTCGATTTGGAGCTTAAATCTTGCATTTTTGGTATAAAGTCTCGATGAAATCGAAAATATCAAGTGATTTCGAACAAAACCCACTATTTTTTTGTCAATATCATGTATTTTTTAGCATTTTTGAAATTTCTTTGTTCGTTCCTGTTACTCGCGGGTGTCGACCACACAAGGCCGATAGCTCTGAAGAGGTGTCAGACACACATGGTCGACATCTCTTTAGAGGTCTCAGCTGGATCCCTCTGTGATCAATTAAAATCAAGTTTGATCACTTCGCATTATCAGTCGGAGTCGGCTGTTACCTCTTTAAGGATATCGTTCGGAGTCGGTCGTTACCTCTTTAGAGGTATAAATCGGTCGGATTCGGACGAACCCTGCAGGCGACACTTCTTCACTTCTTACACACGATGCGACCACATCCGACCTTCTTCCTACGACACTTGGTGACCTAGTGCAAGTGCTCTACAATGACTAAAACTGAGAAATGGAGAGGATTGAGGGGGTGTTGGGATGAAGGTAGGAGATGGGGTAAACGTTCGTTCAGTGTGAAGGGTAATTTTGGAATAATTTACAAAAAAGTAAAAACAGTAATAAAAATTCAAAAATAGGGTGCAATGAAGTAATGGGGTAAAATGAGCAAACCGTGGGGTCCGAATAGCCGTGGCCTATATATAGGGGCCACAACATTCGGATCTAGCCCCTTATCCTTCAACACCATACATATAGTTCTTTACTTTGAGAAATGTATTATAAAGAAGTGGGAAAAAAGTCATAAGAGATGTAGGAGTAGAACCGAGAGACAAAGTGGTCTTTCATTCTCTCCATCTGATGCGATCGAATATCCTAAGTCCATGGCATGGAGAGCCTCTGCACCACCCACCACCTTTTATGAAAAAAAACTTATTTATTCTTGTTTTTATTTCTTTTGTTTCTTCTGGTGGTACTTGTGATCTCTTTCTCCCATGACTTGACAACTAACACCTCGTTCAAACCAAGTAACCTAGCACTGATAAGGGAGTATTTTATACATGAACATGTATCTTTTAATTTAAATGATTGTACTTTGCAAAAGAAAAAAAAAAGAAAAGAAAAAAAAAAGTACTAGATTTATTGATGGTGTATATTGTGGGCTGATTAATTAACAAATCGATTACTGTTATTACGATCTTCTTGTTTGTTTGTTTGCGCTAGATTATTACTAAGAGGCCGGGCGTACGTCACGTGGGTCACACATTAATTAAGTAATAAATTGAACTCAAAAAAGGTAATAAATTATTGTTTTTTTATAGGAAGGTAATAAATTATTGTAATTGGTACTACTAGAAATTTAAGTAACTAAGCAATTCTTTTAAAAATGTTAGTGCTTAAGATTCTCTTCCTAATAGTTTAATTAATACATGGACATGTATGTATGGTTTGGAACAAACCATGTTCATACTTCAATTTTGATTTGTTAAATTTCGTACGCACATGAGGTTTTACTCCAAAAAGCCTCGGTACTAAGGGGAGATAATCACTTATTTACTTCATTATGAAGTTTCCCTTAATTGATACAGTAGGGTGGACGCATTTGTTAGGTGTGACTTAAATGGTTTGGAAAGCCTACCATCAATTGCATTAAATCGAACTCAATGGAAGAGTTGATCCATGTACACGACTCCAATTAATTTTTAACTGAGGCTATGCTGTTGTTATATGAAGATTCACTAAATCGATGCGGGACTATAATTTTGGTCTACACGGACAACTCAATATTGGTGTGGGGTTTTACTCTAAAAGTTGTCAATACTAATTGAGGGGAGATCAATACTTATATACTTCATTATGAAGTTTCACTTAATCAATGTGGGACTATGATTTCCGTTCACATATCTCCAAAATGCATGGTTAATTTAATTTGTGTTTAATTAATATCACTACAAGAAACTTGGATTTCTACAAATAAGTTATCCCTTGGTTGAAAGTCCTAATCTTGTCACTAATGAGATGTCAATGAGCCTTTGTCACATTATATGCCAAGTATCAAACCAGTGGCCGAAGTTTGTTTTCTTTCATTTCCTATTTTGGGGGGCATTCAGAATGCGGCGCCGCAATATTGAGGATGTAACCAATCTATAAGCTACAATTTTCTTAAAAAAATCACAAGAAAAAATAGTTTTAAAAAACTAATATATTTTGTTAAAAATGAACGGACATATAATTAATATATTATATGTAGCATCCTCTATCCCGATTAGGACGATACCCAGTCTGAAACCCTAATTAAGCTCCGGTACACCAACTAGAGTCAGCAGCCTCTCCTTCCGTACCTGATAAACAAGACTTGTATATCAATATCGAAATATAAATCAAAGTAATACACAACAAAAAATTAAAACTTTTTTTCAATAATACATTCGATATACATAACTCTAGAGTTTATCAAAATCAAAACATGTTTATAAACCTCCCAACCCTGTTATATTACAACAATGTAATTCAAACAATATTTATATATACAGGAAGGCTCATTACATTGTAGAGAAGATAGTAAAACTCTTAAATCTTCTCCTTGCACTTAGCTGAACCCATACGTGTGCAGCAAGAAATGCTAAGGAAAGTGAGTGCTTCAACTTGCTCAGTAAGTGATGCTCGTAAACACATCAATTATCAACTAATATCAACAAGTCAATGAATGGCAATATGAATCCAAAACATATCTATTCAGGGAATGAAATTGATATAAACAATAAATAGCTGAATGCAATTACAACAGGTAACATGCAACTGTACTCGTGATTTGTAATTTGAATTTTAATTACGGAGTCGTACTCTCCAGTCACTCAAGAATACAACCATAAAATCCACGTGTTGACCGATAAAGGATTATGCTAGTTTATTCTAGCTTGATTGAGCTACCAACTCCAAAATGATAATGACGACTAAGGTAAAACTCCGACTAACTGTGGATAAAAGGGCAGAATCCATTTATAGGCGAACATTTCAATTCATTATGACAAAGTGTGGAATTCATTTCCCTGCATATCTTTTCAATCCTCAGTCCCGGTCCGCCTTATTGACCATTTTTGGGATTCACCACATATAAAAATAGTCAAATCACAATATGTTGCCCCAATCCGAGTCCATAATGCTATATGAACTAAATATACTAATTTATGATAAGAGTACGAATCCCACTTACCTCGATTAGGTTTCGTTACAATTTCTTAACTTTTCCATGTCACTCGACCTTTCCCGACGTTCCAAAACCAATCACAAACCATTCGAGGTTCATATAGGTCTATTGCCCAATATTTAGAACCCCTAAGTCAGTCCCTAAGACCTCAGCAAATTCCATGTAAAAACCAGCACTATTGATGTTTTCTGATATGGGAGCGCACTCCCTCATTTGATGGGGCACGTTCCACCAACTTGGCTCCTGACACTTTATGAAGTGAGAACACTTCCTGCTACAGGGAGTGTGCTCCACCTCTCACTGTCTCGACAGTGAATAGGGCAACAACCTCTGTTCCATAAACAACATCAACAACAACCCTCAAATTACTCCCCATAACATCAATGAGGACCTGATGAGGTATAAACTCATTTCCAACCAACAACAACATAATTAAATAGAGAAGTCACCACCTACTTATGAATTTAATTCAAAAACTAAACTCAAACTTACCAACCATGGTGATCACTGATTTGCAGTGGTTTAATCTCCTCAAATCACACCAATAATCCTTTCTTGATCAACCTACATTAGATCAAACCCTCAACTACTCTCTCTCTCTCTCTCTCTCTCTCTCTCTCTCTCTCTCTCTCTTACATCGAATCGAACAATGAAATTAGTGATAAGTTTGAAGCTTTTGATATATATATATATATATATATATATATAGATTTTTCTTGAGATACGCATCGCGCTATCTCGAGGTTAATCAAGTGAGTATTGTGCTGAAATGACAGTTATCGTGACATGCATCTTAACACAATAATCACTTACGCTCTCCTTGCATTTAGTTGAAGCCCCTACGTATGAACTTAGAAATGCTAAGGGGAGTGAGCGCTTCAACTTGCTCAGTAAGTGATGCTCGTAAATACATCAATTATCAACTAATATCAACAAGTCAATGAATACCAATATAAATCCAAAACATTTATTCAGACAATGAAATTGATATATACCCTAAATAACTAAATGCAATTCTGATAGGTAACACTTAACCATACTCATGATTGGTATTTTGAATTTAATTACAGAGTCGTACTCTCCAATCACTCAAGAATACAACCACATAATCTACGTGTTGGTCGATAAGGGATTCTACGGGTTTATTCTAGTTTGACTGAGCTATCAACTCCAACTAGACAATGACGACTAAGGTAAGACTCCGGCTAACTAAGGACAAATGGGCAGAATCCAGTTCTGGACAAAATTTTCCATTCATTAGGATAAAGGGCAGAGTTCATTTCCTAGAATACCTTTTTCAATCCTCAGTCCCAATCTGCCTTGTCAACCATTTTCAGGATTCACCACGTATAAAAATAGTCAAATCACAAAATGTTGCCCCAATTCAACTCCATAATGATATATGAACTAAATATACTAATTTATGATGCGTAATTGATAAGAGTACGAATCCCACTTACCTCAATTAGGTTTTGTTACAATTTCCTAATTTTTTCATGACACTCGATCTTTCTCGGTGTTCCAAAACTTATCACAAATTATTTGAGGTTAATCTATGTCTATTACCTTATATTTAGTACCCCTAAGTCAGTCTTTAAGACCTCAACAAATTCCATGTAAAAACAATCATTGTTGTTATTTTCTGAGGTAGGAGCACACATCCTCATTTAGTAGGGTACAATCCACCAACTGAGCTCTTAACACTTTATGAAGGGAGCGCGCTTCCCTACTAAAGGGAGCACGCTCCACCCTTTACTGTCTCAACAGTGAATAGAGCAGTAGCCCCTGTTCAACCAACAACATCAGCAACAACCCTCAAATTAATTCACACAACATCAGGGAGGACCTCCGATGAGGTATAAGCTCATCTCCAACCAACAAAAATACAATTAAATACTTAATTCACCACCTACTTATGAATTCAACTCAAAAACTAAATTCAAACTTACCAACTATGGTGATCACTGATTTGCAGTGGTTTGATCTCCTCAAATCACACTAGTAATCCTCTCATGATCAACGTACATTGGATCAAACCCTCAATTGCTTTCTCTCTCTCTCTCTCTCTCTCTCTCTCTCTCTCTCTCTCTCTAATCGAATCAAATCGAATTGAATCAAACAATGAACTTAGTGAGTTTAAAGCTTTTGATTTATATATATGGATTTTCTAGAGATACACATCGCGTTATCTCGAGGATAATCAAGTGAGTATTGTGCTAAAATGAGACAGCTTATCGTGATATGCATCTTAACATAATCATAACTTACGCTCATCTCGAGGCGATCCAACGATCCACATAAATCAAATCAAACCTATAGTTTTAATTAAATATATATATCAATTATATATAAATATATATATCTCGTGCTTTTTATCGCCAATAAATTCACCGGACATACCTACGAGTATTCTCAGGTGTGCACGGCCATTTCACGCCCCTCTTCGAACTTGGTGTGCCGACAATTTATTATTTAATTGTTTATTTTTCAATTATAGGCTTGTATTAATTTTCGATCATTTCCAAATACCTATAAATCCACCAAACATTCCATACAAACACAAATCAACACACAAACTCATGCACATGCTAATCGAAGTACGCCGAACTTAACCACGAGCCTAACTTTGGTTAATTTGGATTCGGGTTAACACTAACTACCACCTTAAAATAAAGAATTTTGTTTAATTTATAAATCATTCTTAGTTTTTTAGTGAGAAAGAATACATTTTAAATATGAATTGAATATTCTACCATTTGAAAAGCGTAAATAATTTAAGATAAATTTTAATAGTGTTAGTATAACAACATTATTAGACATTGTAAAAAATATAGATTTTCTTGAAATTATTCATTCTTTTAACAAATGCAAATGTAATTATGAACATCAACAAAATTCTGAGACTCATTAGGGCTCACTTGTCGCAAAGAAATCAAGCATAAAGCAATGTTAAGACTATAATAGGACATTGTCTGATAAGAGTTCAAACAACAAAGCTTGTAAAATCAAGAGGCAGCTAGAGGATTATCAACATTAGAATGTTGTTCCTTCTTTCAAGCTTTTTGTAGATGCGGCTAGAGACCATCTTACCACGGAATGCTCTTATGGATGGGTTCTTTTTTCAAATGAAAAATTGATTAGAGCCGGGTCGATATCTTTGGGATCCTCTTCATCAGTTAAAGTTACAAAAGCTTAGGCAATTCTTGGAGCTTTAAATTTTTGTTCAAATAACTGTTTAAATCAAGAGGAGCCACTTTATATATTCAGATTGTAAGATTGTAGTGGTTGTTTTCAATAGGGAATTGGAAAACTCTGATATAGAGCTGATTCTTTTTTATATTAGAGTAATGTATCATAATGGAAGGAATAAATCTGTAAGGCATATAAGTAGGGCCATGAATTGTAAAGCTCAGACTCTAGCTAGAAGAGCTTTGAGAACCCATGTAACAGAGATGTGGCAATACCCTATACCTATGAACATTTTTGGGAATGAAGATTAACATTATTCTCTGGAAAAAAAAATCAAGCATAAAGCACAACTATCCCAAACTAAAAAAAGGTATATCAAAAGATCCATAACCGACTTCGCTCCTTATTATAATAGCTTGTATAAAATGTATGATTTCATTAAACTCACCTCGACATAATAAAGGCTTCATAGAATTGAATCAACCTCCATAGACCTAATAAACTCTTCAATTAAAGCCAATTTGATTTCCATTTTGCTAAACTCATACTCCGCCAATTTCTTTGCAAGTTTGGCATTATCATTTGCTTGGGCCGAATTCAAAAGAAAAATCCAACTCTGATATGTGATCTTCCACTCTTTTCTTGAGATTTAGTACTCTTGATCAACCATAAATCCAACAATTGATTGAGAAATTTCATTGGAGAAGATAAAGTGATCCTTACAAGAAAAAGATACTATATTATTTAAGACATTGAATAAGTGTTATTGATGACAACGTTATTACAACTTTTTTTTGAAGAAAACAACACTATTAAAACTTAATCAATATTTAACTGGACATATTATAATACTTTATTAAATTAAACAATTCATAGTGCTATAATTTGTTAAAAATACAAACTTAGAAATGCAGTAACAAACATATCATTATGTGTCAAATTTTTTAATAAAGATTTAATTACTTAGTTGTTAATTTTGTATTTAATTAAAATGTTTTGACAAAATATTTATCAACAACGTTTGTCAATGTTGTAAATTATAGTTTTTTCTTAAGGTCAGAGAATTTATAAGAATCTTGTTACCTCTTTCACATTTGAGTCATGGGATCCCTAAGTAAGCTAAAGAGGAGACTCTGTTGCAATGCATCTACCATAAACATACCTACTTTGACTTCCTTCTTTCTTGCTCTTTCAATTTTCTTCTCCATCTAGTGAAGATGGTTTATATATAGTGGAGCAAGATTGGGTGTCGTACAAAAAAACACACACTAATAACCTACTTGTTGATATTCGTTGGATTATGAATCTATTTGGAATGTTGAGATACATATAACGGACTCAAGAAAATGATGGGGACTTTTGACTTGATTAACACAATTGAGAAAAATATTACAAGATCTAACACACCTTGTATACAATTCTGTTACTAAATTTAGCAACGGAAATAGCAACAAAAAATTCTATTGCTAAATTTAGCAACAGAATTAGCAATAGAATTTTAGGCGGGAAAATTTGGTAGGTTAATTAGCAACAGATTTAGAAATGGGATTTATTCTGTTTCTAAATTATGTTGCTATTGGTTTCTATTCCGTTTTTAAATGGTCAACTTCAAAGTTTGACTACTGGCGTTGCTATTCTGTTGCTAATTAGATTCAGAATTAAGTCTGTTGCTAATTTATGTTTCTATATTGCTTGTTTTTGTAGTGGTAAAATATACAACAATATAACATCTTTTTACTAACGTGATGTTAGTAAAAAATATTTTCATATAACAATGTAAAATTTGTTCGAACTGTATAAATATTTAATGCAAAAACAGAAGTTCCTTCTACCTAGTTTTTTTCTTAAAAAAAAGTTCCTCAACTCTCCTTATAATACCTTTGTCATGTTGTAACTTTTTAGCAATTTCTAAATACAATACATTTGGATTCAACAAAAGTCATATTTTTGTGAAATAATGATCCAGTGCTAACAATATCTCTTGTGCTTTTCTTACATATTTCCAGTAAGCAAATACATGAGCAATCTTTTATGAATAGTTAGTTGGAAAAGTCGGTTCAAAAAAAAGAAAAAGGAAAAATACACATAAGTCCCTTAATTTTCCAACTAATGTCATATTCTAGATAGGTTTATTTCTAAAAAGGCAAAACTTGTCTTTGGTATTTGAACTTTCAACCTTTTATGCTTTTTGGTACCTGAACTTTCAAAACGCACATTTAGTCCCTTAACTTCCCAACTAATGTACATTTGATCATTCTGTTAGTTAGGACGTTAAAGTCGCTTCTGTGGCTAATTGAACCGGTCACATGGCTGGTTCTTCTTTGAACTGGCGGCTCACATGAACTAAACCGATTTTCGTCTAACCCATTATTAAAAAAATCTAAAACTAGAACCAAACACCTAGTCGATTTTCGTCTGATTGATTGATTCAATGTGCATGTTGGATTTCATTGGATTGATTAAGCTATGTCAGTAAGTTCTTTTGGGATTGGAAATTTAGGTGGAAAGATCTAATCTTACTGACTTGGGTTTTTGTTGGGGCATGTGCCCTAGGTTAATATATGAACATTGTTTTATTACTATTTTGGTTAATGAAATAGAGGATTTTATTTTGTGTTTATTATAATTGGTTTGCATGTTTATATTTAATAAAATCCATGAATATTGACCCAAATATATTAAATGTCCCTAGTCGATTATTATACTGAGAACTATAATGAAGTAAGACTAGTTTGAGTTGATTGACGGTCATGTGATGATCATGCGTATATGGATACGAATTAAGATCATAAGTACTTGTTAGGGAACAAGGCATTGGACCAACCCACTATGTGAACACTATATGGATTAAGTCATAGGTGTTAATCATGATAGTTATATCATCTAATCCTTTAACTTGAGATTACCTGAGACTTCAACATTATGAGCATAATGATTTGACGCGATCAAACATTGCCTTTAATCAAACAATTATAAAAGTTTTGATTAGTTACTTTGTGAACAAAGTGTAAAGATGTGTAATCGAGATAGACTTTTTCTCTTTCGTATAGAGAGATACTGGTGGATTCATCGATACGTTAGACTGATAAGTAGTAAAGTCCAAGTGAATTGATATGATCAATGTCACTTAAATGTTTTCAATCTACCTTTAGATCGGGACTAGTATGAATGAACATTAAAGATGACTTTTTCGTGCATTATGTTTGATCAAATGATATCATATCACAAAAGGATGTGATATACTCTATTGATTGATTGTATCGATTCTGATCTTCCAGCAACTTGAGTAGACATAATGTCTTATTAGAGACCACTTATGACTTGTGTATCAAAATAGGTGTTGGATTACTACCAACGTTGCATGAACCTATTGGGCCGCACACAAAGAACGGCTTTGCATGATTTCATATGCCCAGATTAATGAATTTTATAGCATAAAGTTCATGTTAAAAAAATTTCTTATGGTTTGCTATATTATTCGTGGCGGCCTTGCCGCCCCGGGGTGACGTGTCGTCGTGTACTCCTTGCCCGGTGGGCTCAACTACACGTGTCTGGCACCTGCCCGTCCACCTCTTGTCTCAAAATTCGTGTCGTCGTGTGTTTTCAAATTAGTTAGTGGATTATATGTATTTTATTAACTTATTCTCTTCAAGTATTTAAAAGTTTATTAAGATCAATAATTTGTAGTTTATTATAATGCCTAACCATAATAGTGGGTTGTATCTTACAAGTTAATATAAATCAGCGGAAGCCTTATTTGATACAATTAGAATAAGTAAATTAGCATGGTAAACATTATTCATAAGAGCAAATCCTACTGTGGAAAAGCCGCAAAAGTACTTTGTATATAAGCGACAGTACCGTAAACAAGGTATATATATGTAACATGTCATCTCAAGTCCTCCAATACCCAAAATAATTACAAAATATCAAAATAAGCACGTAGTAGGTCCTCAATGGCGGGCAATTAGATGTAGTCGCCCAAGATCCCCTTCCACCTATTGGTACTAGGATCTGCACTCAATCATCAAAAAAGACAGATGACAATCTAACAAGTAAAATCCAAAGGAACCCCTCTGAGCATTCGCGTAAATAAAGTAAGGAAATTCAAGAAGTATTGTCAAGTAAACATGCGAAATGTAAAGACGGACAACTGTAAATGGCTCATCACATGAATAGATAACAGCTAAGCTAACAAATGTGTGTGCTCATTCCAGATGGACTAGACTGTACTTCGGGTCACTAAGTTCCCACTTGGTCCCTACACTTGGTCTCTCGCGGTGCTGGCCAAATCCGTTGAGTCACCGCCACATGCACCAAGGGCAAGCTCAGGTCTATGTTCACTGAGGATCGGGTCACGCGTGCAATAGTCTAGTGCATCATGAACACACAACCAGGAAATCTAAGGGAGTAACCTCAACCCGCATCCAAGTAACGAAATGGAATTGTAAAAACAGCAAGGAAATGATATGAATGAGATTTAAAACGGAATCAAATATTTAGAGTTTTTCAATTGTGTTTTACAAACCTCAAACTGCTCTCTAACCTCCCCGGACTCCCGTATCTGACCCGACAAACTCCGCGACACCGAGCTACGGTCAACTAAGTCCCCAAAGTCCAATTTTATAATTTTGGCTTGTTTACAAGTGTTTAGACATGTATTAAGTTGAGAATCACCAAAACAACCATTAAATTCATATTTTATATGTTATTAGCGCGTTAATGGGTCTACCTAGCTCGCTAGGTGAAGTTAGTGTGCTAGGGAATCTATCTAGTGCGCTACAGTTCTTCATTTTGAAAAATAGTAGGAAACCCAAAACGATTAGTGCGCTAACTAACCCAGTTAGCGCGTTAATTGCCCTTTGTGACGAAATTCTCAACTCATGAATTTTGTCCTTCCCATCTCAATTAGCTACTCTAACCTGGTTTATACCCTCTCCATTTCAATTTGACTCCAAAACATCAGCTAGACTCACCTCAGAACAACAATTAAGTCAAAATCCTAAAATTCCAACATTCACTAGTTTTTTTCCAAATTCAACAAAAAAACCCAATTCATGCAAATCCAATGGTAAATCCTCAATAAAAATGATCATTAAACCCACAATTCATTAAGTTTCCATTAAAAACTAGGGACCTAACCCTCCAACTAGAAATTTACCAAAAACACACAAAAATGGGTTCATTGAAGAGTGTTTGAGATAAGGACGATGATTACCTTAGTCTGATTCTCAGTTTTGATCTCCAAAGTGATTGAATTTCAGTGTGAATCACATTTTCTTCTCTGATTTTCTCAGATTGCATGAGAAATTGAGTGGTTTGATCAAAACTCAACTAATTTCCTATATATATATATATATATATATATATATATATATATATATATATATATATATATATATGTTTGGTTAGGATGAAGTGTGCAGACGTATCTCGAGGATTATCTTATGGTTCATAAACATGTTGTCCCACACCACCTGATGACTCCATTAATAACTCCAATAGCACACTCATTTCCTTGTTTCTCTCATTGTGATCATCTAGATGTCCATTTCATGGTCCTCCTTATTTAGTATAAATTATAGGCTTTTCTTTATTTAATTAACCCACATTATATTAAGCCTTATCAAACCATATGGTTAGTGTTTTATTTATCAAAATTAACCAACTTATGATCCCACTAACCTTCGATTGCCCGATATTCGATGCCCCACGTCTCGACATGTATTTTGAGGCACGCTATAGCCTATTGTTCTAATTTCTTAATTGACTTAGCCTATGGTTACATTATCCATTTTATTTGATTACTTGCTCATATCAACATGAATTAATCGAGTTCCCTAGTGTACCGGTATTTTGCCTCTGGATACCCGTGTTAACACGCACTTCGAGGTGACTACCCATTACACAACCTCGCACGATATAACCATTCAACATACACACATGAGATGTGTTAAAAATAATTTCATAAAATGCATCCTAATTAAACAATACAACACACAATTTGCTATTGTACCTAGGTCGACGTGTGTCCTAGCCTACCCGCGGCATCCACGTGGATTCGAGCTGGCGTCCATGTCTGAAATTACGAAATAAATAACAGTGTTAATGAAACGGGTCGTTACAGTTCTTCCCAACTAAATAAAATTTCATCCTGAAATTTAACATAACTGAATATCGTACAGTGAAATAACTAAGGGTATTGTTCTCGCATCGTCGACTCGAGTTCCCAGGTAAGTCCCTCCGTCCCATGATACAGCCAACGAATTAGGACCTTAGAGAGCTCCCCGTTCCTGAGAATCTGAACTCTGCGGCCAATGATATGTCTCGGCCTCTCCTCGTAAGTCACGTCAGGCTGAACCTCAATCTGCCACAAATCAATCATCGGTCTCGGCCCTGACCTAACTAGTCTCAACATCAAAATGTGAAATGTCGAATGAACCCCGGCTAACTCAGAAGGTACTCTATGCAATATGCAACACTGCCTACTCTCTCCGCAATACTGAATGGTCCAATAAATCTCGGCGCCAGTTTCCCCTTAATACCAAACCTCTGCTGAGCCTTCCAAGGGGAAACTTTCAAGTATATCATGTCGCATTCCTCATAGCTTAGACCCTCATGATACAGATCCGCGTATTTCTTCTGTCTATCATGTGCGATTCCTAGCCTCTGACAGATCTGTCTGATCATCTTTCGTGATCAACAATTATCTCAAGCCCAACGGTCACTGTATCTTTCAACTACACCCAACACGTTGGTGATCTACAGGGCCTCCCATTCAAACGGTGGCATCCCGATACTTGCCATAGTTGTTATTGTATGCAAACTCACACAAAGGCAAATAAACCTCCTACGAACCCCCAAACTGCAATATTCAATCCATGAGCATATCCTTCAAAATCTATATCAATCGCTCTGACTGTTAGTCGATTTGAGGATAATAAGCCATACTAAACTTCAACTTGGTGCCAAACTGCTCCTGCATAGCCTCCTAGAGCCTCGTATTCAACCTGGAATCTATGTCCGATACAATAGAAATCGGCACCTCATGCAATCTAATAATCTCCCACTGAAGCAATATGCTCAGCTGTGGGAACGTGTATCTGATAGAAAATAGAATGAAATGAGCTGATTTCATTAGTTTGTCAATTACAACCCAAATTGCATCGTGATGCCTTAATGTCTGCAATAGTCTACTGATGAATTCTATGGTGATGTGCTCCCATTTTCACTGTGGAATGGGTAACGGATGTAACAGTCCACCGTGTCTCTTGTGCTCAGCCTTCACCTGCTGGCAAATGTGACAACTCGTTATGTACGCCCTTACGTCAGCCTTCATCCCTGGCCACCAAAATAGTCGCCTCAAGTCATGGTACATGTTGGTCCGACCAGGATGAACAGTATAGCGAGACCGGTGTGCATCCTCCAAAATCTCGTCCCGTATCTCCTGATTCGTAGTTATCCACAATCTCCCTCGGTGTCTCAAACACCGATCCATGGTCTATGCCCAATCAGTGCACTCCGGGTCTCGAGCCAGACCACTGAACCGCTCATAAAGCCCATTAGCCCTTTAACACTCGGCAACTCGCTTAATTGATATGGTCGGAACATTCATCTGACAATAAATGTGCTACTCGGCCGTGGTCGACACCTTTGTCATACACATAACTGCTTCCGCCTGTAACAAGTCATGCTTGTGTGTCATATGTGGCGAAACAATCTGAATATCAATCTCGCTCCTGCTCAATGCGTCCACTACAACATTCGTTTTTCCAAGGTGATACTCAATAACGAAGTCATAATCCTTCAACAGCTCAAGTCATCTCCTATGAGCGCATATTCAGATCCCTTTGAGTAAAGATATATCGTAAACTCTGGTGGTCTGTATACAATATGAACATCTCTTCATAGAGATCGTGCCTCCAAGCGACTGCTGCAAGCTCCAAGTCATGCAGTGGATAATTTCCCTTATGGGATCTCAATAGTCTGGAAAGGCACGCAACTTATATACCTTCTTGCATCAACACACATCCTAGACTAATGGTCGATGCATCCGTATAAACTTTCAAAGTCTTGCCCAGCTCTGGTAATGTCAATACTAGTGCGGAAGTCAACCTCCTCTTCAGCTCACAGAAAGTCTGCTCACATTCATGTGACTAATCAAATCTAACATCCTTCTTGGTCAGTCTCATCATCGGCGCTGCAATCGAGGAAAATTACTGCACGAATCATCGGTAGTATCCTGCCTGTCCAAGAAAACTTCGAATATCGACAACAGACTCAAATGTCTTCCAGTCAATGATAGCCCGAATCTTCTCTGAATCCACAGAGATACCCTGATCATTGATGACATGTCCTAAAAATATCACTGCACTCAACCAGAAGCCACACTTACTGAACTTGGCGTACAATTTGTGCCCTCTCACTGTCGTCAAAACTGCCATGAGGTGTCTCTCGTGATCATCATGAGTCATATTGTAGATCAAGATGTTGTCGATCAAAACTATGACAAATCTGTCCAAATACGGTCTCAAGACCCTATGCATTAAATCCATGAAAATCATTGGGGAGTTAGTCAGTCTAAATGATATGAATGTGAACTCGAATAGCTCGTACCTCATGCTGAAAACTGTCTTCTGGATATCCTCATCTCGAATTCTCAACTGATGATAAATTGAGCGAAGATCAATCTTCGAGAAGAATATGACGTTTGCCAACAGATCAAACAGATCATCTATCATAGGTAGTGGGTAACGGTTCCTAACTGTCACCTGATTCAGCTTCCTATAGTCAATGCACATCCTCATCGAACCATCCTTCTTCTTCACAAACAATACTAGAGCTCCCCAAGGTGACATACTAAGGTGAATAAAACCCTTCTTCAACAACTCATCATGTTGTCATCTAACCTCTTCCTGTTTCGATTGTGACATTCTATACGGTCTACTAGTGATCGACTGCATCCCTGGTATCAGCTCAATGATAAATTCAATAGCTCGTAGCGGTTCCAATCCTGGTAGATCATCCGAAAATACATCGACAAAATCTCTAACTACCGGAATGTCCTCAATCTTGACATCTGGCTCAACTATCGCTGCAAATGCCTCCATCTCCTGCATTGTAGCTAGTCAACCTCAAGTGATAGGTAAGTCACTCTCGAATCCAACTAGTGAGAACTCTGGTATCACAGAAATACAAAACTCAATCCTCTTATCATAACAATCTATCCGTTCATGATAGGGTGACAACCAATCCATCTCGAGAAGAGCGGGAAACTCTAACTACTCTGATACTCGAAGATCTGCTGGTAACTAATGTCCCTCAACCTCTATCATCATGTCTTTACATATCCGGTTAGGGTATATCTTATCCTAAGCAGCCGTACTGAGAACAAGGTGTGTGTTTAGTGTGTATGTAACTAACCCTAACTCTCCAACAATACGCCCAGCAATAAATGATAAAGTATTACCCAAATCAAACATAGCATGCATAGGTCTATCTAACGTACCTCGATGAGCTGTCTGGTCGCCCCGCCATCCGGCTGCGCTAATGCATGGGCTATCTCTCTGGCCTGCTTTGGCTCTCGATGTGGTAACGGTGGTGCCCTGCAGTCTATCCATAAATGTCCCCTCTAACCACACTTATGACATCTACGGCTGTCATGCCAACCAGCCTGTTTGTCTCCAGATCTCGGATCCTGATCCAAGTCTCTCTAACCCTTGTCATGTCCCACTTGATCTCAACCCTGGTGGTACATCTATAGTGGTGGACGACGCTGATCCGTTGGTGTTGGTGCGATGGTGTGAACTGGCTATCTGTGAAGGCATGGGTCACTGCCTACAATGGCCCAATGGTACAAGTCTCGCTAAAATTGCATACTTAAGCCTCTGGGGTGCGGTTTCGAGACTTGGGAGGCGAAAAACCACGCCCATTTATGGCCTTAGAAAGCATAAATGGGGGGAACGTGGATAGTGGGAGGCCTTTGAAAGCTCCCACTGCCTTGGACGTCCTGGGTGGGCTGTACTCCAGGTTTAGTGATTTAGCGTAGAGTGTAGAGTGTGTTGATTGGACGGAGACGTCTGACCAGTGTTTGCGCTTCAGGGCCAGACTATGGATCCCGTCAATACCAGAGCTGAGAGATGAAATTCTTCAGGATTCACATCGTTCTCGATTCACTGTTCATCCAGGAATGACCAAAATGTATCATGATATGAAGACACATTTTTGGTTGTTTGGGATGAAAGCGGACATATCAGATTTTATCCGTAACTGTGGGATCAGTCAGCAAGTAAAGGCTGAACATCGCAAACCTGGAGGGTTGCTACAGCCTCTTCCCAGTCCACGGTGGAAGTGGGAAGACATTGCAATGGATTTTGTGAGAGGATTGTCGAGAACCGCACGGAGACATGATTCCATCTGGGTTATTGTTGATCGACTGACAAAGTCTCCTCATTTTCTACTAGTGGTCACACATTATACGTTTGATCAGTTGAGTATATTGTTTGAGCGGGAGATTATTAGACTGCATGGGGTACCAGTGACTATTACGTCAGACAGAGATGCTATGTATACATCCAGGATGTGGCGAAGTATACAGGAGCAATATGGTACGCGCCTATAGTTTAGTACGACTTTTCATCCTCAGACTGACGGGCAGACTAAGAGATTGATACAGGTTCTCTAGGATATGTTACGGGCGTGCGTCTTGGAGTTTGGCGGATCATGGGAGGAGTACCTACCGTTATGTTAGTTTGCATACAACAACAGTTATCAGGCGAGCATTGAAATGGCACCATTTGAGGCGTTATATAGCAGACCATGTCGCTCACCATCTTGTTGGGCTGAGCCAGAAGACCGGAATTTATTAGGGCCTGAAATTGTTATCGATCACACAGAAAATGTAAGACAGATTCACCAGAAGCTTAAAGGAGCCTATGAGAGGCAAAAGAAGTATGTAGACATGTATCATAGTGATCTTACGTACGATGAGGGAGCTTTAGTGTATCTAAAGGTTTTTCCTCGTAAGGTCGATTTGGTTTGAAAGGAAAATTAGCATCGAGATTTATCCGGCCTTTCAAGATCAAGAAACGGGTTGGAAAGGTTACATATGAGTTAGAGTTACCTCCACAGATGTCGGGAATTCATCCAATGTTTCATATATCAATGCTTCGACTTGCTAAGTCAAAGACAGGCGAGAGACCGACAATGGATTTGAGTCATATTGATTTGAGTGAGGATATCTCATATGAAGAGCAACCAGTTCAGATTCTTGACCGAAGGGTACAGCAGTTAAGAAGCAAGTCTATCCCAAAGGTGTTAGTCAAGTGGTAGTTTCATGGAGATTCAGAACTCACTTGGGAACGAGAAGATTTCCGTACCTCTTCGAGTCAAGTATATTTTAATATTCGTTTCGTTTAAGTTCGAGGACGAACTTCCAATTAATTGGGAAGTATTGTCACAGCCCAATAATTAATACATGTTTAAGTCGTTAAGCAGGACAAAATGACCCGTGACGTGGGACCCGCAGCGAGATACGTGTCACTACCGAGGCACGGTGGCCGAGGTAAATGTTATATTTGTGTGTTGTTTGCCTAGTGTATTATATATGTGTAGACTACTAAGTCATTTACGGGTATGCAGATACCGAGACGAGCGGGGACGCGCCTCGAGTCACGTGCCAACGTGGGCCCACGGCAGCAGCTCGTGGGGTAAGTGTAACTAGTTGAATTTCATTTTATAAAAAAAAATGAATGAATAAACTAGTGGTCCTTACATTGCCACATCACTTAATTTACTATAGCCACATCACTTTGATTTTCTAAAGTCGGTGGAGAGGAGATAAAAACGTAGGAACGGAGAGAGAAAAAAAAAACGACGACGACAGAGAAAAAAATCGGGAAAAGGAAGAATAAAGAAAGAAAGAATGAAAGACCGAGAGAGAGATCGAGGAACTCGAAGCAAGGTGAGTGTTCTTGTTGATTTTCGTTGTTGTTGCGGCCGTCGTTGTTGTTGTTGTCGTTGTTGGCAGCCATGTTCGGCCATGGAAGGCTCGGCCTCCATGGTCGAGAGCCGCGAGGAAGAAGATGGCAGGGGTGTCTCCCCTGCCATCGACTCCAGTTGGGGTTGGAGATGGGAGCCAACCCCAAAGCCTCAAGAAATTAAAAAAAAAAAAAAAAAAAAAAAAAAAAAAAAAAAAACGAACCAAAAGCATGAATGCTCTGGTGAGGAGAGAAGATGGGTAGCCGGGTCGGGCTACCCATGTGCGTCGTCAGGTCGGGCCGACCCGAGCCCGGCTGGGACCGACCCGAGCCGGGTGGGCGGGGCCGGCCGACCACCCGACTCGAGGAGGACCAGTCGACCGACCAAGGTCCGCTTGAACCGGGTCGGGTTAACCCGGACCCGCCACAATAAAAAAAATAATAAATTAAATTAAATTAAACTGATTTTTAATAAAAGAAATTCCAAAAAATAGATAAAATTAAGGAAGAATTCAAGAAAATTCCAGAAAAATACGGAAAAATAATATTTGTGACCCAAATCAATAGAACTTCGATAGTTCTATAAAAAGTGAAGAATTCGGGAGTCGATCGAGACGTTATACCGAGGTTTTACCTCGAAAAACGTGAAATCGGCAAAGTGGTCTCGAATTCACTTTTGACCAAGGTCGACCAATTTAGGAATGTTAAACATGAAGCTTGAATCTAAAGTGATAAGTTTTCAAATGTTAGGATCCTAAAGGAGCTAGTACAGGGTATTGGGTGCGTACATCGACGCGACGAAAAGCCGGATAGCCTAGGACTTGTTGTGTGTATGTAAGTAAATTGATTGAGACATTTATTAACATTTCATTTCATATATTTATTTATTCTCAGTTATTCAAACTGAATTGCCTTTGAAATCCATATGCTATGACTTGTTCAGTGCTCATTTTATGATATTGTTCATAGCATACTCTGTTTTGTATATCATTGATTCTAATTCATATACTTTGTCATGTTGATCGTTGTGTGTGGAAGTCAGTGATACAGCATGCTATTAGGTTAGTTTGGTTATGTTGACTCTAATCCTTTGTGCATTAGTATGTTGTTACATTTTTTGGATTCTAATGTTGTGTCATTTTTGAATATGAAAGTGGTTCTTGTGGTTAGGGTCATTTGATGATAGAAATTCAGCTTTCATATGGGGGTCACTAGACTTTTCGGGATGTCAGGGGATTTCTCCACTACCTTGCATGACACACGGGGTAACGTGCCTCGAACGGGGTAACCGGACCTCGGGGTTTGTTGGCGCAAGAATAACTTGGGTGAACATGACGAGTTTTAAAACTCGGGTATGTTAGCAAGTATACATTCCGGTGACGACTAATTCACTTGGAATAGAAAAGGCGTAATCGTACGTACGACCTTTTGACATTATGATATATAGCTCAAATTTTAATGAAATGCTATGGAGCAGAGCTCACATTGTAGTGGAAAGGCTGAGGTGATGAAGATCACGGCCGACCGACCCTAATCCATTACTACTTAGCCTTGAGTCAGTTTCATATTTGGTTAACTCAAGTATCTCTTTGCATGATGTTTCTTTCAGCATAGTTGCAATTTAAATTATGTCATTTGATACTTGTTGCCTATTTGGGAATGTGGATCGATGTCTCTCAGTATTACTTAAATAATTTCATGTACTCACCGTCTAGTTTGTGATGGTGGGTGCAGATCAGCGGAGTAGCAGACCAGGCAAAGAGAAGCTTGGTGACTACCTTTGAGCCGGTGGAGGACTGCTACGACATATTTTTGTACGTTTTGTATTCTTTTGTATTACATTTATATGTACATGTTCTTTTTACTTTTGGGTTGAGTGATAGGAACATCTGACTAGACACATGTCGTATATATCGCCATTTTTGTTTATATATGCATGTGATCTCTATTTCCTGGTTTTTCCACAATAGGTTAGGCCGTAGGATTGGAGGTCCACTAGTAACGATGACTTCCGCTGAATAACTTGTTAGAAAAAAAAATTAACTAGCTAGTTAACTATATGTGGTATCATAATTAGTAGATGTAGATGTTTAGGTGTTGAACTAAGGCTGACTAGTTCCTTATTAGGTCCTATAGGGGAGATTATGGCTTAATTAAGGGATTAGGCCTGGCGGTGCCCTTAGTTGTAGATGGGGCCGTCGCACTATCTCTCCTCATACTAGAACTGACTGCCCAAGTTATCATCATTGCATCCCCTGTCATGTCTGTCATTCCTCCGATCTCTATCCAAACGATCACTCTATCTCTTTGGCCTTTGGTCTGGCCAAGAACTCGGCCCTGTTTGTACCAATGTCTCGGTCACACGTATGTCATCTTTATGCATTAGGTAGGTCTCATGCGCCAAAGCTCTATCAAATATGCGCTGCAGAGTGGGTGCCCCAGACGATACCATTGCCAAAGCAATCATATCCTCAACTCCTCTGGTAAATTATTATATCTACAGACGCTCCGTCCCAGCTACGTCCATCGAGAACTGAAGTAAGTACTGGAATCTCTCCATATACTGCAGCAAAGTCCGGTTACCCTGTCTCAGGACCAAAAACTCCTTTTTCAATCTCAATCTCACCTCCATGGGTATGTACTAATCATAGAACAACTCCCTAAACTTAGCCCATGTCGTCGGCTCTGAATGAGTATCCTGATATGTGGTCCGCCATACTGCTGAGTAGCCTCTCAAGCATGCCCCGGATAATCATGCCTGCACACTCTCATCATTCATCATCAACTTATGGAAACACTGATGAGACACAATCCACTTTCCCGCAGCCTCGGGGTCACCAACTCCATAAAAAAAAGCCTGGCTGAAACTTCAGAAACTCTCTCAACATCTTCGCCTCTGGAGCCAAGACGAATCTCGATGTAGTAGAGGTAGTAGTGGTAGCAGTCATCTGATCAGTGGTCTTGGATGGAGGAATAGGATTCGGCGTCTCTAGTGGAACAACAACTGTGGTAGCTCTCTCTATTTGTGTCCCCATTGCTACCCTCTTAACGGGTGTATGGGGAACAACCGGGGCGATGGTTGTCCCCGTAGGTACGGTAACCGCTACTGGCTCTCTTTGTGCAACTACTGCTTTAGCAAGTGTCGTCAGTGCAGCAATCTAATCCCATAATAAACGTAGTACCTCGGCCATCTAAGTCTCCTGAGCTGAGAGTCGATCCTTCATACTAGTTGTAACCAGGGAATCCCTACCTGCATCGCTAGTCTGACCAGTCTCATGAGGCGTTGTCGATTGTCCGTTCATAATCTGCATCGAGAAGCGTGCTCCAGATCAGCCTCAGTGTATATACGTATATCATATAAATAATGGAAATATAACACGTATATAAGCCATATCTCTACCCACTCACATCACTTCCCAGCTAAAGTTCTAAAGCATTAACTTTGGGTTTCCACAACTAACGTTTATTTATTAAATTTTATGTTCTTTCTTTTATTTTTACATTCCCAAGTTCCTACAACTCTTGCTCTGATACCAACTGTGGCGGCCCTACCACCCCGGGGTGACGTGTTTCAGTATACTCATTGACCAATGGGCCCAATTACACGTGTTCGGCACCTACCCATCCATATCTTGTTTCGAAATTTGTGTCCACGTGTGTTTTATCAAATTAGTTAGTAGATTATCTATATTTTCTTAACTTATTCTCTTTAAGTATTTAAAATTTTATTAAGTTCAATAATTTGTCGTTTATTGTAATGTCAAACCATACTAGTGGGTTGTATCTTACAAGTTAACATAAATCAGCGGAAGCCTTATTTGATACAATTAGAATAAGTAAATTAGCATGGTAAATTCATAAGAGCAAATCCTACTAGGGAAAACCTGAAAAAGTACTCTGTATATAAGTGACAATATCGTAAACAAGGTATATATACATGTACCGTGTCATCTCAAGTCCCCTAATACCCAAAATAATTACAAAATATCAAAATAAACATGTACTAGTAGGTCCTCGACGGTGGAAAATCAGATGTAGTCGCCTAGGATCCCCTTGCCCCTACTGGTACTAAGATCTACACTCAATCATCAAAAAAAGATAGATGACGAGTCCAGTAAATAAAATCCCAAGGAACCCTCTGAGCATTCGCGTAAATAGAGTAAAGAAATGCAAGAAGTATTGTCAAGTAAACATGCGGAATGTAAACATAGACAACTGTAAATGGCTCATCGCATGAATAGAAAACAACTAAGCTAACAAATGTGTGTGCTCACTCCAGATGAATTAGACTGTACTTCGGGTCACCAAGTTCCCACCAGTGGTCGCGCCCAATTGGCCCAACACTTGGTCCCTCGCGGTGCTGGCCAAATCTCCTGAATCACCGACACGTGCACCAAGGGCAAGCTCAGGTTGACGTTCACTGAGGGTCGAGTCACATGTGCTATAGTCCAATGCATCATGAACACACAACCAAGAATCCAAGGGAGTAACCTCAACCCACATCCAAGTAACGGAATGGAATTTTAAAAACAACAAGGAAATGATAGGAATGAGATTTAAAACATAATCAAATACTCAGATTTTTTTCAGCTGGGTTTTACAAACCTCAAACAACTCTCTGACCTCCCCGGACTCCCATATCTTACCCGACATCGAGCTACGGTCCACTAAGTCCCCGAAGTCCAATTTTATAAGCTTAGTTTTTTTACAAGTGTTTAGACATGTATTAAGTTGAAAATCACCAAAACAACCCTTAAATTCATATTTTATATGTCATGAGCGCGCTAATGGGTCTACTTAGCACGCTAGGTGAAGTTAGCGTGCTAGGAAATCTGTTTAGCGCGTTAATATTCTTCATTTTGAAAAATATTTGGAAACTCAAAATGATTAGCACGCTAACCAACCCAGTTAGCGCGCTAATTGCGACACAATGCTCAAGTCGAGAATTATGTCCTTCCCCTCTCAATTAGCTACTCTAACTTGGTTTATACCCTCTCCATATCAATTTTACTCTAAAACATCAGTTAGAATCACCTCAGAACAACAATTAAGTCATAATCCTCAAATCCCAACATTCGCTAGTTTTTTCCAAATTCAACAAAAATCCCAATTCATGCAAAACCAGTGATAAATCCTCAATAGAAATGATCATTAAACTTATAATTCATTAAGTTTCCATTAAAAACCAGGGATTTAACTCTCCAACTCAAATTTTACAAAAAACACACAAAAACTAGTCCATTGAAGAGTGTATGAGATGATTAAGATGATTACCTTACTTTGATTCTCAGTTTTGATCTCCAAATCGATTGAATTCCATTTTGAATCCCCTTTATCTTTTTGGTTTTCTGGTCATATTGCATGAGAAATTGAGTGGTTTGATCAAAACTCTACTAACTTCCTATATATTTGTTTGGTTAAGATCAAGTGGGCATACGTATCTCAAGGATTATCTTATGGTTCATAAACATGCTGTCCTACACCACCTAATGACTCATTTAATAACTCCAATAGCACACTCGTTTCCTTGTTTATCTCATTATGATCATTTAGATGTTCATCTCACGGTCCTCCTTATTTAGCATAAACTATAGGCTTTTCTTTATTTAATTAACCCGTATTATATTAAGCCTTATCAATCCATATGGTTGGTGTTTTATTTATCAAAATTAATCAACTTATGATCCTACTAACTTTCGGCTACCCGATATCTGATGCCCGCGTCTCAACACGCATTTCGAGGCACGCCATAGCCTATTATCCTAATTTCTTAATTGACTTAGACTATGGTTACATTACCCGTTTTATTCGATTACTTAGTCATATTAACATGAATTAGTAGACTTTGCCTCTCGATACCCACGTTGACACGTACTTCGAGGTGACTACCCGTTACATAACCTCGCGCGATATAAAACATACACACACGCGATGTATTAACAAATAATTTCATAAAATGCATCGCAATTAAACAATACAACACACAATTTGCTATTGTACCTAGGTCGACGTCAGTCCTAGCCTACCTGCGTCGTCCTCGTGGATCCGAGTTGGCGTCCATGTATGAAATTACGAAATAAATAACAGCGTTAATGAAACGGGCCGTTACATTATTACTTATTTAAGTAGAGGCGTATATGTCATTCACTTGAAACTCTAAATATTATGGTTGTATAAATAGATGTTTAAGTATAAGCATGACTTGCATATAAAAGCCGAAACCCTAAAACGAATTTGATTTTTGTTTTTGGATTTTTGTGAGCTTTCTGGACATAGGGGAGAGGAGAAGATCATTTTCAAGATCTCTCAAAAATAGCACTCCAAATCATGGTCATTATTCGTGTGTGGATTTCAGATAGAGGACGCACGTATGAACGTCTTGAAGATTGATCAATACAAACAGGGAACTAGCGATTAAGGTATGATTCGACTTTGATATTGAGATTAATGGTTTTTGTTTTGATTTTGTTGGAGTTTCGAAAATAAAATTTTAAGTTTTCGCTGCATTTTTGAACCTTAAAACCCAATAGTGGTATCAAAGCCTTCGAGTTCGATGCCATTGAATCTGATGCATATTTTCTTTGTTATATATATATGATATATTGATGAAAGCATGTTAGTAATAGATGTATATTTGATATTCATAATTCTGTGATAATTATTGACATGTTCTTGAATAATGTATGCAAGATATATATTCATGATTTATGTGCAAATTGGTTTGTAATAATGCTAGAAATCATGTATAGGTATTTCGAGTATTTTAATTTCGTGTTCTGTAATCCATGATATCATTAGATATAATCATTAATTTTAGTGTATTGAGTTCATGAATGAAATTTCTACTTTTCTATATACATATTTAGATTCTGCAGTTTTGAGTTTCTTAAATTGTTTGATTATGAATATATATTCGAAATTAATATGATTAGGTTCGATTTAGAGTAGTAATTATGGACTCAATTACATGTTTGCGATGATTTAGATAAGGACTATTAACAAATTTGATGATTTTGTGAAATTATGTAAATATCTCATATATCTTATAGGAGATATGTAACAAATTTGATTTGGTATCCCTATGAGATATGGGATCAATATCAAATCAAACAATGTTTAAGATTCCTATAAGATACTCCCTCCGGTCACAAATGTAGGTCATTTAAGGTAAAAGTATAAAAATTAAGGAGTCATTAATTGTAATGCAATATTACTATATTACCTTTATCTTCATTAATGCCTTTTAGAGTGACTTTTCTTCAACTTTTTTTATTTTATCTTTATTAATGAAGGCAAAATAGGTAAAATATGTTTAGAAATTAGATAACGACTTACATTTTTTAATAAGAAAAGTAAGCTAAAACGACCTACATTTGTGACCGGAGGGAGGATAAGATAATCTTAAAATGTGAATTAGATAATCATGGTAAGTCACGATTTCTTAAATCTTTCTAATTGGATTAAAAAGTTATACTTGTGAACAAACAAGCACAACTACCCATCCATAATCTTTGTGTCAATTGATGCTACTCATACTTGTCTTTGAATTTTTATATTTCTTATTCCATATTTACGAGAGCATCCTCATTTTTAATGCATTCATTCTATGTAATTGTTGTTTTTTTACTGCCCAACATTCACTTTCATAGAGCATAGCTAGCCTAATTGCGCTCCTATAAAGTTTTACTTTTAAACTGTTAGGGATATTTCTATCACATATCACATATGTCGCACTCCTCCATTTCTTCCATCCAACTTGAATTATATGTATGACATCATTCTTAATAATGCCATCATATTTGTATGATTGATCATAGATATCTAAAATAGTTTACCTTAGGAACTTTTATTTCCCTTAATTTCACCACTTCATTTCGATGTTTAGTATTTCTAAACTCACAATATATGTATTCGATTTTTTTCCTATTCAACTTAAAGCCTTTAGATTCTAACGTATTCCTCCAAAGCTCAATGACCAAAAGCATAACAAGTTGAAATTAAGTTAAAGAATCGAAATATGGGTTTTGCCTTTTATAAATTCAAACTAAGTCTTATTCTACCAATATTTAAAAAATTACAACCATTTCTCCTTCTCCGTAGAGAGTTGGAGTTAGAGTTAAAACATTCAAGTTCCTAAGGGAACATCCTTTTAAAAAGATATAAATAAAGAGGGCTACTATTACAACCTTTCCATCCTCACTTACCACTCGAAATAAAAAAATTTAAATTTATAACCATAAACCTTAGAAGTTAATGACAATATTACCCTTGCAAATCTTACATGCCTCCCTCTTCCACCCGTTCTCTCCTCTCACCGCAATCTTCTACAGCAAGTGCGGCAAAAAGGACTACAAGTGTGACGACCCTATTGAGCCGAGCAATGGGGTTGGGAATGAGATGGTTGTTTTCTCGTCATCTTGGGAGTCCCACAATGGATCTGCACGTAATAGACTCAAAAGTGGTGAGTGACAATCGATGCTTTATGACCTCGATTTGAGTCTGCATTTGCGTGCATCTTCAATCAATATATGCATCAGTATGTGTTAGGAAATTAAAAGCCTGATCGATGTATGTGTTGTAACTTTTATGAGAGAGCATGATTGATGAATCGATCACAAGAACTCTTATAGGTTTAGTAGCCTAGATTTCTCTTTGTTTCATGTTCATTTATTACTAGTTGTAAATAATTATTAGTTGCAAATTGGTGTTGGACAAAGGATGATTTGGATCACGTTTTGAGTAATTAAAGTGCTAATTTATTTGCTAATCATGAATACATTATATTTTCTTTATCATTGTCATTACTTTAATCCCATGATAATCTAGTTAGCCTAATCCATTATTTTATCTTTGATCTCAAAAGTAATTTTCATTCAAATCCTTAATAATGCTCCAAAACTAAATTTATATCTTCAATGAAACACAATTCATGATTTATTCTATTGGAGCAAATTCAGAAATCATATCCGTATTTCTAAGAAAAATTCACCAGCACCTCTACTAAAAATGGCCTGCCGGAAAACTTCCACCTAATAAACAGTAGAATTGGGAAGAGACCTATAAGGGCTCACAACTCCCCACAGTTCACAATATATAACAAATTCGAATTTATAACTTAACTTAGAGTCTCTGATAGCTTAACTGTAACTTTACAATCTTAAATAGAGAAAAACTAAAATATAAACTTCTCCTTTTATTTTCAACAAGTATAAAAGACTCTCATAACTATTCAATAAGATTTCACACCCTACACTCACCCCAAGAATCCCAAAACAATATATATAAACAATTTTAAACAAGAATTTACTTTAAAGATTGAAAATAATCATCACAATCTTCGAGTCTTGTCTATTCGTCCCTTGTCTTCATATAAAATCTGACATCATCAAAAACAACTCGAAGATGTCAAGTAAGTAAACTTCTACATTGATCTGGTTATTAACTTATGTTGTATATTTGTAAGAAATAAGGTAGAAGTTCCTTTTTGAAGATTAGTATATGCAACAGCTGGAATTATTGTATGCATTAAGTTATAATAAATTCGATAAACTACAGCAACATTGGAACAAATTCCTTTTAATTTGAAACCTTGAGTATGAATACTTAATATTATTGCTTCATGAGCAAATTGATCGTGTAAACTAAGAGTAAAATTAGGAAAACAGTTGAAGAAAATTGGACCTTCTGTTAAACTGCCTTCAATTATTCCTAATAACGAGTCATTGAAATCTAAATGACGTTTATCACGAATAGAAGCTAAAACAGATGTATTGAGTCCTAATGTAGTCAGAGGCTTTATTGCAACTTGAATAAGACCAATATGCAAGTATTTATAATTTTCCTTATAACGACTAATTTTATCAGGTGAAATAAGCAGAATTTCTTGACCATCATCATCAATCGATTTTGTATCTTCTTCAAGTTTGATGATAAAGTCTTGATGTTTGGAAAAAGACGCTTGGGTATAAATATCTTTCAGATCTATACTAGGCATATCCCAATTTTGAAGAGATTGTTCAATATTAATATAAGAGATTTCACTTATATTTCTTAAATCTAGCTTCGAGGGTGTTTTACTTAAAGATTTAGGATTTGGTTTTGCATCAGAAGATGAGGATGACTCAAATGTTACAGAAGGGTTATTTAATGAAAGAATTCATTTCATTTTCTTTATTAATTCTCTCATGATTAAAGCGAATGGTTTTCAAAGAACTTGGTCAACGACTTACCACTGGACCTACTCCTTGCTAGACTTACCACGTGACTAGGAAAGTTAACTTTTGAAAACCCAGTGAAGTTTAAACATGCGAAAATCAAAAGAAAAGAGAAACGATATGCTTTCAATAAAAACTTAAAACTGGAAAATTTGCATCAAAATCATTTTCCGATATCGAATATATAGAGGTGGAAACAAATAGAAGCATTACTTACAGTGGGGCGTCGCATCGATGGAGCAAATAGTATCTTTGCTCTGATACCAAATTGGCGCAACTCAATATATGAATAGACAAAGTTTGAAATATGTAACAGACCAGAAGGATAGAAATAACTGAAAGGCTCAATTATTTAAACTTAGAGGTGTTTACAGACTGACTTAAGAGCAAACTGACTTTACTGAACTAAATTACCCAAGAACGCAAGAACAAAGACTTCAAACATAGACGAAACTGCTTACTCAAACTTCGAATGCCTTACTCTTCCATGACTATCGTATTTATAGAGAGAAAAGCAACTAAAAAAGACGCGCTATCGTGGAAAGATAGCCCTACACCACAATGACACGTATGTACGTGTTATCTTTAAAAGATGTTTTAAAGATAACGTGACATGACTCAAAGATAAAAAGTAGATGCTTGATGAGACAAAAAGTAGTCTACAGGATTAAAAGTATCGTCCAACTAGCCCTAGGCATGATGGATCATATACTTTAACTCGACAGACTATTATTTTGCCTTTACTTTATTTGTGACGAGACAGCACTCAGTCATAGGTGAATGATTGAGGGAAACAGAGGCAAGCGTTATGGGCTTGGAAGCACGAGCTTTGATAAGATGAATGGCATGGGCCGGAGGCAGGCAGCATGGGCTTGATAAGATGAATGGCATGGGCCGGAAATTTTTTATTATTATTCATACCAAAATAAGTCACAGGAAGACTGCAGTGGTAATGTGAGGAGGGATGTCCATAAGCCAAAATGAACATACGCAAGAAATCGCAGAAGATCTGTATAATCAATATTAACTTGAATTCGGGGGCAATCAAGCATGTACCATAGTAGTAAGAGAAGATTGCCTTGGTCATGGGACCAATTGTGAGCCTGATTAGCAGTAATGACAATTTGATGGTTCCACCATATAGGATCGGGATCAAGGCCAAATTGATATAGCTCAGAAATTATTCTATCAAGGATTGGATGATGAATGGCTGGCTGCATAATGACGTCATGGAGGGACGTCATTTTCAGAGATCAATGAAGTCAGGTGCTGTAGAGGTAGCATCATCGTCTGAATTAGTTCTGGGTGTTGCAGAATATCGATCTTCAAGGTGTTTAAATCGGACTTCCATTTTTTGTTCAATATTTTGAAAATGCTAAAGAATAGTCGTAGCAATATCAGGGGTAATGGAGGTGGAAGAAGTGGCAGTGGCAGGTTTTACAGAAGACGTTTTTGAGTAGTAAAACTTGCGTCTTTATAAGTTTTAGGTAAGGCAGGAAAAGAAGAAAGTAATTTGGTTGGTATTATTGGTTTAGGCTTGATAGGAGTCACCAAATGAGTTATAGAATTTTCTTGAATAGAGTCAATGTCAAACTTATCCTACCATTTGATATGAAGTTCCTGAGAAAGGTAGGTAAGAGGACAATTGTTGATTGTAGTGACTTTATGGGTGCCATAATTCCATTTCAAGATCCATGGGATTGAACGTTTATGGATAAATTAGAATAAGGATAGCTTTTCCTTTTCATATTTAGTTTGAACTGTAGGTGGAAAAATGCTGGTAAGAGGGCCGAATTTTATCCACCATTCAGACATAAACCAAAGTGGTAGATTAATACGGAGTGGTTTTTTAAACGTGATATACCATGAGTGTCCTGGTGCTGGATCTTTGTAGAAGAGGATGACACGCCATGCTTCAATGTAATCTTTATAACTAACTTGCATTGGTTGATGCGTAGGAAGTAAGGCCATTGAATTTTAAGTAAGCAGCTTCATCCGAATTTGGTTTTTTGAAATGTTCAATGATAACAGACTGTGTTTGAGTTAATAAGGCTTCATAAAACTTTATCAAAACATTAGGTCGAGAAAGAATAAAATGATAAGAGGGTGGCATTAATATTTTGACCTGAGTATCTAAAGAATGATCTAATAAATCATAGTCAAGAATGGTGACTAAATGTCGATTACTAAATTTATACACATATTTATTGTCATCAGAAACACGATTGTAGGTATTGAAGAGATGAGAGAATTTATTGGTGTAGGATGATTGAGGCATTAATGATTTACCTTTATCGGTCATGATCTGTAGCAAATGGATTTGAGGAGTTACAAGGAATTCTCTAGATAAGAAATCAGGAAGAGAATTATGTTCTCCTTTTATATATTCGATATCAAACTCAAAAACACTTAATATAGCTTGCCAACGAGCAAATATTTGTTTTGAAACAAGATTTTTGACATCTTTTAAAAGTATTTCTTTGGCAGATTTACAATCAACACGAATTAAAAAAATTTATTTAAAACATCAGATTGAAATTTTTGAACACTTAAAACAATTGCTAAAACTTCCTTTTTGACAATAGAATAATTTTGATGTGTTTTATTCCATAGTTTTGAAGTATAACATACTAATTGTTCTTTCCCAGATGGAGGACGTTGTAATAGAATTCCACCATATCCAAAATCAGAGGCATCTGTTTGTATAATTTTTGGATATTATGTATTAGCTAAGTGTAAACAAGGAAGGGATTTAACTTTTGTTTTTATTGTCTGAACTGCTTTAGTATGATCTAAAGTCTACACAAATTTCATATCCTTTTTAAGAAGTTCTTGAAGAGGTTTGCGATCAATTGTTGCTTGTTTATAAAAATCAGTAAGATAATTTAAACATCTAAGAAATCGTTGTAATTGATTTTTATCAGTAAGTTGATCAGGAAATTTATCTGCAAAGTCAATAACACGATTGACTGGAGTAATCGTTTGATTTGATATTTTAAACCCTAAAAATTGTATTGATGTTTGAAAAAGTTTGACTTTATTTTGTGATAATATTAAACCATTAGACATTATAATATGTTGAAAAGTAGCTAAATGTTTCCAATGTTGATCAATAGATTTATAAAAAACTAAAGACGTAGTTATTCGTTTCATTAAATCGTATTTATTAGGTAAAGGATATCGAATTGTTTTCAAAACTTTATTAAATGGTTTATAATTTATGACCAATCGTGGTGCTCCGCGTTCTAATTCGGGAGCATTTTCGACATAGAAAGCAGTACAACTCCAAGGAGATTTTGAATGGGAAATTAAGTTTTTGGAAAGAAGATCTTTGATTTCAAGATCACATAAATTTAATAATCGAGTATTCATTTGAGAAGGATTTGCTTTTGTTGGGATTTGACTTTCATTGAAATCAGCAATATATGGTAATTTAACTTGATGGTTTTTCCTATCCCAAAAAGTAGATGGAATATCAAAACAACATTGTTTCTGTAATTTTTTCTTGAAAAATGACTAATTTACCTTGAAAGGAGGGAGTATTAATAACTTGATCAGTTTTTAAATAATTTATTTATGCTCGTAAGAAATCAATATGTGTTTGTTTATGTTCAATTTGATTAATAATTTGATTCAAATATTTGGATTTAGGTAGCTGGGTGAAAGAAAATAAAATTTGTTTATCTTTGATAGTTGTTGATATACCCTTGGTAGAAACAGTAAATGGCTGAATATGTTGAAGAAATGGGGTACCTAATAAAATATCATGTTGAAGACCTTTAACTATTATAAAAGAAGTGGGTAGACATATGGATTGATGGCATATATGAGCAAGATGAGTTTTATATTTAATAGATGATTTATTGCCTTCGGCTGTTGAAATACGACTATTTGTAGTTTCACAATAGCGAATCGGAATCAATCCTTCACGAATACAATTTAGATATGCACCTGAATCAATTAGAGCTAAGCATTGATATTTATAATCTTTTATAACTAGTGTAATAGGTGTAAACCATCGTTGATAGACGTAATGTGTAAGAGTTTCAATGAACACATTATTATCATAAATAGAAAACGTTTTAGAATTTTCATTTTCAAGTTTTGTTAAGCGTTCTTTTAATGTATGTATTTCATGTTTTAATTGAGTAATGTCATTTTGTAACGAATGAATAGTTGTAGTAGATATAGGATTACGTTTATTTACTTCGGCTAGTAAAGATGCCATAGAATAACGCGATGGATCTAGTTTAATTTGTTTTTTAAATTTAACTATTTGTTTGTCTTGTTTATCTATACCATTATCATGATTAATAGCAGGAGTATGATGTTTGGAGGCTAGTATTTCAGTAAAGTATTTGTATTTTAACGTCGAATCAGCGATTTGCTCGCCTATTTCAAGAATAAGTTCTTCATGTGCAGTTAACACATTGATTTTTGTATCAGAAGAAGAGGTGGTTGTATTTGGGAGATTGTCAGTGCAATGACAATGTTCTGAGGATGAGGATGAGTCCTCATTAAGATTATGAATTGTTTTATTATGAGTTTTGAGATGACATTTATTGGCATAATGACCAGTTTTACCATAATTATAACAAGTATTTAGATTTCGTGCTCGAGATTTATAAGATTTCGATGTATGTTTCTTAGATCTATATGGGAAGGCTTTGGATCTAGATTGAAAACGTTCATATGAAGAAATCCTTTATGAGAATATTTATGGGGTTTCCGTCTTCGGGAGGAGGATTTTGGTTTAGTTATATCTAAATCATGCCCAAAATCATAACGGAAATTACCTAAGGATTTATCTTTCTTTTCCTTTGAAAGTTGTCGTTTTAATCGCATATCATTACATATTGCTAACCTAGTTTGTTGAACAAGTTGTATTAAATCTCCAAAAGTATGAGCTTGATAATCGAGAACTCCATTATGTATATTACGAATAAAGTGTTTCACTTTTTTGACGAAATAAGGAGGTAAACCTGCTATAAACCTTTCTTTCCAATATGGAGAATCTGTAGTCGTAAGAGAATATACTTTGGATAAAAAGGTATCTTTATACCAACGGAAATCATTAAGAGTTTTACATCGTAAACTCTATAATTGATCTCGTGTTTTTTCATCGATAGTTCCTAGGGTGCCTAGAAAATGCCAAATAATATTTGTGAGTAAACAGTCGACACCATTATATTGCATTCTTCCTTAAGCATCTAGAAGTGGTTGATCATTGTCATCTTTTTTAAATGAATTGGTAATATCTAATCGTTGTTGTGGTTGTAACGCATATTGCCACCAACCATAAAGTTGTCCAGTAAATCCACTTGCGATGGCACTAGCTATGGGTCCTTCAGCATGATCTGCTAAGGCACAGGCTTTTGCATAAATTTGCATGTGATGTAAAACTTATAATTGTCGATACTCAGATAATCCATCAATATTCCATTCATAGATGGCATTTCCATCAAATTTATAACGTCGACTACGGCCTTCTTCAAGAATTAGATCAGCAGGAGAAGGTCGGGAATAAAATTGTTTTCTTTTTGGATACCTTGAATTTTTTGGAAATTGGGATTTAGTTATTCAGTGAATATCGAGAGTTGTCTCTGTATCTGAATCATAATTAAGATCTTTAGCTGACTCAGTTTCTGATAAATTTGAACTAGAAGGTTGAGATGGTGGTATTGCAGTATCTAGTGTTGCTATTAGAGGAGTTTTATCCTTTTTGGATTTAGTAGATGATTCAATAGCCTCTAATTGGCATAGATACGCTCTAATAATTCAGAGGAATAGGGAGATTTTGGAGAAAAAGGTGAAGGTGTATGTTTAGAGATGGGAAGAAAAGATTTTGTTAAAATAGGTTCATATGAAGAAGTACTAGGAGTGGAAGACTTTATAATATGTGATGAATCACTTGAAGATCCTATTTTTTAGAGGAAGATTTATCTAAAGTAGATAAATAAATATTAGTATAATTATTTTGTTCAATTATGTGATTTAAATCTCTTTTTGTTAGAGGTAAATCATCATCAAAATTATTTTTGAAGGGAATAGCTTTAATATGCTCTTTTATTTTAATAGGGGCTAATGGTGGATGAGATTGAATATATTTTTCACCATTAGAGCCTTCCCAAATGGTATTGATTTTATCGATTATTTTAGGACATGAATGAGCTAAAAACTCAAAAAATGGAATATTGTTTTTATGTTGTTTTATATATGAAAAATAGCGCTATCGTATAAGAGCTTACAGATTTTTGGAACATATTTTACAAAATATTGGAGTTAAAGGATGTTTGAGAAATTGATCTTTTAAAGTTAAATAATCAATTATAAAAACATCTTCTTCTTCAATAATAGTTAACATATGAATTTGATAATCAGCAAAATCATTGATACTTACAGTATCATCAGATGTTTCAACAGGATAAGCAATACAGGTTGGTATGTGGATTGTTTGTGAGACAGTTTCTAGGAGGAATTATGTGAGATTTAATTTAAGAGGAACTAGTAGGAGTGATAGAAGAACAAGATTTGCGAGAAACAAAATTTATTTCAACTAGACCATCATTATGGGTGATAATATTATACAAGTATGACTACCATATTGGGCCGAGCAATGGGGTGGGGAATGAGATGGTTGTTTTCTCGTCATCTTGGAAGTCTCACAATGGATCTGTACGTAATAGACTCAAAAGTGGTGAGTGACGATCGATGCTTTATGACCTCGATTTGAGTCTGCATTTGCGTGCATCTTCAATCAATATATGCATCAGTGTGTGTTATGAAATTAAGAGCCTGGTCGATGTATGTGTTGTAACTTTTATGAGAGAGCTTGATTGATGAATCGATCACAAGAACTCTTATGGGTTTGGCAGCCTAGATTTTTCTTTGTTTCATGCTCATTTATTACTAGTTGTAAATAATTATTAGTTGCAAATTGGTGTTGGACAAAGGATGATTTGGATCATGTTGTGAGTAATAAATTTGCTAATTTATTTGCTAATCATGAATACATTATATTTTCTTTATCATTGTCATTACTTTAATCCCCTGATAATCTAGTTAGCCTAATCCATTATTTTATCTTTGATCTCAAAAGTAATTTTCATTCAAATCCTTAATAATGCTCCAAAACTAAATTTATATCCTCAATGAAACACAATTCATGATTTATTCTATTGGAGCAAATTTAGAAATCATATCCGTATTTGTAAGAAAAATTCACCAGCACCTCTACTAAATATGGCCTGCTGAAAAACTTCCACCTAATAAACAGTAGAATTGGGAAGAGACCTATAAGGACTCACAACTCCCCACGGTTCACAATATATAACAAATTCAAATTTATAACTTAACTTAGAGTCTCTGATAGCTTAAATGTAACTTTACAATCTTAAATAGAGAAAAACTGAAACATAAACTTCTCCTTTTATTTTCAACAAGTATAGAAGACTCTCATAACTATTCAATAAGATTTCACACCTTACACTCACCCCAAGAATCCCAAAACAATATATATAAACAATTTTAAACAAGAATTTACTTTAAAGATTGAAAACAATCATCACAATCTTCGAGTCTTGTCTATTCGTCCCTTGTCTTCATATAAAATCTGACATCATCATAAACAACTCGAAGATGTCAAGTAAGTAAACTTCTACATTGATATGTACTCCTGCAATTGTTAGTCTGATACATGAAGACATATAATTGCATTTGCAAATAAACAATAAGATATATGCGTCAACATGACATGCAATCCACTCTATTGATGCCTTCTAACTATAATCAGGTGTCGACTTCCAAAAATAGTATAGAGACAATATTTAGGGGATCATAAAATGTGACAGACCCATATTCCAAGGTAATCTGAGCCTCGCCATGTCACCAGGTCATGCCTTGTCATCTTCACGCCTATCCATTACAGCCCGTGACAAATACTTAACATTTTCTATTAGCCTAACTATTCCAATTATATGGTATTTTATAAAAACACGTTCTTAATTTGGTTTAGTTAGTCTATTCTTTTATCTCACTTAACTTATCTGATTAGTTATGTAGTTGTTCATTGATCTTTTCAACTAAAAGTGTGAGTTATTGAGTGTAAGTTATCGATAATAGTGGAAGTCTTTCATTTTAGATCAAGCAGATAAAATAACATAAATTTTACTTCATTAACAAACCCTAAAGTAGTGGAAAACCCAACAAAAGGACACTATGTATATATAAGGCGACAAAATGTACAATAGGATCAATAACATGTATCAATGTATCAAGTCTCCCAAAATATACCCAAAGCAGTAACATAGTATATACAAACACCTACGAGATGAGCTAGCGAAAGCTCTCAATAAGCAGATGAAGTTGCCAAGTACGGCGTTCCCCCAGCTCGTCGTAGGATCTACACACGGTGATCCATGCAAACAGTTGATGACGAGTCCAGTGAGTATATCCCCAAAAGAAACGCAAGTTGCATTTAACAAGAATGTAAATGAAGCGGCTACAAATCATGCTAGTCAATAAGAAATACACTAAAACGGCTAATAGAATGAATATAAGTCGCTAAAAGAGCAATAAATGTCGGACGCGAGTGTGGTATATATCTGCTGAACTCTAGGACTAATAATACTGGACCGAGGAGACTCTGGTGACGTAGTAACTCCCCACCACCGCTCCAAGGTTAATGAGGAACTCTATTATTCGGGAATTTACAACTCTTGGCCAACTGCCTCAAACGAGAGGAATTTGTGTCGGAGATAACTCCTCACAACACCATCTCTCAAATCATTGACTCGCTGAGTAACTCTCACGCGTAGCCTAAGGCATGACCGGAACCGTAACAACAATCGGATCGCTAATCACGAGGGAGGCGGTGAGGGGTTATACCGTCTCGTCGACCATAAACAGACACATGCGAGAGTGGAGTAGTCAAACAAATCAAACTGGCATAATTCAGCGGTGTAATGGAATAAAACAGTAAATAAATGCTACGTGTTTTTCTAGTGAGGTTTACTTACCTCGAACAATTGCAAATCGCTCTCAAAACGTCTTTCCATGCCTCGAGATGCGCACTCGACACTCAACTATGGTCTTATAAGTCTTTGATGTCCAATTATATCATTTTGATTTAATTAGAGTCGCATTAATTCGATTAATAAAATTAAATCAGAATTTAGAATTTTATTCTAAATTTTCAGTTGTGGCAAATTTTTCGAGTTTTGTCGGGGTGCCAAACGCCTGAAAAGGTCTTGAAACCCAATTTTATACCTTTTTCCAATTTCTCATATTTTCAATGATTTTTTTTAATTCTTTTGTAATTTTTATTTATTTTCTATATTTTTCTATATTTTTTTATATTTTTCTATAATTTATTTTATTTATTTTGTGTTTAGTTTTGAATTAAATTAATTTTTAATTAATTCGGCCCGGTTCGATTGGACCTGGTTCGACCCAACTGGCTTGGGCCTGGGCCGGGCCAGCCTAGGGCTCGCACGCAAGCACTGCTCGTGCATGCGGGACCTCCTGGTCGTCGTTCCCTGGTCAGAGAACGAATCTACCCCCTCTATTTTATCTTTTTTTCCTTCCTTAACAACAATTGCAAAAATAACCTCAACAACACCAATTTCAATAAATTCATCAATTCATCATCATCATCAACATGCAATCCATCATATTCATCGAGAACATTAAAATACCCAAAAATTAGTTTGAAAGCCAAGATTTCCCAAACATCTTTATTTATCATATTAAGTCTAATAACTATGGAAATCATCAAAGAAAACTGCTAAGAATTTGTTTGGCAACTACCCCCATTTTTGGTTGCATCTAAATACACCATTAGAACAAAAGTGAAGGAAATAGCTAGGGGTTTGAATTACCTAAACTTGAAACCTTAAATCTTTGACAAATTTGGCTCCAAATCCCCCTAGGTAAGCTCCCAATACTTTGAATTTCCAGCACACAAATTGGGGTTTGTACTCTTGAAAGCTCAAAAACTCTCTAGCTTGCATGTTGAGCAAATGCAATAAGTCTTGTATTTATACTAGTTGGCCTAAAGTCTTAGCCCTTGATCAAGTCACGCACACTCGTCTCGAGGTCCATCTATGGTCCTAGTTATGTCCATCCAAGCCATTGTGTCCACTTGGTGTCATTTTAAGTTACATTATCTTAGATTTTGCTTTCTTAATGACTTAACCAATATTTCCCACCATAGGCATATTAATCAAATTAACTAGCTTAGTCTTATGGTTAATTAATAATTTTCACACCATAATTAGACGAAGTCTTATTTACTCGGGTACCTAGTGCCATCGCGCAACTCGTGGTGCATCGAGTCGATTCTCAACCTATTATGATTTATTCAACCTAGTTCAAGTTAATTAATACTTAGCTTATGATTTTATTAGATATTGATAAATTTATTCATCCAAACTATTATTTCACTGTCCCGAGCTATTTAAATTCGAATACATGCATCACATTTATCTCAAGGTGCTAGCCGTCGTACTCATAACTCATGTAAAACGCGATAGCAACCATATAAGCAAGCATCACACAATTATAACTATTTACACTCGATCCTTGCGCTCGAGATTTACACGTCGACCCAAATTATGATTCATTAATCCTAGTCACTAGGGTGTAATCTAGTTTAATTAGTCTAAGTCGTCACATGAAATGCGATAACTTGTCGGCGTTAGGCTCCGTAAGTCTCACTAGACGGCGTTGAGGTACGCTTGAAACCTAGTTTCTAGCAAACCAAACTCTGAAACAAGCTTATCCCCCACACTCTCACATGACCAAGAATAATGAAATGCAATGCAGACTAAATGCAGAGCATAATTTTAGGGGTCCTCGGGGTGTCGGATCACCTTGAAAATGAATCCAAGAGCTTCCTTGCATACCCAATTATATAATGAGTTAAGCTTCAAGTGAAACCAAATCACGAAACCCAATGGAAACTGCGACTTAAATATGTTCGAGAACAGTTTCAAAAATATTAATTTATATAACTGTTTCAACTGGCTTTCAACTAGCCAACTTGGGGTAACTTTTTAACCTTGAAAACCTCAATATTTGTCATGATGACCTAAAAAGAACTTGTAGTAATCATGTCCTACTTTCCATAGATTCCAAGAATACTCAAATAAGATAGTCGACAGAGAAGTTATGAATTTTTCAATATGGCATGTTAACTAGGCAAACTTTATTTATTTTGAACTGAAAAACTTTTCCAAATCAATATTTTGCAATTAAATCTTCAAAACTCGACAACAAACACTAGGAAACTACTCGATATCAATATCAAAACATTTCTACAACTTATGGAGTCAAGTTGGATTAAAACTCATAATCAATTCATCCACAAACCCAATGTAAATCAATATCAACTATAAAAACATCTCAAAAATAGTTATCAACTGAATCGCATTAGTTATATTCATAAAAACCATAACTCACGCCAGTTTAACTTATCCCAAATTGATCCAAATTAACTCAATACATCAATTCTCAATAATCTTTACCAATTTCTATCAAAACCCTGCGAAAGAAATTAAAAAAATCATGAGAATTCAAATTGAATTGAGGATAATGCCATAAATCAAGAATTTACCAAATTGCGGGTCGAATACCTTATTTCCACCACATAAACTTGGCTCAAACTAATCGTCTCGCGATGCTCTATAGTTTTGCAGAGAGAAATCGAACGAAAATCGGACGTCGAGTGTTTGCAAAGCGAAAATCCGAATTGATAGGGTTAATTATCAAAGGAACGAAACGTTCAACAGAATGTTTCTAATGAGATTGATGTCATTTGATTTTGTTTATATATTTATATATAAACCCTCAGCTCCTTGTCAGCAACTTAATTTCTTTTTATTTATTGATTCCTGAAATCCCTATTTTTCACGTGCTTTAACTTCTGGGGCTCGTTTTCGATTCGATTTTTCATCAAATTGAACCAAACTTTCAACAAAATAGTCTATCTTTATTAAACGTCCATAGCACTAGTTTTGGTCACACCAAAACCCCGAAAATCTAAATTTTTTCCACGACATGTTGAACTTTTATGGATCAATTCTTTAGCCATACTAAACCAAACTTGCACCAATTTAGACCTAATCTCAACCTCAACCACTGCCAATTGACATAAAGCTCAAGGTAAGGTCTTGCAACAACTTCATTCTCATCTTACACTGCCATCGATCCCAACTTGCATGTAAACCAAGGTAAAATCCCACATGATTTATGACACTTCATTTACTAGTTTTCGTACAACTAATCATTTTTATTTCGCTTGTGCCTTTTAAACACGCACACTAACAACCTCAACTATGACAAATTGAGGATACAACTCAATACATCTCGACTTCGTGACAAAATAACGTATATTACATTCACTAGGCATGCAACACACAAAAAATAATATTTAAATTTATGATCTCCGGTTCGTAATACGTTAGTCCCACCTCGGATACTTAAATCGTAAATTAAATCTAAAAATACTTAATTAGCATCCTAATCAAGTTTACAAAATTCTCGGATATCACCATCACGACCGTACATGGGTTTGACTTGAAGCAGTTATCAATAAGTTGTTTCATATGTTTAGAAGAATTGATCCATAATTGATTAGGAGTGTTGGGTATGGGGGCTGTTGGGCGCGTGGCAGTGTCGATAAAAGAAGAAGTGGTGTTAGATTTAAGAGGAAGATGTATGTGAAGTGGAAAACAAAGAGATACATGGAAAGATAGGTTAAGAGTTACTAAGGTCTTGTTTGGTATGTGGGTGAGATATCTCCCAACTTACAGGGAAGGGGATGAGTTATCTCTCCCTCTCCCCTTCCACGGGGACATATCTCTTAATAGTTCAATGGATAAAAATACCCCCCACAAATCATATTTTTCTCAAATCCCTCACAAATCATCTTTTTTATTTTAAAAATATGTGTGAAGGGCATTTATGTAAATTCCCACATTTTACTATTTTTAAGTTTTTGCAACTTCCCTGCAAGTTTAAAGTTCAACCAAACATTAAATATGAACTTACACTGTGAGTTAACTCTATGGAGTTACCTTCATTCGCACTATAAGTTGGCAAAAACGAACCAAACGAGGCCTAAGGATATTTTAAGAATTTATATAATGTTATTGGATTGGTAAATAGGATTTTGAAATAAGATTTGGTGGTCGATATATATAATGGGTGGGAAGATAGGTTGAACGGGTTGAAATAACAACCCTCTAAATAAATTAACCATGATGGGCATATCAGAGCTAGATAACTACTATATATGATTCGAACCCACAATCTTTATTTTAGTCCAGGCTTATCACAACTATATATGATATTCATTTCATTCTTGCCTTTAATTAAGTATGTACACCACACCCCAAGCTAGTTAATGCGTTTAAGAATTTAGTACGTGGTGGGATGTTGTAACAAATTACTCGTACATATATCAAAAAATGACTTAACAAAAATTGCAATCACCAAAATGTGTAAAGAATATAGTTCTTTCAATAGATAACAACTCCCTCAATTCCACAATTGACATTTTTGGAAAATAAAATTTTCAACTAATGCTTAATCTCCAATTCTATCCACATTTTATTTAGTTAATCGCACCATTAATCATTTTTATACAGTACCCATAATAAATGAAATCAGTTATATATGAGAAGGTAATTTAATTTAATATTATGAAATCTTAATGATGAATCAATCATTATTTTAGTTCTTGTACTCTAGCAAAAAAGTGAAAAATATTGTAGAATGGAGGGATTGATATAGGAGTACTTTAAAATACTTTATTTATTCAAGTTATTACGATAATTAATGCTCTTAAATATATACAATCATGACACTTATAAATAGTAGTAATAACCAACAACCAGTTGGTTAGAGTGGTAGGAAATCTAGTCCCCTTAAGCGTGGTCTTGAATTTGAGTGTAGTGAATGGAAAAAACTATGTAGGAGCTAAGGTCGCCCCAACCCCATATGGGGCCTGACAGCACCCCCGAGCATGAATTAGTCATTGTGGGAAACCAAAGGAAAAGGAAAATAGTCAGAATAATCCCAAACTTTACATTTCTTCTCAAAATAATCCCTAACTTTAAATTTGGGAGCAGCTAAAAGGGCCCCCAATCTTTGCTTAGATAACCCACCTTAATGAAATGATCCAACTACCCCTCCACATAAAAGGATTTTTACTCACTCATACCCCACTCACACGTACCTAACTCACCCGCTCTCAAATCGCATTCTCACCACAAACCCCAAATCTGATGAAATCCGAGCAAAACCACATCGATTAACACAGTGGGTGCATTCTTCATCTCTTTTAATGTTGATTTCGAGGTTTTTTTGGGTTTTTTTTACTTTTCGAGTTGGTATTGTTTGTGGGATTGTTGTTGGGTTTAGGGATTCAATTTGAGGGTTGAATCTTGCATTATGAGTGCAAAGTTTTGATGGAATCAGAAATATTAAGCGATTTCGAGCATAACCCATTATTAATTTCTTTGGTCATTTTCATGTATTTTAGGAGTTTTGAAATTTTTTTGCTCATTTGTTTTTGCCTTGCGGGTGTCCAACACACAAAGCCGATACCTCTGAAGAGGTGTCGATTGGATTTCTCCGTCACCCGCTGACACCTAGTTCTCTTTAAAGTCTCGGTCAGAGTCGGTCGTTACCTCTTTAGAGGTGTCGGCCCTATGTACGTGACACATCTTCAGAAGTGTCGACTCTGTGTGTCCAATACCTGAGGGTGACACTTCTTCACTTATACTACACGGCGCGACCACAATCGACCTTCTTCAGCGAAAAACACTACTACGACACTTGGTTACCTTGTACAAGTGCCTACAATGACTAAAACCGAGAAATGGAGAATATTGTGGGGTGTTAGGATGAGGTTGAGGGTAATGGGCCAAGAAAGGGTATTTTTGAAATTTTGATAAAAATGGGGTAAACTAAGTAAAAAGTGGGGTACGAGGAAGTAAAAATTCAAAAATGGAGTCCTCTAAGCAAAAACTGGGTCCGTTTAGCTGCTCCCTTAAATTTTATCTACAACTCCCAAACTTTTAGATTTGTTTCAATTTTAGCCCAACTCACTTTTTCAAATAATTTGGTACTTATGTGGCTACTTTTTTTTTGATAAATTTAACATATTTTTGCTAAATTAAATTTGTGATTTAAATTTCTTAAAGGGTTTCCACATCTCGAATGATTTAGCAAAATTTCTTTTTTTGTCAAAGTGATTTGTATTGAGGTGTTGCTAGTCCAATTGGACAAGCATATATTACAAATAGATATTAAAACAATGAAGCACGAAACAAATTCTGACAACAGCGCACACAATAGTGCAACCCCAACCCCAACCCTAAGGCAGAGGGACAGCCACCCCAGCAATGGGTACAGCTACCCCGTTGACGGGGACGACATTCGCACATAGGCGGTAACCAAATCTACCTAAATAACAAAAACACTAAAAACTTGACCTAAAGAGAAGAAAACAGGAAATCGAGTGGACATGTCGCTCCAAGGTGGTAGTCAAATACACAGGTGGTCACTGTGTATTTGACTACCACCACCATTGACCGCTCCCTGCCATGAACGGCTCCCTGCCACGAGTTTTTTTCCTTGTACATGACTCTTCACTAGATGCGGATGAACCAAGACCTAAACTTGTTGTTTTCTTCGTCTAGACCAAGCCCTAGGCAAAACAGCAGTCGGCAGCGACCACGCCGGAAACCAATAGCGAAGCTAACATGTAGCCACTGCTCAAAAAGATGAGGAACGAGGGGAGGCGCAGTGGAGGAAGTAATGGGTAGGTGAGACGGGGTTCACAGCGGGTGAGATGAGGGGGAAAGGAAAAGGGAAATGGGTGGGGGGGAATGATGGTCGCAAAATAGAAAAGAAAAAAAAAAGAATGGATAGAGGGGGATCGATGACCACGCGACTAGTCGGAGCAAGCTGAGGGTCGCCGGTCCCAAGCAGATACGAGAGTTTCTTCTTCAAATGGTGCTAGGGTTTTGGGGGGAAAAGAGGATGAGAAGCTATCATTTAGCATAATTTAGCAAAATTTCTTGAAAGGCTGAAATGATCGCTTCTAGTCACTTGAATGATCGGATAACCCCAAAATCACTTTAAGGGGTAATCTCTCTAATGGTGTTTGATTAGTTTAGGTGTTGATATGGCCCTCCGCCCAAATATTAACTACATGTAATTAATTAGCTATTCTATAAGTTTCCTAAAAAAAATAAAATTAGCTATATAGTATATATTATTATGTAATCCTTAAAGAACTAGAGATTTTTTTCTCTTCTAGGTATGATCTTTTTTCTTGTATTTATCTAGATAGCTATATGGCGCCTAATTAGCTATATATAAGTAATTCAACACGTTTATTTTGTTATGAACAACACGGTTAATTATTATTATATCTTAATTCTATCATATAATCCATATAAAAGATAATTATAGAATGATGTTATATATATATATATATATATATATATATATATATATATATATTGCTGAGGTAAATAAACCTATCCTTTTTTCTTTTTTTTTCTCTTAGAAACGTATCTTTGAAACTTAAAACATCCCTCTGCCGCACAATGAAACGTACATACAAATCTTGATGCAGAACTAAAGGGCCCAAACAATTGTGTGCTTTCTTTAGAAACTTTCCGATCTGATGAATGTATCGGACGGTTGATATTAACACTGAGCATTTTTGGACGGTTGAGATTGAATGCCTGCACAACCAGATCCTCTGTTCTTAAAACTCGCCAGCCCAATTACATATACATCCACCCTATCAACTCTCCAGCCATCGCCTCATATAAAACCTTGACAAACAGATTTAATTCATATCTCTCTCTCTCTCTCTCTATCGACCAGAATTTTCTTCGATTGTAGAGCGAGAAAATTAATCATCATCCGATGAAGAGATCGATCGACTCGTTCGATCCGATCGGGATGTCACGGTGCCGCTCGGCAAGCGACGTTCACAGCTCTAGCAATTGCCACGGCGGAGCTAGCGGTGGCGCCGCTGCTTCGACAGCGATGGCTTCGCGAGGATTCATGCTGTTCGGTGTCCGAGTCACCGAGGATTCTATGAGGAAGAGTGTGAGTATGAGCAATTTATCTCAGTACGAGCAGCCTAGCGAGCCTGCCGCCAGCACTGGAGACGTCACCGCTGGCTATGCTTCTGACGACGCCGTTCACGCCTCCGCCGGCAATCGCGAGCGTAAGAGAGGTGGATTGATTGATCTTCTTTAATTAGATCTTGAGTTTTTTGTTAATTTGTTTGATGAATTCATGTTGGGATTGAAATGGTTGATTTTGTTTTATTGTTTGTTATAGGAGTTCCGTGGACGGAAGAAGAGCACAGGCTGTTCTTGTTAGGATTGAAGAAAGTAGGTAAAGGCGATTGGAGAGGAATTTCTAAAAACTTCGTGAAGACTCGAACGCCGACGCAGGTAGCAAGTCACGCTCAGAAGTATTTCCTCCGGCGAAGCAATCTGAATCGTCGGAGACGTAGATCTAGTCTCTTCGATATCACGACCGAAGATCAAGATAATTCGCAACACGATCAACAATCTGCATCTCCATCTGGATCAGCCTCTCTCCCTCAATCAGTACCACAGCAGCAGGTTAATTACAATTTAGGATTCACTTCGCCGCCGGCTTTCTCTTTAGGTCTCGGTCCTTCAAATTGCGATCCGACAACCACGGCGAAGGTTTTCCGTCCAATTCCTTTGCTACCAGTGCCTCCGGCGTCGAGACTGGCGGATCTCAATTTGAATCAGAAATCAGATCCGGAAGATGAACAACCGGTTTTGTCACTAAAACTCTCATCTGAAATTGATCAAGAGCACTTTCAAGAACAACAACAATCACAATCACAGATGGCTTCATCTTCTTCTTCGTCTCATCATTCTGCATTCCAGCCGATCTCGGGAGAGATCGATTCGAATAATGGAAGCATAATCAGCGTTGCTTGACGAGAATGACTGGTTTTATTATTTTTTTTAGGAAAAACGAGAATGACTGATTATCATGCATAAACGAATCAGAATTGCTAATTAATGGATTGGACTCTAGAAGGTGAATTAAATATTAGTTTAATTAATTAGGAGATGACCAGTAGTTGATTTCTTTTTATTCATCTTAGCTGTTTATGTACATATAATGGTAAGCATAATATTGGCAATGTTCCTCTTATTTATTAATTTTCTGTCAGTTTGCCCGTGGTGTGAAGAGGCAGATGTGGCAGTTCTATTCGCATTGTACTACTATTTTTCTTTGGACCTATAAGCAGTTTGATTCGCAGCAATTGTACTACTATTTCTCCTTCGACCTTTAAATTATTGGTAGGGCCCTCCTTTTTTATGTAAGATTAGCACGCGGGCCTTAATCAGGTGGAGTTGAGGCAGTCACCTAAGCAAAAAAAATTATTTGTTAGTTTTTAGTTTTGTGAGCAAGTGTGGTACTACAATTAATTGTTTTTGGCCATCTTCTTTGGTTTAATTAGGAGTCACGATGGGTGTTGTATTGGTATTTGGTGGTAGTAATTCTATGACTATGAGCATATTCCTTATAAGAAATTAAATACTAGATAGCACTATGGTTTCTGTGATGGGTATGTGGACACATTTCCATCTGCTTTTCCTTTGGTTTCTATCTGGTCTCACCAACGAATTAATAAGCTTTGGTATTGGGTCCCTCATCTCTCCTTTTTGTGATGTTTATTGGGACTAAAATGTGAACCTCTAAAAGTTGCCATTACATGCTGACGTAAGAACATTTATTGCATGCTTTGGTTGCTTTCCTCGGAAAAGTCATATTTAATTCACTTAGTATGTTATTTATTTTAGGGCAGTCTTAGATGACTCAAAAAGTCGGACTTAAACAACCAAAAAGCATAAAGATCCTTAATTCAAATTCATCATTGGTGTTTGGGGTAGAGGGTAATTAGGTCATTTACTTAGATATATATCTTAAATTATTAATAAAAAAATTTGAGTCCGGACTCAAAGTCCGAATAGATTTTTTGTTTATTTTAATCACTACCTATGTATACTCTTAACTATGAGATTATTCAAGCCTAAGCCAACGTAGGGAGGGCAAAAAAAATTTGAACAGTACCCACGATTGTCATTAATAAATAAATAAATGATTAACAAAGCATGAGATTTTGTACTACTATTACAATTAATGAAGCCTGAGATTTGAAAGAAAGGTTAGAAAATAAATGATAGTGCTAAATGGACTCAATGACTCCATACTCAAATAGACAAAAAGACTTAAATACCCCTTCATATAAATCCATAACTTTCTTCCTCAATCCACCATCCACTAATTATCGCCGCCGCCGCCGTGACTACATTGCCGCCAACCTCGCGATCGCCATGACCACCGTCATCGCCAACGCCGCTGTGACCACCGGCTATCGACAGCCCTGCCATCATCATCCACTACCGTCGTCGACTATCCTCCCCTTCTTTCCCTCTCTTTGGCACGGAGGAGTGGACAGCCTTCCGGCCACTCTCTTCCCTACTTTCTCGGCCATCCTCTCCCGGCCAGGAGAGAAGATGGCCAGATCTGGCCGAGAGAGAGGGGTAGGAGGGGGGCAGCTTAGAGAGAAGCATGGCCAAGCACATACGGTGTTTGAAAAAAAGCTCGACTCACATCAAATTCATCTATTTTTGTAAAATTTAGTGATTCAGATTTGATTTCAGCACACCATTTTCAAGATTTGTTGAGGGTGAGTTATTGGGTCTATTTCAAGATCTGGGCTCGATTGATTTTGGTGAGTTTTTTGGTTTTTGATTGGATTTGTGCTTTTTTGGTGGAAATTTTGGTTTTTGTGATGTGGGTATTGTGTGATAGTTTGAATCTTTTTCACTTTCTCAACTTCCCATTTTGAAATTTCATGTTCTATTGAATTGTTCTTTGTTTTTTGTTGATTACAAGTCCGAGTCTATTTATGTTTTCATTTTTTTTTATGTTTCTATGTTTGGTTTAATGTTGTGTTGAGTCATTATTTTCGATGATAAATTGATTGTTGTTGGTATTATTGTAGACGGGCGGCGGCGGTGATCGGCTGCTATAGCAGTAAAAGGGGAGGAAAGAGTCTCCATATCATGGAGAGAAATGGTCGCCGGCGATGTGTAAGATGACGGCGGTGTCGGCGGTGGTAGCTGTGGTCGACGGTGGAGGAGGTGGAATGTGTATATGTGTAATAAAGGGTGATGGTAATTTTGTCTTTTTGTTTAGTGGTGTATCTTAAATTAGTAATAAAAAGTCTTTGAGTCTTCACTCAAAGAGTCCAAACAAATTTTTTGAAAATTAAATTAGTAATTTAGTACTAATTTTGGTGGCCTAGTATTAGTAGGAACATGCTATTGAGGTCTTAAATGATAGCAAGTCTATGAGTTGGAGGTAATTAACCAGTTGTTGATTAATTAATCAATTTTTTTATTATTTCCTTTTGATAAATATAGTTTGGATTTGGATATAAAAATATGTAGAAGACTTTCATCATATTATCTGTTTGCTTATTGGGAGAAAAAGCACCAAATTTGTGGTGGAAACCAAACTGATTTAAGCATGAGATATTGATAGGTGGGACGCAGTTCAATGTCTAGGGCATGCAATTGGGCCAGGTTTGGTGGTGTGTAATCTTCAACTGAATAGGACCACATAGCATGCCTATGAAAAATTGTAAAAACCGTACACTCTTGTTTGTCCATTTTTGTGTTTCTTGCGAAACAAGGGTGTTTGATAATATGTACTATCCAAAGTCTATTTGTGTTATTCTAAACGAGCAGATTAGGTGGGTGCATGAATGGATTTCTTTCACCGAATTGCAAATTAAGCACATGCTCCGTGAGTTTAGCAAAGTCTATTTCGTACTATTAAACAATCCAGTCCTAACCCTAAATCGGATATATTAAGTTAAAAGTAGGTGAGATGCATTTAATAAGGGATGAAATGTCGTCCTTCCATTCTAAATTTGTTAGTTGTGGGATTGAGACGCGACCGGATCTTGTATATAATTAGTCAAAGCTTAATAAGAGATAAGCTCGAAAAAAAGGATAGAGAGCTCAAAAAAAGGCAATGTTAATATTGCATTTATAACTTTTGGTAGATGTACGTATGATTACTTTCATATGATGGATTTAATATGCTAAAAATAGCCTATATTGTATTGGGAATTAAAGTACATATGGTGTTCAATCATCTTAATTAACTACTCAATTAGCCTTTTTATATAACTTGCTCAGTTGCATATATGTCGGGAGGGCTATATATGTATTTCAATCGTACCACTCTTACCTGACACTTGGAGTTGGGATGCATAGGCATCAACGTCTAAGGCTCTGTTTGGCAACACTAGCTGATAATCTAGCTGATAGCTAATAATTTAGCTGACAGCTGAAAAGCTAATAACTGATAGCTAAAAGTTGATAATCTAGCTGATCAATTAAAACTGCTTATAAAAACTAGTTAATTGAGTAGCTGATAAATGTTAAATAACGTTAAAGGACGTGTTATATAATTCATAGCACTAAAAAAATTGTTATTATAAATTATTTATACAAAATATGTATAAATATTTGTAATTAAATATTTATAATTACCTTTTTATATAACAATTTTTTTATCTTATCAAAAAATTAATATAAAAAATATAAAATAATAATTATAAAAAGCACCATATATGTCTAAAGTATATAAATTTAAAAGAAAAACATACATTAATAAAAGACGATGAACAAACTATATGACTTTAAATAAAGCTCAACGCATCATCTCCAACTGAGCAACAATATCGTTACGGATCTTCGTCATTTTCTTAAATTTGGAACTTCTATGGTTGGTGGCATTGTCGTCTTCATCTGAAAGTTTATCAAGAGGTATGTAAAATGGATCTTGCTCAAGTTCCTTGAACAACATGTCATCTGCTGAGTTTTGTTGTATGTAATTAGGCAATGCAAATGCGGCAATTATGATATCAATTTGGGTGTGTACACTAAATTCTGGCATACTTTCGAGTATCTTCCATCTTTTTTTTTTAACACTCTAAATGATCGTTCGATGCAACTTCAGAGAGATGAATGTGCACGATTGAAGACTTTTTTAGAATTGTTGGTTGGTGTCACTTCAAACTGAGATTTGTGGTATCTTTTTTTGGACATGGCACCAAATTCCTTAGCTTATCTAGATATCCTTTGTCTACCAAATAATATTTACCTATTTAAAAAGGAAGAACATTAGTAATACGTGATTTAAGAAACTCATATTATTAAAAGGTAAAGTTAAAAGCATTAATACCGTTAGGAGGCTTTGGGAAGTTTAATGACGACGTGTTAATTGCATGGAAGAAAACACGTGAATCATGTGCTGACCCTCCCACCCTGCTGATATAAATGTGAAGCACATATCGAAATCGCATGTTGCCATGACATGGAAAGAGGAGAATGTTTATCTTCCCCTATAATGTATTTGATCTGCCTCAAGAATACACGCATCAATATGGGTATTGTCAATACATCCTATGCAATCCTATTATATGAAATATATACAATTATTGTGATGGCTAGCCTAATTTAAAGATTAATTATTTATTTAATTTCAGACTAGGACTCAGGTCATACCCACGTGGATGTCGAGGATTAGTTTAGGGCACGCCTATCGAGGTACAATTTATAATGTTATATTTGCATGATGTTTGCTTATTATGGTTATTTTATTATAAGTTATAGTATTACACCATGTGTACCGTTGATTATCGCGTTTTGCATGAGTTACGAGTGCGCCGAATAGCGCATTGAGATGCGTACAATGCGAGTACATGAACATGATAGCTTAGACACATAATTTACCAATATATAAAGATATTTTAAGCTCAATAATCAAACAAACTTTACCCAAGTTAAGCAAAACACTAGTAGGTCAAAAAAAAAGGACCCAACACGCTTTGTGATGCGTAACGGCACCAGGTAAGTGAGTAGGCAAGACTTAGTGTACGCATGATATGTAAATTGATCAATAAAGCATAGACTAAGCTAATTAAATTATTTAATGTGCCTATGGTATGAATTTTAGCTTGATTCATATAAAAAGAAGCCTAAAATAATATAAATAAAAATTATTTGGGCCTTAGATAAATCTTGAGATGAATTTAGAGGCCTAAACTAACACACTTAGTGGGCATCCATGGTAGGATGAATCAAATTCAAGTCCTTGATGGACCTAGAGATGGGAGCTTTATGCAAGATTAGGGGCTAGGAATATGAAGTAGGCTACTATAAATATATAACTTAGCTTTTCACTTCGATCTCATTCATGCTTATTCATGCATCCAATAAAAAGAGAAATTTAAGATTTCTAGTTCGTGAGAGCAAGAAGGGCTGGACATCAGAGGCAGAGCCAAAGGTATAGTGAGGGGGGCATGCCCCCTCCCTCCGGCTCCACCCCAACCCTCACATAGTATGTACATAAATATGGAATATATGCATCCAACTATACTAATTGAATCCCCTATTTGCTAGAAAGAAAAACAACTAGCTAGCCCCCTGATTAGTTTCCTCACTCTTAATATTTTCAATTATTTTATCAAATTTTGTTACATAGGGCATGATTAATGTGACGGCCCCAATTTTTCACAAATTGGGCCTCGCCCGGCCTAAGCCCACATGGACCCCCGAGCCAGTCTCGCAAGGTCAACGAGAGCCTAGTCAGCCTTCCAATCCATCATTTATCAGTAAATAAAGTTTTAAGTTGAGGTATTAATATTATTTCATTATTTACAAATTTAGCGGAAGCAACTAATACATTAAATAACTCAACAAAAAGATCAGGGAGTTAGGCAACCTAATTGTGGAACTCAGTAAATATCATCAGATGAGAGTAAATTCAAAATATACAAAAATTCACCTAGCTATGAAGTCTTCCCTCTCGCTTTACTGTCATGCGCTCTGCACTCATCAAACATAAGAATGACGAGCCCGAGATAAGTAAATCCAAAGAGGGACATATACACAACATTTCACAATATCCAAAGCAGTCGAATTCATGCAAATAGTACGAAAGGAATAAAGAACGCATGAATATACAAGACTGTAAATAATCCATCAATGAGTGAGGCCAAATAACAAGGAGTCCCGACCAAAAGTCGTTGAGTCGCGCAAAAGCCCAAGAGACTCGGGTTTGACGAGACCCCGCTCCCACCACGACCCTTGCGACTATGAGACATCCATAGACCCGGATCTAAGATGAGCCCTAGCCCGTACGACTATGAAACATCCATGGACCCAGATAATATCGACGGACGACCAGGAAAAACCTCGGGTTCAGGACGAGACCCCTGCCTCCCAGCCCTAACCCTCTCATATCGCAGATAAACAGTAACCATGACTCACTTGTCAATGGATTCACTCAATCGACAACAATTTCAACGATAGATATCATCACAAAGCAGTTAACAACAATAAATGGAGAGAAATGAAATCCTGTATAAGTCCATAACTGGTTTACTTACCTCGAGAAATCGCGAACCTCAAAACGTCTCGCTCGCGTCTCGATTTGCGCACCCGACACTCGACTCATAAGTCCCTCCATCGCGTCGTCGAGATTTCGTCGAAATCGCACATCCGACCGGTCGACAACGCGCCACCGCGCCGTGTCGCAGCCACATCGTCGCTACCGCGCAGCAGCCGTCGCCGGCGCCGCCGCTCGCCGGCCGCCGCCGCTGGTAAGCTCTTCCCCGTTGAGTCGCGGTCGCTGCCGGCCAGCCGCCACTACCGCTACTCGCTGCCTCGCCGGCACAGCTGCTCGCCGGCGCCACGGCTCGCTGGCGCCGCTGCTCGCTCGCATCGCACCGCTGCAGTGACGCGCCGCTGCTGGTTTGCTGGCCGTCCGCCACCGTCCGTGGCTGGTTCGCGAGCTGCTGCTGCTGGGGCCGCGCCTCGCCGAGCTGCTACTGCTGCTGGTGTCACGCCGGTCCGCCTCTGCTGCTGTCGCGTTCCTCCGAGCCGCGACATCGCCGACTCACCGATCTCCTCCCTAACCCGGCGCTGACCGGCAGCTCGCGCCTCGCGTTGCCCGCGAGCCGCCGCTCGCGGCTGGAGCTCCGCCGTGGCTCGCCCCCTACCTCCGTCTCTCTCTGTCTCTCTCTCTCCCTCTCACTCACTCACCTCACGATTCTTATCCAAATCTCTTTTTCTTTTCTTTTTTTCTTTTTTTCTTATACCATTTATATATATATACATTTCTTTTTATTTTCTTTATGATTACAAATCAAATGTGTTCTCGAAAATTGAGCAGCGCGCGTATCGAGGCATCAACCTGCCTCCTTTCAAAATCTCAATACTCGCGCTACACGTATCACGAGGCGTATTCAATGTCCACCTTACAACCTCATAAATCCACTATAGCCACATTTCGGTCCCACGTCGGCACGCGACTCGATGCGCGTCCCCGTTCGTGTTTCGGCTTACCGAATTCCCCGCATATACCAATTCGTAAAACAACTCAACAATTAGCATTATAATCTCAAATTAAACATTCTCGGTGTCTCCACTTAGGATTCAGACATACGTATTCGACGAGCGGATCCCACAAACGACCCTGACCTGACACGTGGCACAAGTCAAACTTTTGGGTCGTTACAATTAAGATGAATATACAGTAATTAAATTCTTACAATTCAATCGTTTAATGCTAGACATATAAGATTGAGCTTAGTAGTTTAAATATAATATATAAATAGCTCATTTTAATTTCATACTTATAAACAATATATAGTAACATAACTACATATCAATTCCAAATTAATTAAGGTTAACTTACAACTAGTCCAAAATATGAGCACTAATTAACTCATGTTGTTCATTTAGAAAGCACACAATATACTTCATTGCCTCTCTTGCAAACAAAACAAAAACAACCAAAAAAAAAAAAAAACTCAATCCTAAATTAGTAAGAGTCGGCTACATTGAAGCAAAAATAAAGGTTCGGGGCACAAGTATGTGTCCGAAGTGGATATGACACTAGCATTTTCCTTTGCCAATGGCAAGAGTTCGGGTTTGACTCATGTTGGAGCTAAAGATTTTGTAATTAAAATGGTTTCTTAACAAAATAAAAAGTTTAATTTATTAGCTTTATATGTTTTTTTTATTTTTTTATTAACCATGGGTATTCAAATATTTGTCTGACTCGTTCCATAGGCCTAGAGATTATAAAAATACAAGACCAGCAGTTGCCTGACGTTTGAGCATCATAGGAAATAGAACTCGAGACCGTGTGCCTAATAACCCACAAAGTCTCGTCTTTGCCATTACTACTAACCGACCAGTTTGAGTTATATGTATTTTTATTTTAACAAATAGTGCAATGCAACGTTGGGCCCCTTCCAATTCAAGTCTGGCTCCGCCCCTGCTGGACATCCTTTGATCTAGAAGAGTTTGTGTCGAATTAGTGATGTTCTAGCAACAAGAGTAAAGAGTTTGCATCAAGACTCAAGCTAGATATGAAATTCCTCATTTTTCATGCATTTCTACTCCAAAATTTGTTTGAATGAGTGTTAAAACTTAGGGTTCTCGACCCAAAATGAGATTTCGATGGTTAATCTATATTTCCTTATATTTTTAATGTATACGATGTGATGATTTCATCTCTAGACTTTTAAAAATTCAGCCATTAAAACCCTTGTTGTTATTCTTGAGGCTTTTCAACTAATGCATGTTAACTTACCCAAATTAAGGATTTAAAACATAGGTTATTGTTGGCTTGGGTTAATTAGGAGTAATTGGGGACAAATCATCCTATAATGAGCAAGAATTTCTAGTTTGGGTAAATATTTGATGTTGAAATTTAAGTCATTCTCGTGCATGTTGGGCTGTTGAAGAAGATGATGAATAGTGTATATGGCTACAGAGAACTTCTCTGCCCACAAGAGACATTTGTGCCCACGGGACATGGTTGTGCCCACAAGACGTTTAAGGACATTTTGTGCCCACAGGGGACGTCTATGCCCACAACTAATGTTTGTGCCCACAGGGGACAGCTGTGTCCACAGAGGACGTCTAACCACGAATCTGTACTCACAAGGGATGTATGTGGTCACAAGGGTCTGTAAATCATAAGCCCTGTGGCCACAAGACTGTTACAACAACGTTATGTCAACAATCTAATAGAATGAGCATTTAACACACCAAAAATTTATGTAACTGACACCAGGGACTTAAAAGATACATATTTTATTGATGTGAACGTATCGGAATCGAAGCGTGTAAGGATCGAGTTTTCATCGCATCTTGGTATGTAAACCCCACCAGAAAAACACGTAGTATTTATCTACTGTTTTATTCCATTATACCGTTGAATTATGCCAGTTTAGTTGTTTGACTACTCCACTCCCGCATGTGTCTGTATATATGGTCGACGAGACGGTATGACCCATCACTAGCTCCCTCATGATTAGCGATCTGATTGTTCCTACTGTTCCGGTCATGCCTTAGGCTACGCAAAATAGTTACTCCGCGAGTCAATGATTTGAGAGATGGTGTCGTAAGGAGTTAACTCCGACAGAGATTCCTCTCCTTTGAGGCAGTTGGCAGGGAGTTTTAAATTCCCAACAGAGTTCCTCATTAACCTCGGAGCGGTGGCGGGGAGTTACTTCCTCACCAGCGTCTCCTCGGTCCAGTGTTATTAGTCGTATAGTTCGGCAGATATATACTACACTCGCATCTGATATTTATTACCTTCTTAGCGACTTATCTTCATGATATTATCCCTTTTCATTGTATTTCTTATTGACTAGCATGATTTGTAGCCGCTTTTATTTACATTCTTATTAAATGCAACTTGTGTTTCTTTTGGGGATTTACTCACTGGACTCGTCATCAACTTTTTGCATGGATGACAGAGTGCAGATCCTACGACGAGTCGGGGGAAGGCCGTACATGGCGACTTCATCTGATCATTGAGAACCCTACCAGCCCATCTCGTAGGTGTTTGTATACATTATGTTACTGCTTTTGGGTATATTTTGAGAAACTTGATACACATATACATGTATACTGATCATATTGTACATTTTATCGCCTTATATATACATGGTATCATTTTGATAGGTTTTTCACTACTTAAGATTTGTTAATGAAGTAAATTTATGATATTTATCATTTGCTTCATCTAAAATGAAAGACTTTCGCTCTTATTGATAACTCACGCATTTAGTTGAAAAGACCAAGGAACAACTAAATAACTTATCAAATAAGTAAAGTGAGATAAATTAATAGAATAACGAAACTAAATTAAGAACATATTTTCATAAAACACATGATATTTGTCATAGTTAGGCTAATTAAAAAGTTGAATACTTGTCGCGGGTCGTCATAGACAGGCAGGCAGATGGCGTGGCATAACCAGGTGATGTGTCCGGTAGCATGCCGGGCTCAGATTGCCTTGGGATTTAGGGCCGCCATAGTTGGTATCACTGCCTAGGTTCAGATAAGCCTAGGGAAAAGTTTAACGAAAGTGAATAAAACTTAACGAACAAACTTAGAATGTGGAAAACCCGATAACCTAACTTAGAACTTTAGTTGGGAAGTATAGTGAGACGGGTAGTTTAGGGTTTTATATATATGCATATATGCGTATATATATACGCATATACGTATATGCGTATACGACACTCACTGGAACACATCCGCGCTTGCAGATTCGAGATGGACGGACAACCGATTCCACCTACTACGGTTGATGGAGGCCAGACGAGCGACCCTATGAGAGTTTACTCGGATCAAAGTCTACGCGAGACCGTCGCTCTACATGGCGTGTATCTCGAGGAGATCTCGAGACTTCTTCGATCATAGGCAGCGGCCAAACAAACGACTGCGACTCTTGCCACCACCACTACTACTGTTGAGACAGTCGTCGCCTTGGCTAGTCAGTATACGTCGCTTGCGGCAACCAAAGTTGAGATTCCCGTGGAGTTGGTTACCCCCACAGCTATACCAGCGATTACTCCAGTGGCTACTCCTGCACTTATAGCAGTACAATAGATAGCGTTTGAGACAGCCTTGACAGCTGAGGCTAAGCTAGTCAAGAAGTTTTCTAAATTCTAGCCAAGACACTTTTATGGTGGCGGAGACCCAAAAGCAGCTGGGAGATGGGTTCTTGCTCATGAGAGGCTTCATGCACTACTTAGGATTCCCAATAGTATACAAGCTAAAGTCTCTGGCTACATGTTGAAGGGAGACGTACGGTATGGTGGACCGCATTCACAGCCGCCCATGGAGAGCCGACCATTTGGGCCGAGTTCCGCCAAGTCTTCTATGATCAGTACATTCCGATTGAGGTCCAGCTACGACTGAGATAGGAGTTCTTGACATTGAGGCAGGGCTCTTGCACCTTGATTCGGTACATGGAGAGGTTTAAGTACTTGTTGTTGTTTGCCACTGATGTAGCTAGGACCGAGCGACTTCAGGTCCACTACTTTATTCAGGGGCTTCGGCCAAAGATTGAGAGTGTCATCGTGTCGACAAGGGCTAAGGCCCTACAGGAGGTTCATGAGCGGGTATTGGCTCATAAGACATACGTCATTAAGAGTGACACCGCCCATGCTCCCGTATATTAGGAGGGTCAGAGTAGCCAAGTTAGATCAGATAGGAAGGGCAAGCAGAAACGTCAGCCGAGAGACCAGCGAGGACAGAGGCGCACACATGATGATAGGCAGGCGACTGGTGCTTATGCAATAATACTTTCTCAGTAGCATCATATCATGGCAGTCCAACCGCCACTGGGGCAGGCTTAGGGTCAAGGGCGGAGATAGAGGGCCACAGTGGCAGGGCCAAGGTCAAAGGCAAGGTGGACAGGGTCAGGGCCAGAGGTCAGCAGGGTCAGGGATCTGGAAGTAAGGAGCACATCATTTGTTTCTAATGTAAACAGAGGAGGCACTACCAAAATCAGTGCACCAGTTAGTTCCTGCCACCAGTTGCAGCTCCACTAGTACAGGCCAAAGAGCAGGTTCATGCACTGGCACAGCCTGATCATGACGTTTCACAACATCTAGTCGAGGATATGTTGATTATTTACGGTCGTAGCATGCATTCGTTGATTGATTATGGTTCTACATTATCGTTTATTTCGGGACGGATAGTAAGAGAGTTGAGGTTGACACCAGAGATTTTAGGCATACACCTTGTCCTTAACACAGCTGCTGGGGATAAGATTTACCCCAACCGGATCTATAGAGACTGTCCTGTTGAGGTTAGATGTCACTAGTTACCCATAGATCTTCGAGTACTTGAGTACCTAGAGTTTGAGGTGCTGTCAGGCATGGATTGGTTGGCAGCTTACCATGATCGGTTAGACTGTTTTAGTAAGACTGTCAACTTCTAGTTACCAAGGATTCCCGAGTTTACATTCACTGGAGTTGCGACTCCACTACTGATCACCAGGGCTACATTAGCCACCACCCAGCAGATGGACATTCTTTTAGGGACTGTAGAGCCAACTGAGAGGCTAATAGTCAAACTTGAAGACGTCTCAGTCGTGTACGAGTTTTCAGACGTTTTTCCTAAGGATTTACCTAGATTACCTCCACATAGACAGATAGAGTTTATGATAAAGCTTGCACCAGGCACCCAGCCTATAACAAGTCGATCGTATCGTGTGTCGCGAGTAGAGCAGGACGAGTTGAGGGCTCAGTTGGAGGACTTGTCGGAGAAGGGTTTCATACATCCGAGTATGTCTCCTTGGGGGCACCGATCCTTTTGTGAAGAAAAAAGACGGTAGCATGAGGATGTGCATCAATTACAGGAGACTCAATCAGGTGACAGTATAAAATAGATACCCACTGCCCAGGATCGACGATTTGTTCGACCAGCTGGTCGGAGCGCAGTTCTTCTCCAAGATTGATCTTAGGTCGGGTTATCACCAGCTGAGGATCAGGGAGGGGGATATACCTAAGACGTTGTTCAGCACACGTTACGGGTAGTTTGAGTTGCCATTTGAACTGACGAACACGCCGGCATTGTTCATGGATTAGATGCACCGAGTATTGAGGCCATATTTGGATCGATTTGTGATAGTCTTTATTGACGATATATTTATCTATTCCAGGACTCGTGAGGATCACGAGAGGCATCTCAGAGAGACACTTAAGACTCTGAGAGAGCATCGGTTATACGCCAAATTCAGTAAGTGCGAGATGTGTACTGATGCAAATGACAAATTAATTGCTTACTTATCGCGTCAGCTGAGGAACCATGAGAGAAACTATCCAGTGCACGATCTGGAGCTTACAATGATCACGTTTGCTCTGAAGACGTGGAGACATTACCTTTTTGGTGCGAGGTTCACTCTATACACAGATCATCAAAGTTTAAAGTATCTCTTCACTCAGAATGATCTAAATATGAGACAACGATAGTGGTTAGAGTTACTACAACTTTTCTATTGAGTACCAACTCGGGAAGAGGAATGTCGTAGCAGATGATCTTAGTAGGAGAGAACTGGACAGAGAGGTGATGACTAACCAGTAAGGTATACTTGAAGCTGCATTTACCATGAGTTTGTCAGTGGTCCCAAAGACATCAAAGGCACACATTTGCGGACAGATGCGGGTTCCGACAGTTTCCATTCAACGAGTCTTAGAGAGTCAGCGTACTGATACGATTTATCAGAGGTTCAAAGACATGGCACAGAGTTTAAACTTCCTAGATTGGAAATATTCAATAGAAGGGTGTTTACGACACAAAGGTAGACTATGGATTCAGGCAGTAGCAAAGTTGAGAGATGGCATTCTTCAGGAGGCTCAGAGATCCAGATACACAATTCACACCAGACGAAATAAGATGTATCAAGACATGAAGCGCTTGTTTTGGTGGCCCGAGATGAAGGCACATGCTTTGGCGAGTAAGTTAGGGGAGGTGAGGTGTGCCAGCATGTGAAGGCTAAGCACCGGAGGCCTGAAGGACTTTTACTGCCGCTACCGATCCCTCAATGGAAGCGGGAACACATTAATATGGACTTCGTTGGTGCTTTACCACGGACTCTACGCAGCCATGATGTTGAATGGGATGCCGTTGATAGATTGACGAAATCAGCCAATTTCATTCCAGTTTCCATAAGATACACCTTTCCACAGCTGTGCATGCTTTTCAAGCGAGAGATCATCAAATTACAAGGTGTACTAGTATCGATAGTATCGGACAGAGAAAATCGGCTGATGTCACAGTTATGGCAGGATATGCAGGAGCAGTATGGTACTAAATTTTAGTACAGCATAGCTTACCACCCACAGACCGACGGGCAGTCAGAGCGGATTATAAAGATACTGGAGGACATGCTCAGAACTTGTGTGTTACAGTTTGGAGGGTCATGGAAAAAGCATTTACCACTTTGTGAATTTGCCTATAATAGCATTCAGGCCAGTATTAGGATGCCACCATTTGAGGCACTGTATGGGAGACCATGCAGATTAGCAACTTGTTGGGAAGAGCACGAAGACGCAGTTACCATTAGGCTTGAGATTGTTGTAGACCACACAGAGAAAGTTAAGCTGATTCGTAAGACATTACAGGTTGTTCAGGATAGACAGATGAAATAAGCGAATAAGAACCGCGACGGGCTGAGCTATGAGGTAGATGACTGGGTGTACTTAAAAGTTTCTCCTTTAAAGGGTCACCAGATATTTGGGATCAAAGGAAATCTTGCACCGCGGTAATATTGGGCCATATCAGGTTGTCAAACAAGTTGGGGAAGTTGTTTATCAGTTGAGGCTACCGAGACAGTTGGCAGGGGTTCACGACATCTTCCGCGTTTCCATCCTGAGATTAGCCAGATCAAGGTCGAGATATATGGTAGATGTGACCCGTGTTGAGGTTAGGCCAGACATGACGTACGAGGAGCACCCTATCGAGATAGTAGACCATAGAGTTCAGGTTCTCAGGACTAAGCAGATTCTCAAAGTTCTCGTCATGTGGCAATATCATATAGACGAGGACCATACCTAGGAAAGAGAGTTTACTATGCACGAGAAATACCCGCAGCTTTTCCACGGTTAGTATTTTACTTTGAGTTTGGATTTCGGGACGAAATCCCTTTTAGTTGGGAAGATTGTGATGGTCTGCCTAATTTAAAGAATAATTAATTATTTAATTTTAGACTAGGACCCAGCTCTGACCTACATGGATGTCGCGGATTACTTTAGGGCACGCCTATCGAGGTACAATTTATGATGTTATATTTGCATAACGTTTGCTTATTATGGTTGTTTTACTATGAGTTATAGCATTACGCCATGTGTACCATTGATTATCACATTTTGTTTGAGTTACGAGTGCGGCAAATAACACATCGAGATGCGTGCGATGTGGGTACGGGAACATGATGGCTTAGACGCATAGTTTATCAATATATAATGATATTCTACGCTAAATAATCAAACAAACTTTACCCAAGTTAAGCAGAACACTAGTAGGTCAAAAAATAGACCCAACACGCTTCATGATGCGCAACGGTGCCGGCTAAGTGAGTAGGCAAGACTTAGTCTAAGCATGATATGTAAATTGACCAATAAAGCATAGACTAAGCTAATTAAATTATTTAATGTGCCTATGGTATGAGTTTTAGCTTGATTGATATAAAAAGAGGCCTAAAATAATATAAATAAAAATTATTTGGGCTTAGATAAATCTTGAGATGAATCATCTAGAGGCCTAAACTAACACACTTAGTGGGCATCCATAATAGGATAAATCAAATTCAAGCCCTTCATGGACCTAGAGATGAGAGATTTATGCAAGATTAGGAGCTAGGAATATGAAATGGGCTAGTATAAATATATAACTTAGCCTTTAACTTTGATCTCATTCATACTTATTTATGCAACCAACAAAGAGAGAAATTTAGGATTTCTAGTTCATGAGAGCAAGAAGGGTTGGACATCCTTTGATTTAGAAGAGTTTGTGGTAAATTAGTGATGTTCTAGCAACAATAGTAAAAAGTTTGCATCAAGACTCAAGCTAGGTATGAAATCCCTCATTTTTTATGCATTTCTACTCCAAAATTTGTTTGAATGAGTGTTAAACTTAGGGTTCTTGACCCAAAATGAAATTTTGATGGTTAATCTATATTTCCTCATGTTTTTAATGTATTAGATGTGATGATTTCATCTCTAGACTTTCAAAAATTCAACCATTAAAACCTTTGTTCTTATTCTTGAGGCTTTTAACTAATGCATGTTAACTTACCCAAATAAAAGATTTAAAACATGAGTTATTGTTGCATTGGGTTAATTAGGAGTAATTGGGGACAAATCATCCCCTAATGAGCAAGAATTTCTTGGTTTGGGTAAATATTTGATGTTGAAATTTAAGTCATTCTCGTGCATGTTGGGCTGTTAAAGAAGATGATGAATAGTGTATGTGGCCATAGAGAACATCTCTGCCCACAAGAGACGTTTATACCCACAAGGGATGGTTGTGCCCACAGGACGTCTATGGACATTTATGCCCACAGGGGACATCTGTGTCCACAACAAATGTTTGTGCCCACAGGGGACAGCTGTGTCCACAAAGGACGTCTAACCACAAATTTGTACCCACAAAGGATGTCTATGGTCACAAGGGTCTGTAAATCAAAAGCCATGTGGCCACATGAGTGTTACAACAAATTTATGTCAACAATCTAATAGAATGAGCATCTAACACACCAGAAATTTATGTAACTGACACCAGGGACTTAAGAGATACATACTTTGTTGTCGAGAACATATCGGGATCGAAGCATGTAAGGATCGAGTTTTCATCGCATCTTGGTAATTAAACCCCACCAGAAAAATACGTAGCATTTATTTACCATTTTATTCCATTATACCGTTGAATTGTGTCAGTTCGGTTGTTTGACTACTCCACTCTCGCGTGTGTCTGTATATGGTCAACGAGACAGTTGCTACGGTTACAGTCATGCCTTAAGCTACATGTGAGAGTTACTCCGCGAGTCAATGATTTGAGAGATGGTGTCAGCACCCGTACCGTCACCCGGTGGTCTGACCGGCACGAACCGTCTCCTGAGGCTTCTGGTCACACCATCAACCCCAAAAGACATTTTAGACCCGCTTATCCATTCTTTTTACCATTAAGTTAAATTCAAGTGTGTGCGGAATTCGATGAACATATAAATAAATACTGGATAAGTAAACGAGAACCTAAGTCGGGAAAGCACCTGTCATATAATCAATATTGTAAATCCAAGTCGAGGAATATATCCAAAAGTATCCCATAAGCCATACGTAAACAAAATATAAGTTCGGTATATAAAAAGAAATATATACACAAAAGAGATCATCCTACAGTGAAGATCAGGGCAGTCTGAAGTCATTTACTCACTAGTGCGCCTTGCCCTTCCCTCGATCACTGGAAGATGGATATGGGTTTCCAAAAGGCCCCCCAGTAAGCGAACAACAGGGTTTTATAAAAGTTACAGCATAATGTAATTCGATATGGAATAATATAAGGAAATTTGCAGGAATTTAAACATGATTTAATCCTTCTCTAGTATGAACAGGTTGTTCCCATGAACCCTAAATGCAAGGACCTAGCCTGAATCCCGTCTGCCCGGGAGCGTTCAGCATCAACGATCGGGGGATGTCTCGTCACGCAAATTCGTGAACCTGAGCGCACCGGTGTACTCTAACTCCATCGTAGGAAAGGTCGAAGGGCGGAAACCTCCTCCTACTGTCATATAGGCTGGAGGGTAGAAGATCATCGTATAGTCATCCCTCAAAGGTGCCCAACTGGCCAGAGAGGGAGACTCTTCGCCGTCGAAGCTGCCACATATAATTCTCGGAGACGGCTCCTATAAATCCTTATATCTATATGCATGGCCACATAAATCATAATGCGATGCAAACTAAAACTTATGCGGTCATAATAGGATGCGTAATAAAGTTTATAAATTCCCAGTGTTCACAAACTTTGCGTGTGGCGTGTCGAAGCTCAACTGCACGTCTCATACCTTGTGGCGCGTGTCGATGTCCTCGCCAAGTCATTTTTGAGCCCTAGCCACATACGTCGGCATTAGTGCGTGATTCGAGGTCCTAAAACCCTTGAAATCTCGTGCACGTATCTCGAGAAGACCCCCAATCATGTAATTCTTTGAATTTATCAATATACTTTAAATTTCATACACAATGTACTGCCTTAATCGCTTCATTTGATGATCAAAATCTTTTAATTTGGCAAGTACATATGTATAAGGATTTAGGTCTACTTCTTATATTTTCGAAAAGGTATGGTGTGTACAATTTCGATTAAAAACGAGGGAGTTATCAAAGTTTTACGAACACTGCGCCCATTTGAATTTCACTTCGACCAGCAAGGTTACAAATTCGATTTCTCTTAGTGTATAGCTCCAAATACCATAAACTTTTATCACAATGTTGTTAAAATATCAAATAACAACATATCTAAATTTTTCTTTAATTGGAGTTAAATTGAATGAGTTATGCTCATCGCAATGTCGAGTCTAATTCTTAATGTTTGAACATGGTTGTTTTATTCCTTTTGGGTTGATTCATCTTGTTTCAACTTTCATGGGGACCCATTGGGTGTTATTTGGGTTCCATTTACACCAACTTAACAAGAATTCCATAATTTAACAACCTATAGCCAATTTCACCATTAAATGACCTTAAAAGCTTAAATTGTTCAACTTTTTGAACATACATTTGATCCACCTAAATTTTCAATCAAATTGGGCATAAAGTGAGTTGAAATTGAGTTTTAAACCATTTCATATCAGTCCATGAAATCTAAATTTCGACATCATAGTTAAATCTCCCAATTCAAGTCAAAAAATCAAATTTCAAGTCATGCAAAGTTTGAATTCTTGATTTTTAGTTCATGTTTGTTTAGAGACATCAAATTTGAGTTCAAAACTAAGCACATGCATGGTCTCATTGTCATTAAACCACATCAGCCCACATTCATGCTTATTCCATCAAAATCCATGAAATTGAAAGGGAAAAGAAAGAGGTTACCTTAAGATTGTTGGGGATCTAATGTTTCTCCTCTTCAAGACTTTAATTGCACTTAAATTGCTTCTTGATCCTCAATCTCCAGCAACTCATGTTCTTCCTCTCAATTTTTTTTTGGCGTTTTCATTTGCAACATCAATAACTAAGTGTTCCTTATATGCCTTGTATCAACTTAAAACAATGGCCTTTAAATGTGACTCGAGATACAAGTTTTGTGGCACATCTAAGGGTCCAAAATGGATCCTACACTTCATCATTAGCAACATAATTAGTTTAACTTGAATACTTAATTAAGCTTCCAAATCAAGTTACTTAGTTGTTAATGTGGAGACATGAATTGATTTATATTGACAAGTGTTTCTTGGAAGTGACAAGTGTTCCATATTACATGATTATGTCTCCAAACTAGATCTAGATCTTGGCCCTTCATCTTGATGTATTTTTGAGTCTCGAGATCAATCCCATGTATAACATAAAGTCCATGCACCATAATTCTTTATTTGATTGTTAATTGACAAATGTGTTACATTTTTCATAGGCTATGGTTTTTAATTTAAAGCATAGGCTATAAGTTGAGATTTATTATATTCCTACCATAGGCATATCAATCAATTTTTAATACACCACTTAGGCTAAATTAAATTAAGTTAGTAATAGGTCATGATACTAGCCTAAGTAACGTATTTCCCATCCAACGCGTATCCCGAGGCAAAACCCACGCCTCGCATTGCCTTGTGTCACGTGTGTATTTTATAATTATTTAATTATTTATTAAATATTACACACACACCAAAAAAATTATTTTATTATTTACGGTACACTATCGTCGAGCACGGCCGCGCCACTAGGTCGAACCAAGTTCAGGCCTCCGATCCGATCGGATCGGGCTAAGTTCGATTTGGTCGGTGACTGGATGTCACAGATGGTGTCGTGAGGAGCTAACTCCGACACAGATTCCTCTCCTTTGAGGTAGTTAGCCGGGAGTTTTAAATTTCCGACCAGCAAGTTTTTCATTAACCTTGGAGCGGTGGCGGGGAGTTACTTCGTCACCAGAGTCTCCTCGATCTAGTGTTATTAGTCCCAGTGTTTGACAGATATATACCACACTCGCATCCAATATTTATTACCTTCTTAGCGACTTATCTTCATGCTATATCCCTTTTCATTGTATTTCTTATTGACTAGCATGATTTGTAGCCGCTTTTATTTACATTCTTATTAAATGCAACTTGTGTTTCTTTTGGGGATTTACTCACTGGATGTGTCATCAACTTTTTGCATGGATGACGAGTGCAGATCCTACGACGAGCCAGGGGAAGGCTGTACTTGGCGACTTCATCTGATCATTTAGAGCCCCCACCAGCCTATTTCGTAGGTGTTTGTATAAATTATGTTACTGCTTTTGGGTATATTTTAGGAGACTTGATACACAGATACATGTATATTGATCATATTGTACATTTTATCGCCTTATGTATACATGGTATCCTTTTGATGGGTTTTCCGCTACTTAAGATTTGTTAATGAAGTAAATTTATGATATTTATCATTTGTTTTATCTAAAATGAAAGACTTCGGCTCTTATTGATAACTCACGCATTTAGTTGAAAAAAACAAGGAACAACTAAATAACTTATCAAATAAGTTAAGTGAGATAAATGAATAGACTAACGAAACTAAATTAAGAACATATTTTCATAAAACATATGATAATTGTCATAGTTAAGCTAATTAAAAAGGTTGAGTACTTGTCGCAGGTCGTCATGGATAAGTAGGCAAATGACGTGGCATAACCTGGTGACTTGTCCAGCGGCATGGCGGGGCTCATATTGCCTTGAGATTTGGGGCCGCCACAATTATACATTAAATCGAACCACGAGATATCATATTTAACATATATTTTTGTATTGTTCCATACCTTGAAATAAGGCATGTACCGTTCGTCGTCACTGATATAAAATGGTGTAAATTGAAACTCAGGATCCTTTGATCTAATCATATCGTGTGCAAGACCTCTAAAGCCATTGTTCTTGCCACTAATCACTTCCAAGACTTCATGAAATGATCTACTTATTGTCTCACCAGAACGTTGAAAACGCTCTCCTAAGTCCCTCTTAGAGAGACCCTTCGCTAATGTATGTACAAATATGGCCACTTTCTCTACAATTGTCAATCTACCTCATTGTAAACCATATTTGAACTCCGAGTCACTGCAAAGTTCTGTAAAAAGTTCACTTTCCATCCTAAATGAGTTCACGGATCGAATACGATGTCCACTCAAAATTTCCATCACCTTGGCTTCTCTTTTTGAACTGAAGTCATGCATGGTTCTTTGAACATATATTTATAATAATATGTAGCAACTATAGCCCAAGTAGTATATCTAGAGATAAAAATATAGCCAAGTTTTTGCATTCTCTGCCTTTGCAACTCTTCGATATCCATGTCACACCTAATATTCATATAGCATACACAACTAAAAGATATATGTAACTTGCTTTAAAAGAAAGAATATAAAACTTAAATTGCACAAAATAAATTGTCAAAGTTCATAACATATTTTGAATAAAAGTCCAAATAAATATAAAAACAAAAACATGGGAGCGGCTAAAAGGACCCCATTTTTTGCCTAGAGGACCCCATTACTTCATCATACCCCGATTTTGAATTTTTGTACTAAACGGACCCTTTTTTTCAAAATCCCAACAATACCCCTGTCTTCAACCCCGAAAAAACCTTCTCCCCAATTCATTTCTCACTTGCATACCCCAAATCAAATCTTCCTAAAACCCAGAAATAACCACATATTCATCATCCAGCATGGTCAGTGACATCATGCAAGGTTGTTTTGCACTCGAATCGCAGAGGATCAACAGTTGAACGAGCACGAAGAACGAAGGATAACCGATGCATTTTTTGACTTACCGCGACTGATTTGGTAAGTTTTCGACACTCTAAGCTTGTGGGTTTTGTTCCTCATGATCTTGCGCGTCATTTGGATTTGGTTTTGTGGCCATTGATTAGGTGTAGTGAGGTTAGGGTTTCTGGGTTACGGTTCTGGGTATCCCGTACTAGACGGTCGCTCAGAACTGATACCATGTGATAGGTATCGGTCATGTTGAACCGATAGCATTCAGATGGTGTCGGATTAGTTAAGCCATAATGCCTTATGTGGTTTCGGTCAGTACAAACCGATATCATTGAAAAAGTATCAGATTGTTTAGACCGAAAGCACTTCTATTTGTTTCGGTCATGTTAAACCGACACTTGTATAATTGAATTATTGTTCTCATTATTTGAACTGTGTACCGACTATACCAACATTTTACTTTGTCATAAGGTATGGCGAGACTGAAAACATGAGCGCAAAGACCTCCCTATAAAAGTGATACTAGTACTGCAGGGTCCCAAGCTCTCGAGGGTGTGCCTGAGAGAAAGTGTCTGACTTCCTTTTATAGGAAACAAAAAACCTTGACGCTAAATAGCGTCCAGTTAAGAAATCAAAGTTGAGTTAGCCGGGTGTAGGAGAGGCTGATATTGAGGCCCTTGATACCACCTCTATTTGTGAGACGGATACCATAGTTAGAGGAATCGGTGCGAGTGGGTTCACGAGAGGCACCGAAGCAAGTCGTACACCATCAGGTAATGATTCTGAAAGTGACGAGGGAGAGGAATGTCTTGATACGTCGACTGATCTGGCCGACTTAGATGCCACTTCATTTCTCGGTGGCCCCTCAGATTTAAGTCTCCTACCCTCGTTCAGGCACCATGTGCTCTTAGATATTTGGAGGAACAAGGTAAGTTAATTTTGGAAAGATTGATTTGATCATATTATTGGTTATATATTGGTTTAAATATGTGGTATATATGTTTTAGGCCCGAGGGTTATTGAGGTGCATAAATCATGGCTATCAAATATCTGTTTGGAGAATAATCACTCAACATCTCGGGAAGGAAAGGGTTGAAAAATTGATTAACGACTTAGGTTTAGCACCACTGGGCTACATCTCATATGACGGAGGCAATAGGGGTCTATGTTTCAGGCATTGTAAATAGATGGCAGCCCGAAACCAACACGTTCCACCTCCCATTTGGCGAGATGACGATCACACTTGAAGACGTGCGAGTCCTTCTCGGTGTTCTAGTCAACGGTAAGACCATGTGTGCGCCTTACGAGGACCGTAAAGTGGTGACATCAATAGTTAGTAGGTTGTTGGGGGTGTCAATGAGTAATGCTGACGAGGAGATTAGGACCAGGCCTGGGCTGACCGTTGGTCTGTCATGGTTGAAGGATCGATTCTCTGAACCAAAGAAAGGAGAAGGACATGACGGCAAAAGAGGTTGCGATGTATATCCTAGTCCCAAGGTCTTGGTTTGTGCCTACCTTTTGTATCTCCTTGGAGGGACACTTTTTGCAAACAAATCTAGTACAAGAGTCTCCCTTTCCCTCCTCCAGCTTTTGGAACACGTTGAAAAGATTGGTTCTTACTCATGGGGAGCCGCAGCACTTGTATACATCTACCATCAACTTGGCATTGCCAGTCGTGCTAAAGTTACTCAAATTGGCAGTTATATGACATTGCTAGAGGTATAATAATGTATTTAAATTTATTACATTAGTGTCGTATTTATTTTGTTCTATATGTCATCCATACTATTGTTTTGTGTAGGGGTGGATGTATGATCGCATTCCATTCATTAAGCCCACTTTGCGTAGCGACTACTCCTTTGATATACCCCGAGTAATGAAGTGGCACCACAAGAAGGAGTTTAGGCTCTATAAGAAGGACCAAAGGAGAGCGTTGGATCATCTTGTATCTTTCAGACGCCGCCTTGACCAGCGAGATCTCATGATGTGAGAACCAAATTGGTTTATTCAATTATATGCCCTTACGTTTATCGATAAGTAATATTATTTGTTGTAGGTGATTTGGAATAATACTTTCAAGGGTGCACCGCCTATTCATGATATTGCCTTTTACTTTGGCCCCATACTGTTTATGGATATCGTGGAGCCACACAATCCCACAAGGGTGCTGCGATAAATGGGATACGTTCAACGGATTGCGAGAGAACCTTATCGACCAATTGACGTTGATAGGAGGAGCGTGGCTAATTTGTACAACATCAAGTAATCATACGAAAACCAATTTTGGGAGGATTGGGAGGGGCATCTTGAATCTGTTGAGTGATGTGGAGAGAAAGCGGACTATCCTTATCAGGCAGCACCCGGCTATATGGAATGGTTTCACAAAATCAGTCATCCTTTTGCGGTGAATCATGAACATGTTTCAGGAGTGGTCCATGAAGATGAGAACTCTTTGGTAAGAATTATTTTGCAACATTGATTATTGTTTTCTCTTATATCTCCTATCGTATCGTATTCATGATAATTCCTAAAGTATATTAACATTTTTTGAGCAAGGGTTCCCACACAAAGGACGGGTGTGGGTAAAGAAGCTAGTTCAAAACAAACACGAAAACAAAAACAAAATCATAGATACGGACACTAGATCTTTTAGACAAAATAGAAATAAGAAAGGAAAACAAATACAAAGGGGAGAAAAAATTCGTTTAGGAACATGGAACATAGGAACACTTATGGGGAAGTCAATAGAACTAGAAGATACCATGATTAGAAGGAGAGTCAATATTGATTGCCTCCAAGAGACAAAATGGGTAGGAGAAAAGAGTAGAGAAATAGGAAGCACAGGGTTTAAATTGTGGTACACTGGTATAGATAGAAAATGCAATGGAGTAGGAATTGTGGTGGATAATGATTATAAGGATAAGGTCGTAGAGGTTAAAAGAATGGGGGATAGATTGATTCTAGTTAAATTAATTATTGGAGACGAAAAAATTAACATACTTAGCGCCTATGCACCAAAAGTAGGATTAAGCGAGAGCATCAAACGCAAGTTTTAGGACGATATGGATGGATTTATGCAAAGTATACCATTAGATGAAGGTTTTTATTGGAGGAGATTTAAATGGGCATGTCGGGGCAAGTAACGATGGGTTTGAGAGAGTTCATGGAGGTTTTGGTTACGGTAATAGAAATGAAGAAGGAGAATAAATCTTAGAATTTGCTTCAGCATACGATCTTGTCTTAGCAAATACTAGTTTTAGGAAGAGAGAGTCGCATATAATTACTTTTAGTAGTGGTCATAACAAGAGTCAAATAAATTTTTTTTAACAAGAAAAGAAAAATATGTAGAGACTGCAAAGTAATACATGGTGAAGCACTTACTACCCAACATAAGTTAGTAGTACTTGATATTAAGCTAACATGACGACATAATATGAATAAAAGAGTTAGCGACCCTAGAATAAAGTGGTGGAGCCTAAAACATAGTAAACAAGTAGAGTTTAGAGAAAAACTACTAAAGGAAAATGTTTGGAATCTTGATTTAGATGTTAATACAATGTGGCTAGAAATGAGTAGTTGCATAAGGAGAGTGGGATCAAACGTATTAGATATATCTAAAGGCTTGGGACCACCAAAGAAGGAAACATGGTGGTGGAACGAGGATGTCCAACGAGCAATTAATACTAAAAGAGAGATGTATAGGAAAATACCTAAGTGTCAAGATGAAAATGTGTACAATCAATATAGAGAAGCTAGAAAACAAACTAAAAAAGTAGTTAGTCAAGCTAAAACAAATTTCATGGAAGATCTATATACAAGGTTAGGTAATAGAGATGGCGAAAAATATATATAGGCTAGCCAAATTAAGAGATAAAAAGAAACAAGACCTAAGTTATGTAAGATGTATTAAGAACGAAAATCAAAATGTTTTAACGCGCGAGGATGATATTAAAGAGAGATGGAGAAGTTACTTCGATAGATTATTTAATGATGGCCAAGTTGATACTATAATAGATGAAAACTCACACCAAGAAAGAAATGTAAACTATACACGCAATATTAGAATTGTAGAAGTTAAAGAGTCATTGAAAAGAATGAAAATAGGGAAAACATGTGGCCTATATGAAATACCCATAGAGGTTTGGAAATGCTTAGGAGAAATTGGATTGACTTGGTTAACAAAACTTTTCAGTAAAATTTTAAAATCAAAACGGATGCCAATGGATTGGAGAAGAAGCACGCTTGTGTCAATCTTCAAAAAAAAAGGAGACATTTAAAGTTGCTCAAACTAACGGGAATTAAACTTATGAGTCACACTATGAAACTTTGGGAGATGATGATTGACAATAGGCTAAGGAGAGAAACAACAATATCAGAGAACCAATTTGGTTTCATGCATGGGAAGTCAACTATGGAAGTGATTTTCCTTGTAAGACGATTGTTAGAAAAATATAGAGAAAATAAAAAAGATCTTCATATGGTATTCATAGATTTAGAAAAAGCATATGGTAGGGTCCCTAGATATGTTCTTTGGTGGGTTCTAGAAAGAAAAATAGTGCATGCTAGATACGTAGACACTATTAAGGATATGTATGATGGAGTAGTAATGAGTATAAAGACATTTGGAGGAGCTACAAAAGAATTTTTCATTACGATAGGATTACATCAAGGATCGACTTTAAGCCCATATCTATTTACTTTAGTTATGGATGAACTAACTAGACATATTCAAGAGGATATACCATGGTGTATGCTATTTGCAGATGATATTGTCTTAGTCGATGAAACAAAAGATAGAGTTAATAGGAAATTAGAATGCTGGAGGAATACATTAGAATATAAAGGCTTTAAGTTGAGTATGACGAAAATCGAATACATGCACTGTGAGTTTAGAAACACTAGACATCGAGATGACGGAGTGATAAAATTAGAGGAAGTAGAAGTTCCTAAGGTAAACCACTTTATATACCTATGATCAATCATACAAAATGATGGTAACATTGAGAATGATATCACACATAGAATTCAAGCTGGATGGAAGAAATGGCGGAGTGCAATAGGGGTGATTTGTGATCGAAATGTTCCTACTAAGTTAAAAGGAAAATTTTATAGGACCGCAATTAGGCTAACTATGCTCTATGGAAGTAAATGTTGGGTGGTAAAGCAACAACAATTACATAATATGAACGTAGCAGAAATGAGGATGCTTAGGTGGATGTGTGGTAAAACTCGTAAAGATAGAATAAGAAATATAAAAATTCAAAGACAAGTAGGAGCAGCACCAATTGATACAAAGATTAGGGAATGGCAGTTGCGGTGGTTTGGTCACCTGCAAAGAAGGCCTACAAATGACCCAACTAGAAAACTTGACTCAATAAAAACTGTAGAAATTAGACGAGGTAGGGACATACCAAAGTTAACATGGGATGCATTAATTATGAAGGATTTGAATGGTTTGAAAAGCTCACCATCAATTGCACTTAATCGAGCACAATGGAAAAGTTTGATCCATGTAGCCGACCCCAGTTAATTTGAGACTGAGGCTATGTTGTTGTTGTTGTTGTTGTTGTTGTTGTATATTAACACTTTTTGACTTATATGTATACAGCGCAATCGTCTGGCGCTTAATGCGGCATTGCGGTTCTGGTGCATGGATAGGGACAATGTTACAGTTGTCGATGCGTTTGACATGGTTGATCGTGTCATCGCCTTCCTTTCGGGAGCTAAGGACACATACGAATCCACCGGGACTGCCACTCAAAGCGAAGGAGGAACAACATCTACCGTGGCTGCTCGTCGATATGGCCGGAAGGGCAAGCAGCCAAGAGTGGAGCCTTAAGACTTTTCAATGACTTAACAAAAATTATTTGAAGTTGAAACAATATGCCTGCGTGCATAAAATGCCTTTGTGCATTTTCAAAACAATGTTTTGTTCATGTACAAATGTTATGTGGTTGGTTAACTTTGGATTACATTCTTTGTTCCTTTTTTTAACAAAAATATGGAGTCATGCATATAAGGTATATGCTATGTTTCTATTCGGTTTAAACAAATGTCCGAATTATCTTACTTTCGGTGCTTCTTCTGTGCCTAATGGTCATGAAGATCCGAGAGCAACAGTGTTGTCACGGTTGTTTTTCGTCGAAAGTCTCAGAAATATTTCGGACATGTTGGTCCGAAATTTTTCAAAATTCAAAATCATACGTTAACGAATGAGATACGAGCGGGGTATGTGCAGTTCAAATGTGGGGTACAACAGGTATTACTAACCATTTCGACCAAGAGTAACAGATAACTAACGGTCCAAACAAACAGAAAGAATCAGACATATTTCGGTTCGATAGCACTGATACAATGCGTACACAAACAAGTAGTTTTCCAATGGGGTACAAGCTACTAAAAGGTGGGGTATGTTCATATATACAACGAACTTGATATGATAATGTGTCCCAATTGTCAGACTAACGTAACCGAACCTATTTTGAATTGGTTAATGTGGGGGTACATATGGTGTATGAATGGGGTATGGAAAGTATAACGACACAACATGTCCGAGACAGAGCAACCGTTTCGATTTATTACGTCCGAGACAGATGTGTTGCTCTTGGTTTTACAGGCCCAACACCAACAATAAACTTCCAAGTAAAGTTACACAACGATGCTCCAAAATCATGACCAACATAACATAATTCACAAATGATGTACAATTATTGGAGTGCAACTGTCACGTCCCAATAATTTATACACGTTTAATTCGTTAATTAGGACACAATGACCCGTGACGTGGGACCCGCAGTGCGATACGTGTCACTACCGAGGCACGGTGGCCGAGGTAAATGTTATATTTGTTGTGTTGTATGCCTAGTGTAATGTATTTGTATAGACTACTAAGTCATTTACGGGTATGCAGATACCGAGACGAGCGGGGACGCGCCTCGATTCGCGTGCCGACGTGGGCCCGAGGCAGCAGCTCGTGGGGTAAATGTAACTGGTTGAATTTCATTTTTATAAAAAAAAATGGAAAATGATATAAGTTAGTGGCTATAATGTTGCCACATCTAAATATTTATTAGTGGGCCTATAGTGTGTAAATAAAATCATAAGAGTTGGATTCGCCTCGAGATACGCATTGCGTGAGACTCGAAAAAAAAAGTGTAGTCAAACAGTAAGGTGGTGGAAATAAATGGATAATGATTGGGATTGCCTCGAGATTCGTGCTACACGAATCTCGAGGACACCAAAAGATCTTATCCTATTTGAGTGGTCGGTGAGGAAGAAAAAAAAACGAGAGAGAGAAAAACAATGGCGAAGAAGAAAGAAGAGTCGGGAAGAAGAAATAGAGACCGGGAGAGAGAGAGACCGGGAGAAAGATAGAGAGACACCGAGATATCGAGCTCCAAGGTGAGTTGTTGATTTTGTTGTCGTTGATGTTGTTGTTGGGTGGTTTTTCAAAAGTAGGGTAGATTTACATTTTAATTCACAAAATAGGGAGGTTTTTTTTTATTAACCGAAATAGGCAATAACGCCTTTTCAAAAGGCGTTATTGTGTGGTTGGTTTGGTTGGCGCTGACGTGGCGGTGACGTGGCGTGGGTTTGTACAGATAGCGCCTTTTCAAAAGGCGCTATCTGTACATGTGTCCGCCACGTCAGCGCCACCTCACCGTAGCTAGCAACGTGTACAGATAGCGCCTTTTCAAAAGGCGCTATCTACGCCACGTCACCGCCACGTCAGCGCCACCTCACAAATAATAATTAAAATAATTAAAATTATGGAAAAATTAAAATAATTTATATAAACTGTAAATTACAGAAAATAGATTAAAATAGACAAAAATTATGGAAAAATTATGAAAAATTCTCGAAAAATATGAAAAATAGGGAAAGCTAGAAAAAAAATTAGTTCGAGGCTTTTCGGGCGTTTGGCACCCGGTATAATTCGATGGAAAAAGTAAACGATTTATATAAATTGTAAATTACGAAAAATATATTAAAATAGATAAAAATTAGAAAAAATTAAAAAATTCTCAAAAAATATGAAAAATTAGGAAAGCTAGAAAAAATGAGTTCGAGGCTTTTCGGGCGTTTGGCACCCGGTATAATTCGAAAAAGGGTGCTAAAAACTTAAATTGACACCAGGGGACGTAGGAGTCGGGTGTCGGGTGCGCAAATCGAGGCGTGAGCGGGACGTCTTGAGGACGAATTACGAATTTCGAGGTAAGTAAACCAGTTAGAAATGAGTTTTCCCTATTTTTCATATTTTTCAAGATTTTTTTCGAATTTTTTCATAATTTTTATCTATTTTAATCTATTTTCTGTAATTTACAGTTTATATAAATCAGTTTAATTTAATTTAATTTTAATTATTATTTTATTAATGGGGTGGATGTGCCCACGTGGACAGGACACATGGATAGCCAACTCACCGCCACCTCACAAACTTCAAAAATAGCCAATATTGGAAATTTGTGAGGTGGCAGTGAGGTGGCGGTGAGGTGGCAGTGAGGTGGCAGTGAGGTTTTATGGATAGCGCCTTTTGAAAAGGCGCTATCCATACAACCTCAGCGCCACCTCACCTGCCACCTCAGCCTATACGCCCACGTGGCCAGACACATGGATAACGCCTTTTGAAAAGGCGCTATCCATGTGTCCACGTCAGCAAAAAAAGTGGCTGATGTCGCGCCACGTGGCGCCACATCAGCAATAACGCCTTCTGAGAAGGCGTTATTGCTTAGTGTGGGGAAAAAAAAAAAACCCCCCGTACTTACCTCTTTTAAAGTATAAAATATTGTACTTTGGTAAATTTTCCGTTGTTGTTGTTGCTTTCGGTGGTCGTGGCCATGGAGGATCCGCCTCCATGGCCGACCGAGAGAGGAAAAGGAGAGTTGGCAATGGGATCTCCCTTGCCATCAAAACCCGTTGGAGTTGGGGTTGGGAGCCAACCCCAACGCCTCAAGAAAAAAAAAATCAGAACCAGTGCACGAGTGCTCTGGTGAAGATGATGATGTGAGTCGGGTCGGGTCGACCCGAACCCATGTGGGTCGGGTCGAACCGACCCCGACCCGATAGAGACCGGTCGACCTACCCGGTCCGATCCGACTGGTCGGGTCGACCGGATCCGGTTGGACCGGGTCGGGTTGACCCAAACCCACCTCAATATATATAATATATATGTAATTATTTAATTAAATTAAACAGTTTTTAATATATAATAAATTCCTGAAAATAGATAAAATTATGAAAAAATTCATGAAAATTCCAGAAAAATAGGGAAAAATATATTTGTGACCCACATCAATAAAATTTCAATATTTCTATAAAAAGTGAAGAATTCGGGAGTCGGTCGAGGCGTTATATCGGGGTTTTACCTCGAAAAACGTGAAATCGGCAAATTGGTCTCGAACTCAATTTTGACCGATGTCGACCAATTTAGGTATGTTAAATCATTAAACTGGAATATAAATTGATACATTTTCAACTGTTAGGATCCTAGAGGAGCTATTACGGGGTTTGGGTGCGTACATCGACGCGACGGAAGCCGGATAGCTTAGGAATTGTTGTGTGTATGTAAGTAAACTGGTTTGAGACATTTATTTACATTTCATTCCATTTATTTATTTATTCTCAGTTATTCGAACTGAATTGCCTTTGAAATCCATATGCTATGACTTGTTCAGTGCTCATTTTATGATATTGTTCATAGCATACTCTGTTGTGTATATCATTGATTCTAATTCATATACTTTGTCATGTTGATCGTTGTGTGTGGAAGTCAGTGATATAGCATGCTATTAGGATAGTTTGTTTATTTTGACTCAAATCCTTTGTGCATTTGTATGCTATTACATCTCTTGGATTCCAATGTTGTGTCATTATTGAAAATGAAAGTGGTTCTTGTGGTTAGGGTCATTTGATGATAGAAATTCAGCTTTCATACGGGGTCACTAGACTTGTCGGGATGTTAGGGAATTTCTCCACTACCTTGCATGACACACGAGGTAACGTGCCTCGAACGGGGTAACCGGACCTCGGGGTTTGTTGGCGCAAGAATAACTTGGGTGAACATGACGAGTTTTAAAACTCGGGTATGTTAGCAAGTATACATTCCAGTGATGACTAATTCACTTGGAATAGAAAAGGCGTATCGTACGTACGACCTTTTGAAATTATGATATAGAGCTCAATGTGTAATAAAATGATATAGAGCAGAGCTCATATTGTAGTGGAAAGGCTGATGTGATGAAGATCGCGGCCGACCGACCCTAATCCATTACTACTTAACCTTGAGTCAGTTTCATATTTGATTATCTCAAGTATCTCTTTGCACGATGTTTATTTCAGCATAGTTTCTATTTACATTATGCAATTTGATACTTGTTGCCTATTTGGGAATGTGGATCGATGTCTCTCAGTATTACTTAAATAAATTCATGTACTCACCATCTAGTTTGTGACGGTGGGTGCAGATCAGCCGAGTAGCAGACCAGGCAAAGAGAAGATTGGTGATTACCTCTGAGCCGGTAGAGGACTGCTACGACATACTTTTGTACGTTTTGTCTTATTTTGTATTACATTTTTATGTACATGCTTTTACTTGTGGGTTGAGTGATAGAAACACCTGACTATAGACACATGTTATATATATCACCATTTTTGTTTATATATGCATGTGATCACTATTTCCTGGTTTTTCCACAATAGGTTAGGCCTTAGGATTTCATTTCCACTAGTAACTAAATAAGACTTCCGCTGAATAATTTGTTAGAAAAAAAAAAATTTAACTAACTCTGATTCATAGACAACCATAGGTTAGTCACTAGAATAAGTAAGTTCACTGTAGGTGGTATCATAAATGGTAAGTGTGTAGGTGTTTAAATAAGGCTGACTAATTTCTTGTTAGGTCCTATAGGGGAGATTATGGCTTAATTAAGGGATTAGGCCGGGCGGTGCCCTTATTTGTAGTTGGGGCCGTCACAGCAACAAAGTTCAACAAATGGTGTAAAATCATGACCAACATAACACAACAATATCCACAAATGATGTACAATCATGGGAGAGCAACAAATGATGTGCCTAATCCAAAATCATGTTGCCAGAAAATAGAACCAATGCAATATCAGTTTTAACAAGGTAACCAATGAAGACTAAATTAAGTTCACATATCTCATATACCCCATGTACACCCGTATATAATGTATACATCAACAATTATGTTGCACATACATTCTCAAAAATGGGTGCATGATGCATCCTAATCAAGTGAAATGATGTCTGTGGGACCACTTGATTGTAGTCGCGGTAGAACGTTTTGATCGACCTCTCATTCTCTACTATGTGGCTCAGCAAACACCTCCCATTATCTCGTAGTTGGTGGTAAAGGAGCGTCATCTCTCATTAGAAGCTGCAAAGGAAAACGAAAGTAACAGTTAGTAGTAGATAATGATAATCATAATAAAAGTAAAAAAGAATTTGATCTTCCATGTGAAGTAACTCACTCTAACAAAATGATTATCATTGACGAAGCACAGCCATATGAATTTCCTCTCAGATAAAGGTGGGGCCGGATTTCTGATGGGTAGCCAAAGACCGAAGCCTCTCTTAGCTAACACCGCAAAACCTATCTGAAAACGGGTCCCAACGACCAACCCCATATATGGTAATGTAAGAAAAGAAGATCCTGTGCGGGGCTCTCATACACATTAATGGCATCCTTGATTCTTTCATACTCAGTGTCTTGAAACACGTTTCTGTACAAGGCCTTGTTGCTTACCATCTCTTCAAACATCTCGCGTCGCACCCTCATCCATCCTTTATAGCCCATAACATTGGCTATCGCTCGATACCCACAATTCCCATTGGGATTAACATCCACAATGTCTATACGGTACGTGCTCCACATTTGAGGTATCTCATCAATGTACCCTCAGCAGCCTAATGTCGGGTCCTAGAACGCATAGGTGCTTGGTATGGGATTGTTCTTCCCTTTCCACAACCGTTTCCTCGACCTTTCCTTGTCCATGTGTTGAAGGAGGTTCCTCACAAGGTCCCTCATGTCCCTCACTCGGCCCCTCACTTGCTCTCGAGGGTACAACCTCAGTTGATACCTCATTAAGTCCCTCACTAGGCATACTTGGCTGAAATGGATGCATTGCATCACCAATATGGCTAGCAACAATTTCTTGAGGGGTTTGACTTGCCTGAGTTGGCAAGTTTGGCTGACTTATTTGGATTGGCTGGGTTCTCTAGTTTGGTTGGCTTTGCTGGCTATTTTGACTTGGCTTCCTTTTTTTGGAAATTTACGTCACAGACTCTTTTGCAGCTTTGGCCTCTACATACTCGAAAGCAGAAGTTCTCTTGGTGGAACTGTCAACTCGCTCCCTCTTGCTCTTCGACTTCCTCTTACTGAGATGCATCTTGCTATTTTTCGGCCAACATTTTGTTGTAATCTTCTCTTCAGGTGCATAAATAATAGTCGATGCAGGGCAGGTGATTTCCCTTAACTTATGTATAATCTTTGCCCACATGTCAGGACCACTACCCCTGTACTTAGCCTCAACTTCTTCCATTTGAACTTGGTATAAATAATCTAACTCCCCATTCAATGAAGGCTCAACGAGGGTCAAGTTCAATTTCTTCCAATGCGGGTGGACTTCATCAAGAGTGATTGGGCTACCGTCAAGCGAATGTAGTGCGATCTCATGCGCACATGGGAGGCCGTGAGTGGCCCACACAACACATCCACAAATGGCCTTATCAAGGCCAACACCATTACTGATTGTTTGTGCCTCCTTACAAATCACATCCAATGCATGTCGGGCTACGAAGCCTATGATGTTACTGTACAAGTGGTGCTGATACTCATGTGCCACTAGGTGCATTGATTGATTGAATGAGGCCTCCAAGTTACGCTGTTGGTGGGTAAGAACATCGTGTATTGACTTGAAAGCATCTCCAAAATGACCTTGTGATGTCCCGAGCTCTCTCTTCAGTACATTATGTGCATCATCAGCTCGATTAGTTGTCGCATTCCCAAAGTGCAATACAGTGTTGGTCCATGCATACACAAACTTCTCTTTTTGACACAACCATGTGTCCTTAACATAGTCCAACAACCCCAGAACTCCACCATACTTCACCTCTAGTTCCGCAAGGCGACCATTGTAAGTTGACTCAGTTTGGGACTGCACTAAGTTAATCCACATCCCATACCAAGTGTTGTATTCCTCTTCCTCGAAAAATAGATCCTTTGTTTTCGCGACAATGTTCTTATTCACGTGCCATGAACAAAGCAAATGGGTTGCGTCGGGGAGCTCCTCCTCTATTGCTGCAACCAAACCCAAGTTCATATCCATCAAAACAACACTTGGGAGTTGCCACCCATCTAATAATGACTTCAACCACGCATAATCAGATATAGTCTCCTTAGCTAAAAAAACATGTGCCACTAGGAAGGTCATGTGCGTTGAGGTGACCCCAACAATTTCAAGTAGCGGGTATGGGAATCGATTTGTCTTGTAAGTGCAATCCATGATCAATAGATGAGGAAAACACCGGAGGAGTTGCACTGAATTAGGGTGGACAAAGAATAGATCCTTCACACTAGGGCTGGCAAAATGTGTCGGTCCCGTTTTAAACGGGACCGGACAATTTTTTTTAGAAAAACATACGGGTCTAGACAATGTTTTATGTCCGTTTAAAAATACGGGACCGGGTCTGGGCAAAAATTTTAAAAAAACGGGTACCCGTTTAGTGATTAATTTGAAAGGCATATAGGTAATTTCACTGTGAAATTAACCTAATTTCACTCTCACTGCCTCACTGGTTCACACTTCACAGTTCACACTTCACACAAGCACCTCACGGTCCTCACCTCTCACTCTCACAACTCTCACCGCCGTCTCTCTCATACTCTCACGCTCTATCGACTCTCTCTCACCAAACCGGCAAACCCTCTCCCATCCTCTAGTCGTCGCCAGACTCGCCGTCTCGCGCTCGCCGTCTCGCACCGCTAGTCGGGCGTCGCCAGCTCCTCATCCACCGCTTCGGCTCCCATTTCTCCCACCGGCTCGACGACGCCAAGCAATTCCTCGGAAAAGCCCTCCTCTCCCACTTCCCTCGGCCGCGGTGCCACCGCCACCACTCCTCCTTCGCCTCCTTGTCCTCCCACCACCACCGCACCACCGCCCCCAACCACGCCTTCGACCTCGCTCTCACCCCCACTTTCGTCGCCAACACTCTCTCCGCACCTCTGTCTACACACCGTCAAGCGTCGGCAATTCCAAGTTGGGCGTCGCCGCGCGATCGCTGCCACCTCGCTACGCCGCTTGATCACACCGTGTGCGGCTGTGCCCACGTACCCACTCATCTCTCTCGCTCTCAATGTAAATTTTTTCAACTCATTCTCCATTCATATCCAATCCATGTTTCTTGTTTGATTTTTCTTAAATTTGTTTCAAATTTATTTTCTCACTTAAGTTTGATTTGATGATGTTGTTGTTCAATAAACACATATTTTATCACTTAATATCAAGTTGTCATGTCAATGTCAAAAAAATAAAAAAATAAAATTGTAGTCCATTTTTTGTTATTTGATTTTTAGAGTTTTAAAATACCTTTTTTTAATAAGTGACTAAAGTCGAACCCATCTTAATATTGATTCTTTGGTAAAATACATTTTTATTTTGATCGTTGAGAAGTAGTAGATATTAATGTCCTGTTATATAGTACGATAAATTTTGAAGAAACATCAATGGTGTAGAAATGATTTGTCCTGACTTCCACTCTATTTTTATTGTCAAATGTGTGTACAACTTGATAAATTATTAGTTGTGCTAATTAGTAGACTTGATAGATAATTAAATTATAAATAAGAAACGGTTTTATATTCAAAGAGTTAATAAGAAAGCTGTCTTTGCTAATCATGTCACGGTTTCATTAATTTGACTTGTGCTTGCCTTTTCAATAAATTAATCCACTAGATTTAGATATGATTTTCATTTTATATTATTGCAGAGTCATGGGTGATAATATGTATAGCATTGCATCTAATCCTCCTCAAAAGAAGAGGAAAAATCATTCTAAAGTGTGGGATGATTTTACTGTAATTCCTCCTGGCACTTCCGAGTATCCGGATAATAGGAAGAGAGGGAAATGCAAACATTGTATGAGTGTTGTTTTGGCTGATGGTAATAATGGTACAAATGGCATGAAACGACATTTATCTGGTTGTCCTAATTATAGTCGTTTTGGTAATCGTGATGTGGGACAATTGATATTAGAATCGTCAGTTACGGGGAATATGGGATTGAGGTCTATAAATTATGATTATGGAGTTCATCGTGAAAAGATGGCAATGATAGTTATCATGCATGAATTACCTTTCACCTTTGTGGACTATGAATATGTTAAGTACTCTTATACCTTCCTTGTTCTTGAAATTAAGTGTGTTTCGAGAAACACAGTCAAGGCAGATATATTAAAAATCTACAAAAGGGAGAAGAAAAAACTTTTTAATTTGTTGCAATCTCTTCCAGGGAGAGTGTGTTTGACTTCTGATATGTGGACTTCCATTACATCTGATGGTTATATTACTTTGACTGCTCATTATATTGATGAGGATTGGGTGTTGCAGAAAAGGATTTTGAATTTTTGTTTTATGCCACCTCCACATAGTGGTGTAGCAATTGCCGAGAAAATTTCTGCTTTGTTAGGGTCTTAGAACTTAGATAAGAAGTTGTTTTCCATTACATTAGACAATGCAAGCGCAAATGACACATTTGTTGGAATTTTTAAAAATACTTTGAGAATTAAGGATGCATTGCTAGTTGGTGGTGAATTCTTTCATATGCGATGTTGTGCACATATTTTAAATCTTATGGTCCAATATGGTCTTAAAGAAATTGAAAAGATCCTTGACAGAGTTCGTGATAGTATCAAGTTTGTAAAAGGATCACATTCTCGAAGCAAAAAGTTTTTGGATTGTGCTACACAATTGGCATTCGATTGCAAGAAAGGATTGGTGCAGGATGTGGTTACAAGATGGAATTCTACATACCTCATGATTGAATCTGCGTTATATCGTAATGCTTTTGCTCATCTTGCTTTGAGTGACACAAATTATGTATTTTGTCCCGAGTTGGAAGAGTGGAATCAAGTGGAATATGTTTTTAAGTTTTTGAAAATATTTTATGATCTAACTAATATATTTTCTGGTGCAAAGTATCCGACAATAAATCTTTTCTTTCATGGAATGTGGAAAATCCAAGCTCAGTTGAAGGTTGAATTGAATAACCCGAATCATTTCATTCGATCCATACTTCAAAAATGCAATTAAAATTTGACAAGTATTGGAATGATTGTAATGAAATATTGGCAATTGGTGTCATTTTAGATCCTCGGTACAAAACAAAAGTGGTCGACTTTGCTTTTTCAAGGATTTATGGTGATGAAGGCAAGTTCAAGGTTGCTACAATTCGTGATAAACTTCAATTGTTGTTCGAGACATATTCTCATGAATTTAATCATTCAAGTGGAGATGTTACATCCACTAGCAACCAAACGCAACTATTTGTTGAAGCAAATGATATAAGAGAAGATGATCTCTATGCTATGGTATGTTCTACAATTATAATTTTTTTTTAGTGTTTGATTTAGTTGTGGTTCTTACTTTATGATTTTATCTTATTGTTTACAATTGTGTGTTAGGGTTATGACTTTTTCCAAGGTGATGATGTTTCTAATGAACAACAATCGGAATTGGATATTTACTTGCATGAGCCATTGCTTGATAGAAAGAAGAATTTAGACATCATAGATTTTTGGAAATTTGTTCAATATCGATATCCAAAGTTGAGTATGATGGCACGTGATGTTTTAGCCATTCCTTTAACTATTGTTGCTTCCGAGTCAGCTTTTAGTACAGCAGGTAGAACACTTGACAAGTATAGAAATTCTCTTTTACCCGAAAATGTTGAAGCATTGATATGTTGTCGTGATTGGGTGAATGGAGCAAAGTTGAAGAACAAATCTAGTGAGCATTATATAATTAGTTATTTGATTGGTAAACTGTAAGTCTAAATTGATTTGTTGTGTTTGAATTATTTTTTTTTTATGTAGATGCTCGAAAGAAAGAGTTTGATGATATCAATGCAGAAATGTTGAAATTGAAAATAGATCTCAATCCCACAACAACTTCTGGGCAAGCTTCAAATGATGTGGAGGTTGAAGATGTGGGTGACGAAGATGATGAAGTTGAAAGTTTAGGTATTGTTGCTTTATTTACTCTTTTGTTTAAATGATCGAGCTTTTACAATTAATGAAAACATTTTTTTTTCTTATGTCTTTCAGATGAATGACTTGAGGTTGAGGGATTAGAGACGGAGTCACGGAGAGTTGAAGGATGTGGAATTGTGTGGGATGAGTTGAAGAAGTACACTTACTTTTTTATTAAGTGTTTGTGTCATGAACTTTTTTATGTTGTTGTTGTTGATGCATGAGGGGTGAAGATATACTTTGATAATTTGGACTATTGAGAATTTGAGATGATATCTCTTTTTTAAAAACTTTTGTGATGTCTATATTGGAAATTAAAAAATTGTGATGTTATGTATTTAGTTTTTGGTAATTTTGTTAAGTTGATCTTGACATCGCCCCAGGTGATTAGCAATGCTAATGATTTCTATTTTCGATTTGAGTTTTTATTAGTTTTATGGTTTCATCACCATCACCTACATAAAAGTTATATAAAAGAACACAGGGCACCACATCAATCTGGGTGGCATTGTCTATGAACCTCCAAGAGACGGGCACACTGTGGGAGATAGGAATTCCAGACCGTTCCGCTGCAGAGTTCTACATTCCCAATCCACACTGTGGCATTGTTTGAAAGCACTCATTATTGGTGCAGGTTTAGTATTATTTCAACAGGTATTGTCATTATCTTGGTTTTAGTAATATTAAACTCATTTATGTTTTATATTTGGTATCTGAATCCACTCGTATTGCATGGCAGATAACTGGTCAACCAAGTGTGTTATATTATCTTCATGCATATTCTTCGGGTAACCTCTTGAACTTGACTGGTGGTTTTGTTGCATTATATGGTGTTTCAAACTTATGGTGATCTGAATAGTGTAAATGGTTTGTTGTTCACAATTTTATCCATTTTGAATTGGCGAGTGCAGTGCTTTTCTAAAGATTCGATGCCACGCGAGTCTCAATTCTTCTTGGTTTCTCAAGGTATTTAGCAATTCTTTGGTTTCTTATTTATGTTTTTTTATCTCGATATTCTTTTTCCACTATTTTTCTCTTGTTGTGGTTTTTAATTTTGTTTTCAAAATGAAAGAGCTCGTATACGTCACATCATTGAATAAAGTATTACCGATTCACACTAATCATCTACAAATGCACCGATTCGAGATCGGTTGCGGGAAGCTAAGCCTTAGTTAAAATCCTATCCCACCATTCCAATTGAGTTTTTGCATGTGAGGATGGTTACACACATTTCAATAAATAGTTTGGGTGCTCAAAATGCTCTTCCAATAACAACAAGAATGAATGCAAATTGCCCTTTTTGTGAAGAAAAAAATTGCTAATTGGCATTTTAGTAGGACACCCAAGCTCGCTCTAAGAAAGCAATACAAGAAACGTTGATACTGACCTAAAATGTAACCGACTCTAGAATTTCCAGACAAACCGCCAACAAGAAATCCCCTGACCGCAGTTAATTGGCATGCACCCCAATCGGCCGCTATCGATCTGGACGTGCTCCTGCACATACTGACAGACTTCTTTTTAAAAATATTTAATCATATTTAAAAATAAAAAGCGAGACAAAGCGGAGCCGTATGTTTTACAAACATACGGATCGGACAAAAAAAAATTGCCCGTTTCAAAAACGTGACCGGGTCTGGGCACCAAATTTAATAATTTTAGAAATGGGTGTCCGGTCCCGTTTATGTCCGGTCCCGGATTTTTGCCAGCCCTACTTCACACTATACGTGCCTGGCCAAAAAAAAAATGTTGCTCAATGTATTTGTGGTCGTCCAACTGGTGGAGTAGAAGCTGCATCTTACTCTTCCCGTCAGCTTCAATCTTTCTCAACTTAGACCTTTCATTGTATATTGTCTTCATAACAGTCACAATGCCCTTATTCTTGTTCTTGAGGTTACTTAAGATATCTCGATGGCGGGCACTAGTCTTGCTCATGTCTCGCACTATTTCTTTCTCATCCATACTAAGTCTCCTGGCATAAGAGTGCCCAAGCAAAGAATTAGTGAAGCTAATACCCGACACACAACCCGGACGTGCCATAATCCATCAAGCTCGTGCATGACCCATATTTTAAACTGGCATCCACACTTCTTGGATCCAGTCAATTTTTTCTTCTCCCCGCTCGCCTTATCTTCCATTCTTTTTAATAGTTGCTTTGTCTTTGAAACTTTCACTTCAAATGCCCCATACCTCTTACAACCTATTGACAACCTAGCTCGCCTACCCTGGCTAATGCCACCCGAATCAAACTTCAATATGATTACTACAAAACCACAACGTCTGGAAGTCTCCTGAGCGCAAGACACTACCTCATCTCTCCTCTTAAATGGCACATCCGGTGTAAATATGCAGGTGAAGTCCGGGAAAGACCCGCCAGATGTACCTGCTGTGTCGCTCATACCAACCTACAAAAACCAAAAAATAATCAAGAACTGAGGCAAAAAATACATTTTAGACCAAAAAAGGAGTGTGTCGGTTCAACATGTCCGATACGTTAAGCATGCGTATCGGTTGGGTAAAGCCGAAAGTTAAGTATGACTAACGGCATACATGTTTCATAACCATAGGTGACCTTTCGGTTGAAGAATACCGAAAGGTACCTGTAACTTTCAGAGTTGATGGGCCGATACGTGTACCCGAGACGTGTAGTACACGTATCGGCCTTGTTACTCCGCAGAGCACGAGTTTTGCAACCTTTAATGGTGGTTCTTCCCCAATCAACAAAACCCAATAAAAATTGAAAAAAAAAATACCTCTTCATTGTCGGGATGGCTTCGTTTTGAGGAATCCTTCAACATTTCAATCCAAATCAGTCGAAAACAACAAGAACTCGAAAGCCCTTAAAATCGAAAACTGGATTAAACAACATTCATTCAAATGAGGCTTAAAAATGTCGAAATAATCCACAAATCAAGCATAAACGAGGAGAGAACGAACTTACCGTGTCGATTACGGGTGAAATCTGGCGTTTATCGTTCTACATGGAGTCGAGAGTGTGAGGGCGATTCGTGCTCTTTGAAGTGTACAGTAAGGAAGGAGAAGTGAGGGTGGGATTTGGAGAAGAAAAAACTTTTTTATATGAAGGGTAAGAATGTCATTTCCTATGAGGGCAGTTTTGGAACTGCTCTAAAATTTGAAAACGGGGTCCTCTAGGCAATAAATGGGGTCCTTTTAGCCGTTCCCAAAAACATTAACAAAAATAATTATCCAACTTTAGGTAGACATAATAAATGTAGCAAAAATAATAAAAATCGTAAACAAATAATACTAGAATGACCTAGGTATTTAATTATGCCTATGCATATAGTCCAACCAATGTTTCCTACAGTTGTTATCCTTCATGTTCACAAATATTGCTCTATTAGTTTCATTCGAGATTAAAGTAAACGCGAAGTTCCACAAATCGCTACCCTTATGTAACATATCTTCATTAACCATACCCTCAATAATATTCATTCCCAAAATAATGGGACTATCAGGTGTAGATTGAGATCCCACATTACTTCCCGCCTTCATAATTGATAAAGATTCATTAGAATTGGAAAGTAAGGAGTCCAATGCACCGGTGCTTAAATAGGTTTGGCAGGCTGAGTTTGTGCAAGCCTCTTGCTACCTTCACTTTCTCTAGCCCCGTAATTAGGAATTTGTGTCCTACATGGAATTTGATTAGGTTGCACTTATCGTTTAATTCATCAATAAACTCACTAAAAAAATCACGCTCTGAACTTATTAACTTGTCGACTTGAGAAGAATATCGAGTGTATTTTGAATACATTATGTCTTCAATATTGTTCACATTTTCCTCTCCAGACTCAACATTTCCGTCACCATATTTTGTATCTCCTTCCTCAAGGATCACATTCATGTTTATTTGTGGATCCATAAATGGCGAAACACTATCCCATCCATTCGCACAATTATCATCATATAGTTCAGTCTATAAGTCCGTAAGTTTCGGATCAGGTGAGTTGTTGCGAAATATTTTAACATTCGGATTCTCCTACAACCAAAGAGTGCTTTGACTAGTAAGTTTATATATACTAGAAATTTTTCTTCAAAATTAACTACAAAATTAAAAGAAAGAAACTAACTGCAGTTTTTTTCCCTCCACTCATTAGAGCAACTCAGTTGTCCTGTTGCATGATCCCAACCTAAGCCAGTTTTCCCAAACTTCAAGGCATTCTAAAGTTTCCAGTTTTTCTTCATATTATCATATTTGTTTTTGCAGAAAGCATGAACTTTTTGCTTCATTTCAGCTTCAAGTGTCTCACTAATTTTGTTTCATTTAAAATTACTTCCACGTCCATTATACGCAATGTATTTGAGACAAACCTCACAGAAAACCTTTTCATATTTTTTCATTTGAAAAATCTCCCCTCCTGATCTGCATCATCATTAGTCAAGGCCTTTTATGGCAGCAATTAGATATAACACCAAAAAATAACATATAAGATAAAGTTGTGGGATGAGGTAGATATCTTTCTATTCGTAAATAATAAAAAAGACAAACTTGATTCAAGAAAATTCATTAAGTTCACCCATAACATACATTTAAGAATAAATTATTACCGAGTTGACTGTGGATTGGTCCTTACTCTGATGGGATTTTTGATAAGAAAAATGTATTATATACATGTGTGTGTGTGTGTGTGTGTGTGTGTGTGTGTGTGTGTACAGAGAGGAACAAGGATGCCAATATCTCAAACAATGATGGATTGAAGGGGATATATCGTGTAGATGTTGATGTACATAACCGCATCAGACTGGGTTGAAGCTACTAACTTCTATGATATCCTGTTTACAAAAAGTATAGGCAATATATATATGTATGTATGGACTTTACAAAACCCAAAAATTATGTGCAATTCATGCACTATCCAGTAGATTAGCCCTTATTGCCACTTTAATACTAAACCCAATTAGAACCTTCACTGCCTGTATATTTCCAAAATGCCAAAACATGCGATAACCCTATAGACAATTAGACACCAACAGACCTGATGTTTGGGAAGCCAACTGGTGAATCTCCCAATAGTTGAAACACCAAGCAGCTCACCGAATCAACTGATTAAATCCTAATGGGATGAGTTCCTCAAGGTCCAAGAATGTGTTGAGCGCACTACTATGTCCACGAGACAGGGACGAGACATGGAATATCGTGTTTGAGGTTGCTTGTTTAGTGACCCTCTCGAAAAGAATGAGGTACTAACTTAACTCTCTAATACATTCTAATCAAAGTGTACAGTTTAAGTGGAAATCATGTGCAACAGGTACAAATGGACATAAGCTATAAATAAGAAAATCACGGTTTTTCTCCATTAATCATCTAAATTAAAGGGAATAAATAAGAGTTCAGCAAGAGAAACTCAAACTATAAACAAAACCTAAAATAAATTGCAAAACAAATACAATAAATCTTACATGAATTGTGCTTCGATGCAACTCCTCAATCTAACAATGGAGGAGAACAAGTGATGAGAAAAAGCAGAAGAGTGTCCACAAAAGTGCAAGAGGAGAAGCAATTAATAGACCATGAAAGAGAAAGGAAGTTGGGATTAGGGGGAAAATCTAGTGTTTCGTTATATTTTATTATTTCTCGGCAAAAAAAAATCTCAAAGATTACATACAATCGAAACAATGATTATGGGCCAATTGGGTATAAATGTGAAGGCAAAATGGTACGAAAAGTTAATAACGGTGGTTTTATTAATAAAAAAAACATTTGCCCACCAAGCGTTTCAGGTTTTAGAGTTTTAACTAGCTTATTTTCAAAATAAGCTAGTTAACCAAACATAGCTTATTGGTAATAATAGCTTATAATCTAGTTAATATGCACTTCGAACTTTGTCTATGCGTGATTCGAGGCATATCTAAAAGATATAGGTGTTGCATGTTCCAAGTGATGTCTTTGTTGCAATAGTTTTTTTAGGGCTAATGATCAAAAATACCCTAACCTTTACAAATTGTATCAATTATATCTTAACATTAGAAATTTATCAAATATATCATAACCTTTTGATTTACTATCAATTTTATCCTCAGTCAATATGTGCACTTTTTTCATAATATATGCACATACATGATTCTCTTCAACTTATTTACACATTTAAAGATTATTAATACACATGCATTAGAGGCTTAGAGCTCAATATTCATGATAAATATTTATGTATATATATATAATACACACATATATAGTTGCATATACATGTCTACACATACATAATCTAAGTATATATTTCTTTTGTCAAATTAAACAACTATGAGTAACCTTCTAATAAGTTTTAGATATCATTTTTATCATATATATATATATATATAAATTGACACACTCACACATGATTTTCAATTACATATTGGTGATCTATAAATTAATTAAATTTGAGTTAGATTATTAATGTATGTATCATTGATTCATAAATTATATTTTTTGTAAGTCCTCATAGGCTCGTACATTTAATTTATAAATGATGTAGATAATCATGAAAATAAAGTTAGAAGATTATGTTGATTTCAAAGTAAAAGTACCCAAATTGATTAAGGATAGAATTGATAGTAAATCAAATGGTATGATATATTTGATAAATTTTAAAGGTTAAGATATAATTGATACAACTTGTAAAGGTTATGATATTTTTGATAATTTGGCATTTTTTATTATTATTTTTTATTTTACTTACCTCAATGGAAGTTGAACTGAAGACCTGACTAAGCCTTGTCTTTCAACGAGTGATGTATGCTCGCCCATCCCCTTATAGCAATAGTCATACTTAAATATATTTTTTTTCTTAAAACTTTAGTGGGAGTCGAATCACTACCTCCCTAAACTTTGGCGATCTGACACCTTCAATCTTACTGCTCGCCCATCCACTTGTAGCAATAGTTATACTCAAATATTTAATGGATCGGTCACCCAAAAAGAAATATTAATGGATCCATCAGACTTTAAAAGCTAATGGTTGATATGTCGCAATTGATACAAATAAAATTTATTTGACAATTAAGTATGCTTTATAGGATAATCCTGGTGCTTGACCTTGTTAACTAGTATTTCCTCATTTGATTCTTTTAATCATAAAAGGATTTATATTCATCAATGAGAAGATACATCTTGCATTAAAAAGATAAGCAAGGTGTCGTCATCTTTCTTTTTTCCATTTTCTTAGGTTTCCACATATATGGTATCCAATGTCAACCCTCGATCAACAACGTATATGGTATCCAATGTCAACCCTCGATCAACAACGCATGCTCAAGCACAGTCGGGTTTCATACTGAGGGCAGCCCTCTAACCTAATTTTTTTTTCCATCCAAGAGGTTTTTAAAATCTATATACAAAATCGATTCCAACTAATTTGAGACTAGAGGGTTTGTTATATTGTTAAGGAGTTTTTTTTTTTTTTAATATTGTGTGATACTCGTAGACAAAACCAACAATTATATTCTTTGAGAGTTTTTTTATAAGATTAGGTAGGGTGATTTTATTATGATAATAGAGAAAAATTACCATCCACAGATTTTTATTTTTTACAATTAGATTTAGATCCAATATATAATATAATATAATATAATTATAGTTTTTTGGCATCTAACTCTAGCTAACTATCATCCTTAATTGAGAAAAATCGCCATCCACGGAATTTGTCATATAATGGATTTAGATCCCAATTTGTGCCAATATCATACTTAATTCCTTTTGGAAAATCCAACTATAGCTAGCTAGCCAAGAGGGCATGCATCACTCATGCATTCCATTGGTTCTGGAAATAGGTATATCTGTATTCTGTATGCATTGTTGGACATCACTTGTTGTAAGAACACAGTAGAAATCATGTTTAACAAGATTCTCTTTTTTTTTTTTTTTTTTTTTTTTTTCTAATGCTCATGCCATCCAATTAATGTTTCAGATTCATATTCTTTTGTGGTTGTTGTTTCACATGGGAGGACTCCTCTTCACAGGTTCTTTATAGAATCACCTCTCTTTCTCCACAAACAGAAAAGAGAATGAAAAGAAGCCCACCCTAATTCTAACTAAAAAGGGTTGTTATAATTAAATGGCCACCCTTTGCCTACATATTCACTAGGTAGCATATAGATGTCCTACTTGATGCTAATGTAGCACAACGTAATATGCACGTATGCTCGTACATATATGTATGTATTGCAAATTTGCAACCCATATACATATACAAATGAAATAAACATATTAATTGTTTGTTCTCTATTCTCTTATGTAATTTTAGCTTTTTTTTTTTTTTTTTGAAGCACTCCATGCAGCAAATCTTTTTTTTTTATTATTTTTTTTTTTGAAGTCTACATATAGCAAATCTTTGGCTTTAAATTTTACAAAACTTTAATTGGAGGCAATTTTAATTTCTTTTTTTTTTAAGTTAAAGGAAGCGATTTTCATAATTTGAATTTTGAAAGAATGAAAGAAGGGCTAATCAAACGCCTAATGATATAGATTACCAAAAACAGGCCCAATATTGAAAGCCGGTGTAAATTAATGGGTCGGGTACGCCTCACTCAAGACCTGGCCCTCATATATATACATACATACATATATACATATATATACATACATACATATATACATATATATATGAGCTTCATTGTAGAATATCCATATATATATTGTTATTTGACTTCAATCAGTCCAACTTACAACCTCTCAAAACTTGTTGTTTGGCAAGTAATGTAACTTCCGGGTGTTATAGTTTGGCGATATCAAAGTCACATGCATCGGCCTTGGGAGTCGTGGATGTAGGCTTCGAGACACACACTCAGCGTATTATGCACCGAGATCTGTGTGTGCACACTCCAAAGTCAAAGCTATTTTGATGCGGGCCCGCATGTCACGTCACCCAATATAATTTTGGGGTGTCATTGTAGCATTTTCCCTTTGATATTGTACCTTTAAATTAAATTTGGAGATTTTGAAAATAACCTAAGCATAACATTTCGTCCATGAACTTATAAGAGCATATAAAATAAGTGTTTATTTCTTGTATAGTGTTTGTTTGTAATAATTCAAGTATCTCATTGAGAAAGTTATGCATTTGATAGCGAATTTCATAAACTCTTGTTTACTACTTATGAAAGGATATTTTATGTCATTTATACAAAAGCTCTCATTGCTTGAATAATATATTGTGAATTACCTCTACTTAGTTATCTATGGCTTGGCATCATCTTCATGAACTTGTCGATTCGCCTCTTATTCATTTGCAAATACTTGGCCTTCTTTAAATGGATTTGATGGAAAAGTTACAAAAAAAAAAAAGACTAATTTGCAACAGTATCTACTGTGAAACAACTCCACAAGTCAATCCGTTCGATCAATCTTAACATTTCCTACTAGATGAACACATTGGAGGAGAACGCAAAACCAATCACCAAAACACAACCACCACCGTCAAGATCAAAGTCTCACAACAACAACAATTCACATATACAGCACAAAAAGTGTGCAAAATCATTCGAACTCAACCCCAATGGAAGCAAATTAACCCTTCTCACCAAATTCCCATCTCAAACCCTCTTCAATTTCAAATTAGTCCATCTAATCATCAAAAACTAGATCCACTACAAAAAAATCGCTCTATAACAATAGGATATCCTATCGTTAAATCTCATTTTCCTATTATTAAAAGTCATTAACTACAAAAAATCATGTCATCCCCCTCTGATTATTGTCTTTCATGTTAAAGGTTATAACGACAGGATTCTTGTCACTAAAGTGATTACTTGTACTAGAATTTAAAATTGAATAGCATTAACTTGTGAACTTAATAGCGAGATGACATATTCTCGTTGTTAAAGTACAAATTTAAAGTATTTTTCTACGCAAAGTTAAACCTTATTAGTGAGAGGATGTCCCTCTTATTAATGCGTTTTCCTCTTGTTAAAGTGCTTTCACAAACAAAATTAAACCTTATTAGCTAGAAGATATCCCTCTCATTAAAGCATTTTCCACGCAAAATTAAACCTTATTAGTGAAAGGATCCCCCTCTTGTTAAAGTGTTTTAATTGTTTTTTTTTTTTTTTTTTTTTGATAGTGCAATTATGACAATGTGTAAAAACGAATTATTATTCTAGTAGGTGAACGAAGAATTAAATTTTTAAAATGGACTTTTAATTAGTTCTAGAGTAATCAATATAGTACATAAGATTTTATTTAAGTCCAATCGAGCTCAACTTACAAAGAATTATATAAAATTTACAACAAATTTTCATGTTTAATCGCCAATACACTTAATAGTTTTCTTATGGAGAAAGAGACGTTGGAGTTTCGTTTTGCTATGATTTCATCCAAAAATCTTGTTTGAAGAGATATGTACATCTTGACGTGGTTTCTCATACTTCCGCTTCAAGCCTACCACTTTATCAATGCAAGCGTTTTGTCATGAAAACAACATTTTAATTACACATACATGTGGCAAAATATAATTTTGATACTAATAAATTATAGACTGCACAAAAGAAACCTTGGTGCTTACCTTTGAAACTAGCAAAACATGAATCTCAACTTCCTCGATAATCTTATCTCTAGAATCACTGAAATAGAAATTAGAATAATTAATTGAACACTTTCATAACTATAACAACAAAAGAGAGAAAAAAAAAGAAATATACCAAAATTAAAACTCCACATAACATGTTGTACATATTAAGTCATAATAAAGACTAATTAAATGGATAAATGACTCTAGTATGGGTGGAAAAAAAAAAAAAAAAAATCCAACGCTTCTCTCAAAAATCGAAATCCATTTAGAGAGTATATTATTCATAGCAGACATAGCAACACCCTGAAGACACAATAATCTACAATTCATTACTAAACCATATGTGCAAGTTATTTTGTAAATATATATTATCAGAGCTTTATAGCCTAATTAATTAGATGAGGAGCACATGCATATAACATATCATGCAGTAGTAACTCACAAAAACAACCAAGTAGAGCAAAATGAAAGTAGAGAGAAACTTGTATCATACTTCTATTAGCTAAGAAAAGTATTAATAAATAATTATGTGAACTCTTTTCAAAGCTCATAGGAAAATTAATAAATAATTTATAGCATACTTCTAGTGGTTTAACAAATTTTGCACACCGAAGGAACAACAACTATTTGTGACATTCAATAAAAAGTAGTGGCAAACATCAAAAGTAAAAAGAAATTAAAAAAGAACTAAGAACTTAGAGTATTGTTCAAGAAATGATCTTATGTCATACCTGAGTGAGCAGGTAGCCCCCAAAAAAAGAAGACTGAATTAAACCAAAACAGTTGCAGGACTCCAGTTGAACTCTGCTAACATTGAGAGTATGACAATGCTCATGTTCAACTATATGAATTAATCGAGCTTGTTACACAATGCTTCCATGACTAAATAAATAGATATGCATCTGTTTAAAAGAAAGTAATTAATAAGATTATACATTTTAATTGAAATAAATATAAAAGATGTCTTAAGATATAAAACATAGAAACATAATAGCCATTCAACCAAATAATTTTAAAAAATACCCAAATATTGGCAGAAAGATAAAAGTGAGAATCGGATGAAATAGCTTACAAACAAGAGCATCTATGATATACAATGTTCGCCAATAACAACATATAATCAATGAGATAACAAACAAGAAAAGAAACAATATACGACATTGTAAATGGATTTTTTTTATGTCAATCTCATTTTCTTTACCATTCTACTGTTTACCCTTCAAGTAGATGCGAAAACAACACGACTGGAAAAACTTTTAAAATCAAAAAGTCTGCCAAATTTAAGCCATTCAACGTTATCACAATTTATTTTGCTGTCGATAGTCACTGGACCTGGTTAACATTAACAGATGAGAATTTTTCTACTTTAAATGTTGCTCATATCTTGAATTATCTTCCACCTTAAGAATATTCCCTATATCATAAAAATATAAATTTTTTGTCAAGTGGAAAAGCGGATGCAAGACATGGGATTTGATAACCCATACGTTATATTGCTAGTTTCCAACTATTTTAATTTACATTTAGCTACTGGTTTTGAATTATTTTGCTTTCTAATTTCACATATGTTTATCTCAACAAGGACTTCAACGTTTAAATGAGCTCTAACTTATTGATTTATTTCCTACTTTATGCCTTTAGTCCTCTTTTTTTTCTAAACTAATCAACAATATGTACCGGCTAGGTTGATAAGAAAAAAACCATGGTAACCACCACTGCCTAAAGTACCTTATCAAATACCCCCCTCACTAGTCAGCCAACGTACATGAAGAGACAGATCCTTAGCTAAAGCAATTTAAGATTCAATCAAGACAACAAATAAGCTCAACCTCTAAGCCAACCAAAAACTCAGTAACAATATAACCTAAGCAAAAGTTTATGGAAGCAATGCATCTAAGAACCATCAATTTGGAAGATAACCGCAACTCGACCATATTTTAACTTTTTGTGTCCAAAGATTCTAAGATTACTCTGGCTTTAAGAAGATCTAAGAGTTTGCAATGTAAGTGATCGGCCACCCGTTTGCTCACTTAACTTCACCCCAACTCCCACAACAATTGCAAACAGCCAAACAAAGATGTACTGACTACTAAGGATTAAGCCCCAATCCTAAAGAAAATAGCAACTAATTTCTTATATACCTTAAAATTAGTCCTGCACAGAACCCGTCAATTCATGGAGGCCCAATCAACTTGTTAAGTAAAAATACCTTCCACAACATAAATTCACAACTGAGAATGTGCGACCTTGTTTAAAATAACAACGAAGTTGAACTTAGCCCTTTAACTTTACTAGTTCAGATAAAGCATTCTTCGGTGCTTTTAGCCCATAATTTCAAGATAAAGTTTGTTCAAGTCACTCCATTCTTGTAAATTGTTTTTTTTCCCGATAAGACAATTTTTTTGTTAGTAAAAAGACTTACAAGTACAAAAGCAAAGACGAATAAGGATCATTCTCAAGTTGATTCAGTTCATGCATGATCATTGTCAACTTGATTCATTTCATGTCAGAAAGCTATTATTTAGCAGTAGGCATAGTAACATTGAGAGAAACAAATCCCAGAACTTCCTTTGCATTGTGTCAAACACACATCATGCCTTACTCACTGACCCGCAATTCACATACATATCAATTAATGCATTGCACACCTGCACATTCCCATCCAAACCCTCCTCCCCCACAAATACCTCCACACCTCCCCCCTCCACCAACGCCCCCAATTGCGAACAAGCCGGAAGCGCCCCCAAAACTGTAACCTAATTCGCCCTCACCCCCTCCACCCTCATCCTCTTAAACAACCCCAATGCATCCCGGGGTCGACTCTCCTGTGCCAACCCATCAATCAGAGCGTTCCAAGATGCAACATCTCTCTTGGGCATTTCATCAAACACTTGGCATACATGATCAAGCACGCAAATTCTTGAGTACCCATCAACAAGGGTAGTCTGACAATGAGCATATAAAGAACAAGCAATCAATGGATTTGCCTTATTGTGTAAGCACAGTGGCAGGCGCTTTGGAGAGGCAAAAAATGTGATGAATGCGGTAGTTTGGTGGTGCCCTTTTCAACGACGACTTGTAATCTCTGCAACTCCTCCCAATCGATGGCGAGAATGCCCCCTTCTCAACGGCAAATAGAAATATCTGCAACTCCTCCTAATGGATGGCGAGAATGGCCTCTTATTAACGACTCGCAACAACGCTCCAATCTTGCCTTTGCGTTTGCCCTAACAACAACTCGATCAAATTGACGACTAGAAGTTTGTGCCTTCTAATTATTTGCCTTAGCGTTTAATAAGTGATTTTTTGGGTTTCTTTTTACATAATAGACTATCTTCGAGATGTGAACTCCTTGTATTTTCAAGTTTGATATAACAATTAGCGCCAATGTTAGCTGCAAAATATTTTGGAGGCCAATAATGAGAGGCTTTGGAGATAGGTAACGACTAAAAAAATACTCTCATTAATTAGTAGTATACCACATGTAGTTTAGTGAGAGGAAAGTTGGGTGGCGCAAAAAGTCAGACACTAAAAAAAATTACACCTCAAGTAACGAAATGATTGATGTATTAATAGCTAGAGACGTCAATCCCGTTGTTAATAATGCAAGGAAAACACAATATCCGCACTAATAAATTGTTTTCAGTAATAAGAATTCATTACTCTCACTAATTTTGATCACTATTGAACATTTTTCTAGTAATGTGACCCATCTTCTCCAATCTTCTCTTCCATCCGATTCTTCACTTGGGATTCCCACTCACTAATTCGAAGAACAATAGATCAATTCCTATCATGTCAATGCATCAAGTCTGCAATTTGTCGATTATAAGAGATACCAAAAGTAGTAAGACACTTTGGGCATTATTTATTTAATCTCTGGTTGTAAACCTGTAGCCGCTTTAGAGGTTTTCCTCTTATTATAAAAAAGTTAAAAAACTTAACTTATTTTTTAAGAAGTTTTTCTTCTTATTTACAATAAGACTTTTTATTAATTAGAGGACAAATAAAATTACCAAACCACTGATTTTGATTAACCTCTTCTATGTATATAAGAGCATCTCCAATGGAGATGTGGATTGGGGTGGATGTGTGCCAACTAGTATAGGATAGACATTGGGTTTAAAAAAACGTCTCTAATGGGAATGTAGATTTACTCTGTGTGGGTCACATTGCATAGATCTATCGCACCCTCCAGAAATAGAGGGTGTGATAGATATTGTGCACCATGCCAACTCATCAAAAAATCAAATAAACAGGCATTTAAATCTTTTTCTATTCTGGTTATCAAAATCAGTTACACATTTTACGTTTTTTATTTTCTCTAGTTTTTTTTTGTATTTATCATATGTATAAAAGATGAGATAATTACAACTAAGTTTCAGAAAAAAAAAAAAAAAAAAAAGATAAATACAAATACTAGTATTATTTATGTCCGCTCTAACTATTTATATAAATATAACTTAAATGTATATAAATAACATTTGGTTTTTATAAATATAACATTTTTATGTATAGTAAATTGGTAATCGTTTAATAATAATAAAATAATGTGACAAAATTTGAAAAAAAGAAGAAAATATGACACCTCATTGATAGAAGGTGCAATCCACATTGCCCATTTGAGACATTTTTTAAGGTTGAGTGTGTGTATTTATGCAACGTAGAGTGAAAATCTCCTCCAAATTGATGATATGGCGGTCCACAGCCACAATCCACATTTACTATTAGAGATGCCCTTAAGGAACTATTTTGTGAGAAGGTCTAGAGAGATGATATGTGGCATTAAATAACTCTAATAGCTTGACATGTGTCATACTTTCTATTTTTTGGGAGGAGTTTTTATTTGAGACGTGGAATACTTTCTTTTCTCTTTTTTTTTGATTATTTTATAAGCTTTTTTTTTTGGGTTTCCATTTCTATTTTTTCGATTTTTTTGTGTGCCTATGTTTTAGTGTTTTTTTTTTTTTTGGGATTTCGGTCAGATTAGGAGTGTTCTATTTATAAGTTGTTTTTTAGGGATTTAATAGCTCGAACTAATCACGCAAACCCAAATATTTTTTTATTCGCCTATAAACCACTAAAGTATATTATTATTCATGTGTGATGTAATATTATACGGATATTTGCTTTATGCATTTTTTTTTGATAGTTTTTTAGCCGTTTATATCCTTTTTGTTTAATAAGTTTATCATATAATAGCGCAACAATAAATTTAGTAGTAACACTATGCTGTTGGTTTCATCCTATTAGCTAGGAATTCTATTTGTAACACCATAAGTTAATATATTAATGGAAGTTCACATAGCATTATATTAACCTATGGTATATGGTATTTATCACAAAATGCAGTGATATAACTAGGAATTTTATTTGTAACACAATAGCTCACAAACAAAAAAAAAACAAAAAACAAAAAAAAAGATTAGCAATACACTTTTTTAGATTTTTTAGATTTTGATATTTTATATTTTCTTCGACTATTTTCCCAACTAATTGAAGGAATGTGTTTTTTCAATATTTCTTTCGATTTTGATATTTTTTCGACTATTATTTTCGATTATTAGAGCCCAAACACGCAATTACAAGCTCTAAAGAAGGAATCTTGACCCCTTTAAGTGACATCTTTGTTGAAATTACGAGCTCGCAAGGATCAATTACATGCTCATTGACATTCTATAGACATATCTAACATGACATATATAGTAGACCCACTATTAATTAGGATAATTATAAGCTCGCAAGGATCAATTTACAAGCATATTGACATTCTTTGGACATATCCAACCATACATATATAGTAGACCCACAATTAATTAGGATTCTTAATAATGATAATTTATAACACGCGTTTTTTTTTTTAAATGAAGCAACAAAAGGACACTAATATCACTGGTATTTGCTTAATTTTGACCCAATTATTGATCATAATCCGATTTACCTGAGTTTAGAACAAGTTTGCCTAACTGCGACGGCCCAAGTCCCCACAAATTGGGCCCCGTCCGGCCTAAGCTTACATGCACCCTCGGTCAGCCCTTGCCAAGTCAACGCACGCCTAGTCAGCCTCTTATCTGAAGTATTCATCCATTGGTTGCTTGCTAAGTTTGCTAATTAGTTTAACAAGTCTTAATATTCATTACGCAGTGGAAAGTAATTTAAAGCAACAAAAAAAAAACTGAGTTCAGGATAGGTCCTAGATGTGGAAATCCTGCTTAGTATAGATCTCATGTCTATCTCAGGTGACAACAGTGTAAATAAGCATTATATAAATGTATCTCAAATGTATCTCTCAAAACCCATACACAAATGTGTATAAAAATATCAAGTATAATATAATAGATACAATTAAAATACCTACGATAATAACAACGGAAGAACCAGCTCTGAGAAAAACTCAGAGGTAATCACCGATCTTGGGCTCTTCACCCTTGCTACTAGAGGGACATGCAATTGTCACCAGTGACAGAAACAATTTCAATGAGTAAAGCCAAAAAAGATTCAACAGTATTTCTGAGTGATAAATTATAATAGTCTCTAAATCATGCGGGTCTTTAAAGAAAGCTGTAAATAAAATGACAAAGTGCATGATAAATAGACTAATCAAGTAAAGCAGTGAAAGTCAAGTGGCAAGGAATCGAAAAATAAACTAATAGGCGATCCGGTCCAAACTTCGAGTCTTTAGACCATAACATAGCTTGAAGTCGACAAAGCGGGCGCAAGGCCACTTCCAACTACCCGACATAATTTTTTAGACACACCGAACTCATCGAGTCACTTCCAACAACCTCTTAACTATCAAGGTAAGCCACGGTGACCCCGGATGCTTTATCCATTGAATAGTCCTCAATGAGAATCCACGGTGACTCTGGATGCTTAACCCGCAAGATGACACAACCGGTGGACTACATAGACCCTATGCCGCTTGAAACAAGAATGGAATACAAGTATGAGATGTTTTTCAAGAAATTAACGATAAGAAGTTGAAAAGAAATCATGTTGACGCTCTTACTGATTTACTTACCTTAAAATGCAATAACATTGAAGGTAAAATGCGGCTCCCACATGTCCATACTACACTCTCGATACCCATCACAGACACTTTAGGCCCCTAGTAACTATTAGAGTTCATGTAGTATATGTTAAAGGTTATTTAAGTTTGATTATCTCAGCTCATTGTAAAACAATCCACTTTAACCTCAATGTCTTTTCTATTTAGCTTATACCAAATCTTAACTTCAATGTGTCTTAAACAAGCTTATTCTAGATCCTCGGGGTCCCTAGTCACCTATTCTTACCATTTACAAAGCTTCAATGCGAAGGAATAACCCCGAGAGGTCTCTTTTAATCATTTTAAATACCACTTTAACCCTTAACTCGACCAAAATACCTAAACTTGGTGTTATAAGGTTGTAAACATTTTTCCTATTGTTTTTAAGTGTTATTGAATCATCAAAGTCCATTGGCAATCTTTTCAAGTTGGTTTAATGCATTAGTTGGCAAAACAATCCCTTAGGGGGCCTTAAAATAATTTTCAAGAACTTGATTTTTATGCAACTTGAAATGCAGCTAAAACACTTATAGAAATTTTCAAAATTCTCGGTGTTGATTCATTGAAGTTTATTAACTTTAAACCAAAGTTTTTGAGTGATAAAATCTCATTAATATGATCAAAAACCAAATTTGAGACTCTAAGTAAAACTTTAAGTGCTTATTTGTAACTATTGATCTCTTATTCGAAGCATGACTTGAAAACTAAGTTAGACACACCGAAAAATCATGAAACTCAGTAGACACATTTACTATGATATAATAACACATTCTGAAAACTTTGGTTCAATTCCAACATCATTTGATGCTCGGAACACCTTAAGTCGAAAATTAGCTCATTAAGTAACTAAGTTTTACTTATTTCAAAACTCATTTGGAAAACCATTCAAAACACCTCTGAATCACTTGAAACTTTTAGGGAACTTAATTTATAGTATTTCAAGCTATTCTATATATTTTGGTTACTATTGGACTAGTGGAGACCCCTGGAAAAGGTCCCGATATCCAAACACTTGCAAAAGGAATATCTCGACGGATTAGTATTGATTTTCACTCCATTTTTGTGACGGCCCCACTCACCCAAAAACTGGGCCTCGCCTGGCCTAAACCCACGTGGACCCCCCGAGCCAGCCTCATGAGGTCAACACAGGCCTAATCAGTATTTAGATCTGTAACGACACATTTTCCAAATGGAATGCTACGGGTGCCGATGCGGGCCCACAACCTGGCCTACCAGCGCCAGCTGTGTCCCGCTTGCTAACTCATCCACCATATAATCATTATTAACCTCAAATTACAACAAATTATTGTTTACATTGTTACTGAACTCAAGTCATCTGCTAAGGTAATTTAAATCCCAAATAAATCACAGCGGAAGTCTTTCATCATGACAATCTACAATATGAAAAGATTAAAGTCATGCAATTAACTCTGATACTTAGTGTGGAAAACTCATTTATCATCATATATCAATCATGTACCTTAATGTATCAAGATATCAACCGTATAGAGTCTTGAGCTATCTCACAATCTCAAATCCCAAAATAAACAAAATATATATAAAAATGTACAAGCCTGACTATATGTCTCTAAATCACAAATATTCTGATAGCTTGCCCTTGCCACGGCTCGTACTAGGATCTGCACTCAAACCATCACAAAAATGAAGATGGCGAGTCCAGAGTGAGTATTCACAAGGAAATTAAGTGAGCAACATGGAAAGTAAATACTGGAATTTAAGTAAAACTATTAAATAAACATGCGAAAAATAAATACAGTCAACTGTGCTCATCGCATGCATAAGTAATAGTGAAAGCTCAAAATGTGTTCCTAGAGCCTAGGGTCAGACTAGCGCCATACTTCAGACTCCCAACAGACTATTGTTGGCGAGTAGCACTCAAGCAAGACCAATATCTGGATCCGCTAAGTGGTCGGCGTAGAACCTACGACGCACCCACACGTGCCCATCACGACTCTCGGGTAGCCCTATTCACCGAGATGGCATACGTGCTATGGCCTAGTGGACGTACACACAGAAATGGCACAGAGGGAGAGCCTCAACGTCTGTCCATTACAACACACCAAGAATAGAGTAATGAAATACATAATATGAATTCAAAAGCAAAATAAAGTATTGCTCAAGAAATTTCAGTTGGGATACTACACACCTCAATCCGCACTCAGTGTCCCGTCAATCACCCCTGGTCCGGCTTCGCCTAGTCCCAGATATCCCAAATTACCGCCTGAAATGACCTATTTCCATTTATAGTTGATTTTTAGTCATTTGGATGTATTTTGAGTCACTTATTAAAAGTAATTTCAAAACTGCAAAATCTACCGCGCCGGGTTTGGGAATTAGCGCGCTGATTCCCAGGCAGTTATACGTTTTTCATCAGGAAGAACATTAGCGCGCTAGGTGACGTCATTACGGCGCTAATTGCGTTCTGGACAGCAAAACTGCTGAAAATTTTTGGGTTTTTAACAACCCCACCAAACCAACAACAACCACAAGACCAACAACAAAACTTCAAAGTACTATAAACCCATCAAAACCACAACTCTACAACCACCAAACCATCACCAACACCTCTATAATTGAGATCAAAAGATAGATAAAGTTGAGGTGTATGTGATTCTCACCTTGTTTTTTATGTTTTTACCCCTCCAAGCTCCTTGAATCACCAACTTTGATCTCCAAAACCCTGGCTTTCTTGTCTCTAATTTCGGATTAAAAGATGAGGAGAGAGAAAATGTGGTGGAAAATGAGGTAATGTTGACTTATATAGATGACTTGGCATCACATCTCATTTGTGCATCTCAAGGCCATCCAAGGACCTCCATTTGATTTTATTATAACCTCCCATGACTCCAATTGTGACACGAATGACACACTCACCCTTGTACTTAACTCAAAAAGTAGTGTTTCAGATGTTCCGACGCCCGGTTTCTCGTCCCGAACCGCAACATACTCGTACTACCATGTCCCTAACCACCAAATATATATTACAAATTATTATTTAACCTATTTTATTCATTTTATGTGTGTATTATTTCCCCCGACCTAGTGTTAAGTCGGTTAAACTACTCGGTACCCGTGTCGACACGCTTATCGAGGCGAATACTTAACCCACGATCTCGCACGTAAAATGTAATATAAGTACACACATTGCCATGTCATTTACTCAATTTCAATATAAACACCTCAAATGAAACAATTCAGCACACAAAATTACTATTTACCTAACTTCAGGCACGCACAAGCCTAACTGCGGGTCCCACGAGTGTCTGAGCTGTCACTCACGTCTACAACCACGTCATTAATAGCAGTAATTTAATTTCAGGCCGTTACAGTTCTTCCCAACTAGGTGAAATCTCGTCCCGAAATTTAAATTAAACTGAAAATACTTAACGACAAATAAGTGGGGATACCGTCGTCGCATAGTAGACTCAAGCTCCCAGGTGAGTCCCTCGGTCCCGTGATACTGCCATCGTACCAAAACCTTCGGGATCTCCTTATTTCTCAAAATTTGAGTCCTCCTATCCATGATTTCTACAGGTTATTCCTCGTATGATACGTCATGTCGCACCTCAATCCGACGCATATCAACCATAGGCCTCGGTCCCGACTTAGCCAACCTCAACATGGAAATGTGAAACACTGGGTGTACCCTTGCCAACTGCGGTGGCAATTCCAGACGGTATGCCACTTTGTCGACGCGTTAATGAACCTTGGTGCTAGTTCCCCTTAATACCAAACTTTTAATGACCCTTCCAGGGTGAAACTTTCAAATACACCAAGTCTCCAACCTCGTAGCTCAGACCCTCAAGGTATTTGTCCGCATATTTCTTCTGCATATCTTGCGCTGCCTGAAGTCTCTGCTTGGTCTGTCTTACCTTCTCAGTATAGTCAACAACAACCTCAGGTCATATAGCTGTTTTATCTTCCGGTGCCGCCCAACATGATGGTGACCTGCAGGGCCTACCATAAAGTACCTCAAATGGTGGCATCCTGATACTCGCTGATAGTTGTTGTTGTATGCAAACTCAAACAAAGGCAGATAATCTTCCCACGATCCACCAAACTGTAATATACACGCCCTGAGCATATCCTCGAGAATCCGAATCAATCGGTCTGACTGCCCGTCAGTCTAAGGATGATACGTAGTACTGAACTTTAAGCGAGTGCCAAACTGCTCTTGCATACTCTCCTTCGAAGATAATACTCAGTTGTGTAACAGAATATCTCATGGCGATCGGTATAAAATGTGCAGACTTCATCAACCTGCCGATAACCACCTAAATTGCATCGTGTCTCCTCATCGTCTGAGGTAGGTCACTAACGAAGTCCATGGTCACGTATTCCCACTTCCACTAAGGAATGAGCAGCGGATGTAGTAACCCAGTCGATCTCCTATGCTCAGCCTTCACCAGCTGGCAAATATGAAAACCCCGGACATATCTACCCACGACAGCCTTCATCCCTGGCCACCAAAACAACCTCCGCATATCGTGATACATCTTGGTCCGACCATGATAAACTGTATACCGCGATCGATGTGCGTCCTCGAGAATGTTGTCCCTGAGCTCCGATACCCCTAGTATCCATAATCGACCCATGTGTCTCAAGCACCCGTCTGACCCCCTCAGACCACTCAGTGCACCCCGGATCCCGATCCAGGCCACTGATCCGCACATGTCGGTCATCAACTCTCTGCAACTCAACAACCCGCTCTAGAGACACCGTAGGGACTCGCATCTGACAGCAAATCTGTAGCTTATAAATAGCCTCTGTCAAACACAACATCGACGCCGCCTCAAGCAACCTGTGCGTATGTGTTATATGTCGCAGTACTGTCTGGCTCTCGATCCGCTTCTGCTCAGGGTGTCAGCTACGACATTCGCCTTACCTGGATGATACTCAATGGCGAAGTCATAATCCTTCAGTAACTCGAGCCATTGCCGCTGTCGTATGTTCAGCTCCCTCTGAGTGAACAGGTACCTCAAACTCTGGTGGTCTGTATACAACACGAACTTCTCACCATACAGGTAATGCCTCCGGGCCTTCAGTGCAAACACGACTGCCGCAAGTTCCAAGTCGTGCACTGGATAGTTTAACTCGTGAGGTCTCAACCGTCGAGATAAATAGGCCACTGGGTGTCTATCCTACATCAACACGCCACCCAACCCAGTGCCTGATGCATCAGTATAAATCGAAAACCCTTTACCTGTTACAGGTAAGGCCAAAATTGACGCCAAAGTCAATTTCCTATTCAGCTCCCAAAAAGCATCCTCACACTCATGTGACCATTCAAATCTAACATCCTTCTTGGTAAGCCTCGTCAATAGCGCTGCAATCATCGAGAAGTTCTGCACAAAGCGCTTGTAATATCCTGCCAAACCCGGGAAACTCCGGATGTCAGATACAGACTCGGGTGTCTTTCAATCAATAATCACTTGAATCTTGTCACCATCAACATATATACCCCGATCGTTGATGACATGGCCCAAGAACTTTACCTCACTCAGTCAAAATGCACACTTGCTGAACTTGGCATACAATCTGTGCTCTTTCAGCATCGTCAAAACATATCTGGGATGCCTCTCGTGCTCTACACGAGTCTTACTGTAAATCAGGAAGTCATCAATAAACACAATGACGTATCGATCAAAATATGGCCTCAGCACCCTGTGCATCAAATCCATGAAGATCGTCGGTGCGTTAGTCAGCCTAAACGGCATGACTGTAAACTAGAACAACCCGTAACGCGTACTAAATGCAGTCTTCTCCACATCCTCCTCTTGAATCCTCAACTAATGGTATCCTGATTGTAAATCGATCTTCCAGAAGAATTCGACCCCAACCAACTGATCGAATAGGTCGTCAATTATCGGAAGTGGGTAACGTTTTCGAATCGTCACCTGATTCAACTTTCGGTAGTCCACACACATTCGCATTGTCATTCTTCTTTACGAAAAGAACTGGAGCTCCCCAATGTGACATGATAGGGTGAATGAACCCCTTCTGCAGTAAGTCCTCGAACGGAGTCCTCAACTCCTCATGCTCCAATGCTGACATCCCATACGGTCTGCTGTAGATTGGCCGAGTCCCTGGAATCAGCTCAATAATAAACTCCACAGCTCTCGGTGGTGGCAATCCAAGCAAATCATCAAGAAACACGTCTGGAAACTCACAGAAAATAGGGATATCATCAATCTTCAACACCGTCTTACGCTCCGGCTCAACCATAGCTGTGTACGCCTCCATCTCCTACGACGTCGCTAATCTGCCTCGAGTGATAGGTAATGCAGACGCAACTTCGGCAAATGTAAACCTTAGAAATCCATCTCGAACATCGCGTCGAACTCCAAGTACTCTAACACTCGCAAATCAGTCGGTAGCTAATATCCCTTAATTTCCACGATATAATTGCGGCAAATTCGGTTATGGTAAATCTTATCCCCAGCTGTCGTGTTGAGAACAAGATGTGTATCTAAGGTCTATGTTTGTAACCCTAATTATCCTACGATGCGTCCAGAAATAAAAGACAAAGTACTACCAGAATCCATCATCACATGCATATGAATACCACAGACATATAACTTACTCTCAACTAGCAGTCTGGTCGCCTCCCTATCTGGCTGCGCGACCCTAAATGATGCAGATTGAGCCATATCTCTGGCCTGCTCCGTTTGTGGTGGTATTGGTGCTGGTCTGGTAAAATTCGCCACAATATGCCCCACATGACCGCAACGGTAACATGTGCGAGTCTCGACCTGCCAGAACTCCTCTGACTCGGCGTCTGACTCTGGCCTCGACTCTGGCCTCTCGGACCTCTGTCCTGCCTCTGCTGCATAGGCTGATCAACGGGTGCAGAAGGCGTAGAATATGCCAACTGTCGATCATCACGTTGCTCTCTATCATATCGGCTACCCTGACCAGGCTGCCAATCTCTTTGACGAGGTCTTTAGCCCTGTCTCAGTCGATCATGATCCCTCTTCTGTCACTTCGGCCTCTGATCAGACCAAGAACATGATGTTGGTTGACTCTTCTAACCCTGCAGCGCAGCCTGAATCGCTTGTCGACTGGCCCTTTAAACCATATATGTATCGTGTGCGAGGCACCTATCGTAGACCTCAGTCACAGTATGAGCTCCGCTAAATAACTGTACTCGCTATCCGCTCAACCAGACCTTGGACAAAATAATATATATGTAGTCGGTCGGTACATGTTATGTCCATAGAGTATGACAACAGATATCGGAACCTTTCCATGTATAACGTGACAGATATATCGCCCCGGACCAGGGACAAAAACTCATCCCTCAAGCGAACCTTGACCTCCATCGGTATGTACTCATCCATGAACAATGTCCATAACTCTGCCCACGTAGAAACAACAGGATGAGTCGCAGTGTAAGTAGTCCACAAGATTGCAGCATCGGCTCTCAAACAGAAACTCGATAGCCGCGGCCGATCAATATCCTCAACCCGAAGTAAGTCGTGTAGCCGCTCATGGGATAATAGCCACCTCCCAGCTACCTATGGGTCTCTAGCCCCATAAAAGTACCCTGGAGAGAACTTAAGGAAGTCCCTCATTTTCTTAGCCTCTAATGTCATCTGACTCCCGAAGTCGATGCCACTGTTGGCTGCTCGGTCGTAGCAGGTTTAAGCACTATTGCAACATTTATTGGGACTGCTGCTGGTGTAGCCCTCTCTGTCTCTGATACTGTCGCCTGCACCTGAACCTCGGCTGAAGTAGGCGCTACGACTACCTGCGTAGTCGTCGGTGCAACCACAATGGTAGTAGGAGCAATAGTAACCTCTCGAGCTCTCAACATCTCCATCAACAATGCGAACCTCTCGTCCATAGTCTGCGCCAACGACTCCAAAGTCAAAGTCGGTCTCGTCGGATCACTAGTATCTCCGACCTCAGGCTGAGGGGTATCTGATGGTTGTCCGTCCATCGGTATATGCATCGAAGAACGTGCACCTAATCAGCCTCAATACCCATATACATATATCGTATATATAATACACTCAAAATATAACATGTATATCTCTGATTTCTACCCATCTCACATCTCTTCCCAACCAGGACTCTAAGCAATTACTTTGGGTTTCCACTTCTACAAGTTATTCATCAGGTTTATCCTTCAATTATACCATAATTGTATCTATATCAGAGGTAACTTTCACTTCCTCGAGGTTCCCTAACCTCGCTCTGATACCAAAATGTAACTGCCTATTTTTCAAATAGACTGCCACGGGGCCAATGCGGGCCCACAACCTGGTCTACCAGTGCCAGCTGCGTCACACATGCCATGTCATCCACCATTTCCTCATTATTAACCTTAATAAACAACAATTTTATTGTTAAAATTGTTAATGGCCTCAAGTCATATCTCTCTAGTATCATATTAATCCCAAATAAAGTACAACTGAAGTCTTTTATCATGTCAATTCATATACGAAGCAATTAAATCATGCGTTTAACTCTGATACCTAGTGTGGAAACCCCATATATCATCATAGGTCAAAAATGTACATCAATGTATCAAACTATCAACAGTACAGAGTCTTAGTGTCTCACACAATCCCTAATCTCAAAATACAACAAAAAATGTATATACAAATGTACAAGTCTGGCTAAACGTCTCTGCATTCCAGTAGCTTGCCCTTGCCCCGGCTCGTACTAGGATCTGCACTCAAGCCATCATAAAAAGACAAATGACGAGTCCAGAGTGAGTATTCCCAGAAATTAAGTGAGCAATATGGAAAGTAAATACTAGAATTTAAACAAAACTATTAAATAAACATGCGGAAATAAAAATAGACAACTGTGCTCATCGCATGCATATGTAATAGTGAAAGCTCAAAGTGTGTGTTCCTAGCCCCTAGGGTCAGATTATCGCCATACTTTGGACTCCCAACAGACTACTGCCGGCGAGTAGCACTCAAGCAAGGCCAATATCTGGATCCGCTAGATGGTCGGCGTGGAACATACGACGAACCCACACGTGCCCGTCACAATTCTCAGGTAGCCCTATTCACCGAGATGGCACACATGTTATGGCCTAGTGGACGTACACACATAAATGGCACGAAGGGAGAGCCTCAATGTCCGTTCATTTAACCACACTAGGAATAGAGTATTGAAAGACAAAAAATGAATTCAAAAGCAAAAGTAAATATTTCTCAAGTAATTTCATTTGGGATACTACACACCGCACTCCGTGTACCATCACTAACCCCCCGGTCTGACTCCGCCTAGTCCCGGATATCCCAAATTATAGCCCGTGCTGACCTATTTCCATGTATAAGTGATATGTAGTCATTTATATGTATGTTAAGTCATTTCACATAAATTATGTCAAAACAGGGTACATTAGCGCGCTAGGTCTGGCATTAGCGCGCTAGATGCCCAGACAGTTATACGTTCTTTGCCCAGACGAACATTAGCGCGCTAATTTTCTGGCCTACCGCGCTAATTGTCATTAGCGCGCTAGATGCTGCGATTAGCGCGCTAATCGCATTCTGGACAACAAAACTGTTGAAAATTTTTGGGTTTTCTACCACCCTACTAACCCAACAATAGCTACAACACCAACAACAACACTTCAAACCACTAGAAACCTATCTAAACAACAACTCAACATCCACCAAAACATCACCAACATCTCCAAAATTATGATCAAAAGATAGAGAAAGTGAAGATAGTTGTGATTCTCACCTTGTTTTGTTGATTTCCCCACTCAAAGCTCCTTAAATCATTAAGTTTGATCACTCAAAACCCTATTTTCTTCCTTCAAATCTCGGATAAGAAGATGAGGAAAGAGAAAATGTGGTGGAAAATGTGTCACACTTTACTTTATAGTTGATTTTTTCATCTCCTCTCACATACACATCTTAAGGCAATCCAAAGCACCTTATTTGTTTCTTTTCTAACCTCAAATGACTCCAATTGGGACACCTTTGGCACACTCACCCTTGTTTTTAACTCAAAAGTGGCCTTTTGGGTGTTTCGACGCCCGCCACGTCCCAAACCGCGACACACGCAAACTACCATGTCCCTAACCACCAAATATACATTTCATATTAATTATTTAACCAATTTTATTCATTTTGTGTGTATTATTTTGCCCGGCCTAGTGTTAAGTCGGTTAAACTACCCGGTACCCGCGTCGACACGTATATCGAGGTGACTACTTAACACTCGATCTCGCACGTCAAATGTCTTATACTAACACACATTGCGATGCCATTTACACTATTCAATATAAACATCGCAAATTAACAAGTTAGCACACAAAAGTTCCTATTTACCTAGCTCTAGGCGCGCGCAAGCCTAACTGCGGGTCCCACAAGTGTCTGAGCTGTCAACCACGTCTGCAACCACGTCAGAAATAACGGCGAATTATATTCAGGGCGTTACAAGTTGAGTGAATGATTTGTCAATCAAATCATAGGGAGCAAGACTCACGCCAGAAATCCAGCGTCTTTAATGGCAATACGGCAAAGGAATGACGAATCCCTAAAAAACTACATAACCCATTTTACAAATGAAGCTTTAAAAGTCCCGAACTTGGACCAATCAATGGTAGTAGTAGCCCTCACTAATAGAACGACCAACGAACACCTTAAGGTTTCTCTAGCCAAAAACCTATCGAGAACTATGGCAGAGCTACAAAAAAAAAGCTGGAAAATACATGGTGGTCGAAGAGGTAGGTTCAACCCGAACGCAAAAGCAAAAGGCGTAGTGTATGGGAGGATAGGATCAAAGAGCCAAATAAACAACCAAAACAAGAGTCCTTTCCGCTTTAAAAAGGGAAAGTCGGTTCGTATCTTATGAATACACCCCCTTAAATTCCTAAAGGGGGCGAATACTATATGAAATCCAATCTGAGTCATACATCCGTTGGCTGAAACCAATGCGGTCTAGTGTAGCAGAAAGAGATAAAAGATTGTATTGTCGCTTTCACAAAGATCATGGCCACGACATAGAAGATTATATGCAATTGAAATATGAGATCGAGTTTCAGCTACGTAAATGTCATTTGGATAAGTTTGTCAAAAGTGAAGACAAAAAGTTGGAAAAGATTCTAAATCGATGCGCCGAGAGGAAAAAACTAAGAAGAAAGAATAAGAAAATATATAGAAAATTAAAGGGCGAGTCATTAATGTCATTACCGGTGGACTAGGAATTGGAGGTAGCACCTCATCCTCAAGGAAGGCATATGCTAGAGAATGTCTTATTGTCGAAGCCCTGCCCTAGAAGGCACGTTTGGATTTAGACATCACCTTCACTAATGAAGATTTGAAGGTGTGAAGCTTCCACATGAAGACCCTCTGGTCGTGGAACTAACGGTGGGAAACTTTGTAGTTCGAAGAACTTTAGTAGACAGTGGGTCTTCAGTCAATGTGTTGTATTACGAAGCCTTTCAAGGGAATGGGCTACAAAGATAACTAACTGACCCCCATCATGACACATCTTTATGATTTCAATGGGGCATAAACAAAGGTAGAAGGTTCGACTTCACTTCCAATGACTTTAGGAGATTCACCGCAACAAGTTACTCAAATGATCAATTTTATGGTCATAAAAGTTCCATCTGCATACAATATCATCCTTGTAGGACAGGGCCGAACATCTTTAAAGCAGTTCCCTCGACATACCATCTTAAATTACAATTTTCCACGTCAAGTGGGGTAGGTGTAATATGAGGTGGTCAAAAGATGGCATAGACGTGTTACTATCAAACTACTAGGGCGAGCAGAATCGGCGAACAAGTGTTGCATATGGAATCGATGGATCTTGGCTATAGTAAATCGAGACCAGAACCCATTGAGAAGTTAATTCTAGTGGTATTGAGCGATGAAGACACTAAAAAGATTGCTTACATTAGATATGATATTCAACGAGATGTTTCAGAAAGACTTTCTTAGTTTTTGAAGGCAAATCGAGACATTTTTGCTTGGTCCCCAGTAGACGCGCCAAGGATAGACCCGAAGGTCATTACATATCCCCTTAATATCGACCCAACAAGAAATTGGTGAAGCAAAAGAAAATTTCTTTCGCTCCTGAAAGGCAAAGAGTAATTGACGAGGAAGTTTTACAACTCCAGAGTTAAACACAAGCATTTCCTCCCAGGTGACTATATTAAGAGCCAAGAAAAATGTGTCTCCGCAAGTTTTATCACGAAGTTAGTTTTTCACTTTCAATTTATTTCACCCAAATGAGTCCTAAGTAAACCTATTTGGAAGAATTTATGAATAAGAGCTCTTCGTTTGCTCCATGTTCTTCATTTTTTCATAGATCTTATACTATCCAAGAAAATGCAAAACATTGATTTTGTCTCAACTTTTATTGCATTGAATTGTTCTACGACAATTAGATCGACATAAACGTCAAGCTTGTCTTACGGACTTACCGAAAAAACAGTTACAACCAACATCATGAAAAATAAGAATAACTTAACCTACCACTATAGAACTTCAAGACTGAACGAATTTGTCGTTGCCAGTCGTGACATCCTCGAAAGCGCTCACATTAACTGTGTCATTATCGACATCCGTCCCCTCACCAAAGATACAACTACCAAGATGTCACGGCCCAAATCTCTAACCCCCGTTTTAATTCCTTAATCAGGATCACCGACCCTTGACGTGGGACCTACACCGTGATACGTGCAATGATCGAGGCACGTGGCCGAGGTATATTGTATTTTTGTATTGATGTATGCCTAGTGTTATGTATTGTGTAGACTGACTAAGTCGGTTGGTATAGTTGTAGGCGTCAAGACGAGAGCGGAGACACGCCTCGAGTAGCGTACGAGGCGGGGAACCGGGTAGTTAGTATTTTGGTAAGTCTTATTTAATACTAATATGAAATAAGGAATTACTTATAAGCTTATGGTTGTGTTTGTTAATGTAAATCAAATTAAAGGCCTATAGTCGAGTAAATTAAATGGAAAACATATGATTGGTCTAGAGATACGCATTGACACATCTAAGAACTAGGTGAGTAATGAAATGGTGTCACTTGAGGTAGAGTTAGTGGGAGTTAGTGGGATATATGGCAAGAGGTAGACCATTAGATATTCCTCGGGATACATAAATCCATAGAGATCAAGGGCTAGGAAGGAACATCACCTTAATATATTACATTAGTGATCAAACAACATGCAAGCCAAATCACTCATTCATTTTTGTTGGACAAGAAGAAGGAATTGCTGGAGATGAGTGAATCATCAAGGTGTTGAAGGAATCCATGGGAGTTGGTGAGAAATTCTCAAGCTAGGGTGCTACATCAACTAGGTACACATCTTTTTAGTTGAAATTAGAACAAGTTCTGGTTTTAGGATAATTTCATATGGTAGATGATTGAGTATTTGCAATTGATTTATATATTTGGATTCCTCATTTTAAGCTGATAACCTATCTATATTGAAGTTCTTAATTTGGTTTTGAAATCATAAAGATATGAATTTTTGAAGTTGCAACACCAAAACTAGAGTTCTGCATGTTGTATTAGGAATCAACCTGGGTAATTTGGTCATAATCTGCTCATTTTAGATCCAAATTGATCCAAACCAGAGGCATATCAAATCTTATTCAAAGGAGAATTACTTTGCTTAACTGAAGTTATTTTGATTCAAATGTTTTTATGTCCAAACATGCTCTAGAAGTAGGTGCTGGAATTAAAAAGGAAAGTTTTGAAACTAAACTTGTTAAGGACATAATTCCTTAACTACTTATCCAAATGAGCTGATCTTTTAGTATGTTGTATTTGGATATATTTTCTGCCTTGTGACCAGAAATCACATTTTTAAGAACTATAGATTGGGAGAAATAGATTTTATAACTCTGCTGGTCGGATTAAATTCCAATTAGACCTATATTTAGTAAAATCATGATATCTCTTTCATTTTAAATCAGAATTTTGCAAACTAAACCTTTCCGGAAAGCTAGGAGAGAGACCAACAATAATTGTACTGATGAAGGATTTCAACATTTGGACCATTTCATGCCTAAAAGTGCATTAAAATGTAGGACTAAAATTGAAACTTAATTTAGTCTTTAGGGGCTGATTTATGAAGATTGATTTAAAGTCTATTGAACCAATTTGAATACACAATAAACACACTAAATTGAGCTTAAACCCACTATATTTGAACTAATTAGACACCAAACTCAGGAACCTATGAAAAGGGTATGGGAGGGCAGATACAAGATTTGGAGTATCAGGAGGCCAGTAAAGCTAGGACTTTACTTTGTTGTTATGAGTACACCCAATAACAACTTTACTTGGCATTTCATTTCTATTAATTGTTGTCCTTGCATAGTCCTTTTGACTATTTTGCCTTTGTATTCTTATATCATGTGTTCTTTGTGTCTATGCTCACTTGATGAGTCTAGTTTGCATGATATCCATTCATTTGATTTGATTCATTGATTCTATCCCATGCTATGTCTATTCTTGTTGTTTTAAATGTGAATTGAATGATAAATAGCATGCTATTAGGCTAGTGAATATCTTATAAATGTTTAAGTGGACTTGTATTCCTTATTTGTTTAGGTGTGTAGATGCGCCTATGCCTTGACAATCCATACTTGATATTTCTTAAAATTTAAAAAGTAGTTTTCGCATTTAGGTCTCGTACTCGATCGAGGTGTGCGCGACTCACGGGGTTAGAGTCCCTAGGGATGTCGGCACATGTTACCTGAAACTGTATGACACTCGAGGTTAGAGTCCCTGAGGTGGTCTACACATCGGGGTTAGAGTCCCTGGTAACATTTGGGTTAGAGTCCCTTGTGCTATATGATTATTGAGTCGGAGTGACATGTTTCACTGCTACCGAACCTAAATCACCACTACTTAGCCTAGTGTCAATATCACTTGTTTAACTCTGGTATTTACTCGCATATGGTTTCTTTTCCAGTTTTCCTATTTATATGCTTTTAAATACCATTAGAATATTTGGAAATGCAAATTAAACTTGTCATCGGGGATTACTGTTTTATTCTTGTACTCATCGTCCTTTTTATGATGGTGGGTGCAGAGCCATCTACCAGCAGGCCGGGCAAAGAGAAGATCGGCGACTATCCCTGAGCCCTCGGCGCGTCGCCGCATCGATTGTAGGTCTTCTTTTCGTATTTTGATTGTATATGTTATATACGTCTTTCAGATACTATTTGGGGTTGTATATTGGGTTGAGCGTTAGTTCCCCGACTTGTCTTAGACTATTTTACTGTTTCACTGCATTTTGAGGACTTTATATATGTGATGTCATTTCCTGATTTTCCACACTTAGGATTTTATAAATGGCTTCCGCATAAGTTACTAATAGCTTCTGCATAATCAATAAGACTTTCGTTAAATAGTTAATTTAATAAAAAGTTTTAATTAACACTAAATTTTATAAACTGGTAGGACTAGTGTATTACTTATCCTGAATACAAGAAAATAGGCGTTTAGGTTATTAAGGCAAACTAATACGTAGTTGAGTCCTGCGTGGATAGGATTATGGCTTAATTACGGGATTAGGCCGGGCGGTTCCATAAATTAGGAGAGGGGTCGTTACACAAGATCTCTTACAATTTCTTCACTTCTTTCAGCTACAGTTTGATTATTGGTTGTACGAGTTGATCCTTCTCATAATAAGCTTGTACGACAACTTTGGCTTGTTCGGAAGTGAAATGGTAAACATGACCGAGAAGAACCACAGTTGTATCTAGGGCTGGCAAAATGTGCCCGGTCCCGTTTGGCCCGTTTTGTCCGGTCCCGTTTTAAACGGGACCGGGCAATATTTATTTGACAAACATACGGGTCCGGACAATATTTTATGTCCGTTTAAAAATACGGGACCGGGTCTGGGCAAAAATTTTAAAAAAACGGGTACCCGTTTATGATTAATTTGAAGGGCATATAGGTAATTTCACTGTTAAAAAAAAGGGTACCCTAAACCTAATTTTTACTCTCACTGCCTCACTGGTTCACACTTCACACGCACAGTCACTGCCTCACTTGACTCACTCACACAGCACACTCAAATCTCACCTCTCACTCTCACGCTCACGCTCTCTCTCAGTCTCAGACTCTCACGCTCTCTCTCTCTCACTACTAGCGGTGCGAGACGGCGTCGCCGGCTCCTCCTCCACCGCTTCGGCTCCCATTTCTCCCACCGGCTCGACGGCGCCAAGCAATTCCTCGGAAACGCCCTCCTCTCCGACTTCCCTCGGCCGCGGCGCCACCGCCACCACTCCTTCGCCTCCTTGTCCTCCACCTCGCCAACGCCCAGATGCGCCTCCAGACCCCTCCCGACCCCATCGACTCCCTCAACCCCTCCGTTCTGCGATTCTCGATTGCGCGTCTAGGGTTTGCGTTTTCGCTGTTTGGGAGGCTTGCGAGCGATGGAGGAATGATGTACTATGAGGTTCAGGAGTCGAAGCTCTGCGCCGTCCATTGCGTCAACACGGTGTTGCAGGGTCCGTTCTTCTCCGAGTTCGATTTTGCGGCTCGCTTCGATCTCGATCGGACGGAGCGCCGATGATGATCCGAGCTCCGGCGATTTCGCGCGGTTTGGCGGTGCCGCGGACGAGTCGCACAATGTCTCCATGGGCGGTGATTTCGATATCCAGGTCTACGATTTATTTGATGTTCTTGGATTTGGTTATATGCTGCTGCTGATGATGTTTTTGATTGTGTTTGAATTCGCGAAGGTTGTTGTTGTAGATTTTTAACAATAAAAAGCGGACAAAACGGGTCCCGTATGTTTGTAAAACATACGGGACTGGACAAAAAAAAAATTGCCCGTTTCAAAAACGGGACCGGGTCTGGGCACCAAATTTAATAATTTTAAAAATGGGTGTCCAGTCCCGTTTATGTCCGTTCCCGGATTTTTGCCAGCCCTAGTTGTATCCCATCCTTCATAAAAAATGTGTTCATCATTCTCCATCGGGTGGTCATGCAATTTCTTTTTGTAGGCTTCAAACTCTTCATAGTCAAGGATGCACTTATCTAGAGCAGACCGTAAAGTCGACGTGGCCCTCTCGTATTTTGCTACCTCATTTGCGATCACCTTATCTATTTCTCTCAACTGGTGGTCCCTATTCATTTGCGACCTCCAATTTCGTAGCTAGATCGCCAATGTACAAGTTGTTCTACAAAAAAAAGAATATTAAAAGGTAGAGGAGTTCAAGAGTTGTAGTACTCAAAGTAAAGTTCAGACAATACTATAGCAGCAGCTTGCAGCGCTACTTCAACACTTGCAGACACCTCAAGTTGCAATACTCTTTGGCGATCATATGGGGCTCCCATACATCACTAAGTCACGGGACATATTGTTGTCCCCAATACACGAGTCACTAACTTCGACCCCCCAGCTAGGCATATATCATTTCTTATATTTTCGATAGGCATGTGTGGAGTTTGTGCCCCGCGCTTGAGAATGGTCTATGAACTTTTCCTCTACAAACACAACCTCAGTTTGGGCAGCTACCTTTCTCGCATCTTTCGCTACTTGCACCCCCTTTTGCTTTTTAGCTTAGCGTTGTAACATCGCGACCCTGATACTGACAGCTGCAACGAAGACATAAGAACAACAAAATTGAGATACAACAATGAGGCAATATTAGCGAAATAAACAAACAACTTGAAGGAAGCAATGAGTTATAGACAAGTCTTTCTAGAAAAATACCCTCATCATCCAAGTAGTTGATCCCACACTTCACAAGCAAACTTTCCATCAACAACTCGGCGGGTACTAGTTTACCACTATCTGCAACTAAGATATTCATAATTCTTTCTTCCTCTCAGGCTAAAACTAATTCGAAGGTGTCGTCGACAACAACAGACCAAGTCACAGGGAAGACATCGGACCAATCTCCACTGACCCATTCAATATAAAAGAAATCACTATTCCAAGAAGAAGTATAAACCTGATTGAATCGGGTATCGAACATTTTTTGACACAATGGGCAATGGCGAAGCACAATAAAACCAGGATGTTTACCATCCTGGTAGCTTATAGTGAACATTTTTCTAAAAACATTGATGTTGGTTAGAATACCCAACTGATAACATCAAGCAATGAAGCAAGTGATAAGACGCCAAACATTTGGTGGCAACTGGGCAGGATGAACACCGTAACTAAAAAGCAACTCAGAAACAAATGCATGAGGTGGAAGTCTCATAGCAGCATCAAGATAAGATTTAAAGACACATAACTCTTTACTGCCATTACAGGCCCTATCCAGCAAATACTTAACTTGACAGCGATACAGATAATGAATACAAAACTGTTTCGCCACAGATTTTATGACACTGCTATCTGTGATGGTAGATATGATTTTAAATGCCTCTAGAGAATAATGTGGTTTCCTGCTATTGTAACGACAACTTTCTCTGCAAGGTTAGGGGCATTAACAGATCTTAAACCTATGCAAATTATATTGGAAGAAGAAGTACTCAAAGAGATACATGTTTTCTTCGCCATAATCTTCTCACAAGTGAACAAACACCTTCTCCAAATATACAAGTGGATCAAAAAGTAAGTTTTTCAAAAATAGCTTGAGGGGATAATAAAAAAAGATCAAACAAGTAATAAATGAAGAAGAACATGAAGAACATAAACAACAAGTGAAGAAAAATAAAAAACTTACAAAGTTTTCTTCAACCTTCCAAGAAATAAACTTGCTAAGGTGAAATGAGAATGGATGAACTTACTCCCTCCCTTTTATATAGGAAAAGGTGGCACGACAAACGGAGTCAACCACGCTTGGAAATTATCACTGCAGTAATTCGAGGTCACATACGAGTGCAACATAGTCCAGCTCTAATTTTGGTCAAAGAACTCCGAAAAGGAAATTTCAAGTACAAAAACTCGAACACGAAGCACTAGACTAAAAGGTCGAAAGAGACAATTCACGTACAAAAAGTTAAACACAAAAGGCCAAGCAAAAAGGTCGAAAATAAAAGTTTAAGTACAAAAACTTAAACGAAAAGGGCCAAGCACATAAAGTCAAAAAAATATGAGCATGTCGAAACATGAACATGTCGAAACATGAACATGTCGAAACATGAGCACCAAAACCATGACCAGAATTGGTCCAAAAAAATCATAACCATGTCGAAACATGAGCACGTCAAAACATGAGCACCAAAATTATGACCAGAATTAGTCCAAAAAAATCATGGCCATGTTGAAACATGAGCACGTCGACGAGTGGCCAAAATAAGTTTAAAAAAATATGAGCCTGTCGAAACATGAGCACCAAAACCATGATCAGTATTGGTCCAAAAAAACATGACCATGTTGAAACACGAGCATCAAAACCATGACCAGAATTGGTCTAAAAAACCATGACCATGTCGAAACATGAGCATGTCGGCGAGTGACCAAAATAGGTCAAAAAAAACATGAGCATGTCGAAAACATGAGCACCAAAACCATGACCAGAATTGGTCCAAAAAAACTATGACCAGGTTGAAACATGAGCATATCGAAACATGAGCACCAAAACCATGATTAGAATTAGTCTAAAAAAATCATGATCATGTCGAAACAAGAGCATGTCGAAGAATGACCAAAATAGGTCAAAAAAGTTCGCGACATGAGCTTGTTGATGAATGACCAGAATAGGTCCAAAAAAAACTCATATGCAACAAACTATATTTCACCCGTAGGAGTAAGGGCATATGGTGTGGGACAGCATAAAACCTACCTCGAGATTTACGTAGACAAATCTAGAGGTAAAGTTGTGAGTAGCTGGAATTTTCGTAGATCTGCGAGATATCGGAGAATGAATGATAAAATCAAATTAGTGGAAAATCCCACCAAAAAAGAAAAATTGGGATTTACCAAATCTTACCAAAATAGAAAAATCGGGTTTCGTAATATCCCGATTGGAAACCAACAAGGGGTAAACCCTACGCTATAAATACTCAACAGATCGGAGGAAAAGGTATGCTCAAAATTCCAACCCTAACTCTTCCATCTTCTTGATTTCTTACTCTGACTTCGGCATCAGAGTGTTCTCCCCTGAGGCCCCAACTCTGGGTCTGTTTTACAATTTATGGTCGCGGAAGACGCTGACATTCACCTCGGGATTCATGCGGTTCATGGTTCCAGATCATAGTGCGGTTGTTGAAGCATCAGATACATTTATGCTTAAATATCTATTTTAAATCTTTTAAATACAAATCTTTTAGACAATTACTAAAAATATTATGATTTCAAACACAAGAAGTTAAAATAGATTTCATGTTCAAAAGAATAAAAAATCTAACCTGGACTAGTTGGCTCAACGGTAAAGGTGAGCTCGAGATTGTGTGGGTTAAGTGCACAGAGGTTTGATTCCCATTGTGTTAAGATTGTCCAGGCCACTGGGGTACGCTCAGGCCGATTGCACCAGGAGCATCGCGTTATTCATCCCTAACCATATTAACCAATCCACGCTCAACACTGTTTAGTCATATGAGGGGTGGCCCTCCCAATCGGATTCGCTCCATCCATAAAACTTAAAAATTAAAATCTCATTAAAAGAAACCAAAATTCTTTGATATACCGAATGGACTATTATTGATTGTAGTAATCACGTTATTTATAAGGACTTAATTAGGGTACTCCAACATCTATATAGTTGTTAGTGTCTCTATGATACACATCGTGATGTGTGCACACATATCTCAATGAGAGCCACTGCGTGTCGTTTTGGCATTAGCATTTTCCTTTTTAATAATTTGACATGGACAACCATATTTTGGTACTTGAGGTCTTTTTCTTCCCTAGTGAGTTAAAGAATATGTGGTTCGGTCACTCCAACTGAACAACATAATCCACGCTATTTTATTTAATATTTGGGAATAGTTTCAAAAACTCTAAGATAGCATTTTATTTCTTTACTTTTTGAATATTTAAAAATTGTTATATTTAGTTCATGTTTTTAGAAAACAAAATATATATTAATTTTTTTCGTCGGTCAAATAATTTATTAAAATTAATATAAATAAGAATAAAAAACAAAAACAAAAATAAAAATACAGTTTGTGGTTGGAAAAATTAAAAAAAAAAAAAATCAAAATAAAAACAAAGTAGGAAGAAGCTACAATGACATCCCAAAGTCACGCCAAAAGTCACATCGGGGTGACGTGGCGTTTGAGTCCGCATGAAAAGTGGTGTGCACAAATAGTTCTAATACATAACACGTAGGGTGTGTATCCCGAAGCATTCATGGATGACTCGAGAGGATGTGAGCCGGCATGTCATGTCACTGAGTGTGAGTTTGAGTGTTAATATTGTAGCATTACCCTCAAACAAAATAGATTTCATGTTAAAAAATTAAAAAAAATCTAAAAACAAGAAAATGAGTGGATTTTTTTTTTGCGTAATCCACGTTACCCATTGGAGATGATTTATACTCTCAGGTTAAGTGATGTGTATTTATTATTTAGTGGACATTCAGCCCCGTTGTCAGTTTTGGCAAGCATGCATTTGGAGGCCCATCGCATGATGCGCAGGTGCATGTTTTTTTAGTTTATGTTTGTAGAAAACAAAATAAATTTTAATTTTTTCTATCGGTCAAATACAACAACATAGCCTTAGTCCCAAATTAATTGGGGTCGGCTACATGGATCAAACTTTTTCATTGTGTTCGATTAAGTGCAAGTGATGGTGAGCTTTCCAAACCATTCAAATCCCTCCTAATTAATGCATCTCATGTTAACTTTGGTCTACCCCTACCTCGTCGAATTTTTACAGTTTCTATTGAGTCAAATTTTCTAGTGGGGGCATTTGTAGGCCGTCTTTGCAAGTGACCAAACCACCGCAACCGCCCTTCACTAATCTTTGTATCAATTGGTGCTACTCCTACTTGTCTTTGAATTTCTATATTTTTTATTCTATCTTTACGAGTTTTACCGCACATCCACCTAAGCATCCTCATTTCTGCTACGTTCATTTTATGTAATTGTTGTTGCTTTACCGCCCGACCTTCACTACCATAGAGCATAGCTGGCCTAATTGCGGTCCTATAAAATTTTCTTTTCAACTTAGTAGGAACATTTCGATCACAAATCACCCCTGTTGCACTTCGTCATTTCTTCTATCCAGCTCGAATTCTATGTGTGACATCATTCTCAATATTACCATCATTTTGTATGATTAATCCTAGATATCTAAAGTGGTTCATCTTAGGAAGTTCTACTTCCCTTAATTTTACCACCCCATCATCTCGATGTCTAGTGTTTCTAAACTCACAGTGCATATATTCGGTTTTCGTCCTACTCAACTTAAAGCCTTTAGATTCTAATGTATTCTTCCAGAGTTCTAGTTTCCTATTCACTCCATCTTTTGTTTCATCCACTAAGACAATATCATCTACAAATAGCATACACCATGGTATATCCTCTTGAATACGCCTAGTTAGTTCATCCATAACTAAAGTAAATAGATACGGACTTAAAGCCGATCTTTGATGTAGTCCTATCGTTGTACCTCCTCCAAATGTTTTTATACTCGTTACCACTCCATCATACATATCCTTAATAGTGTATATGTATCTAGCATGCACTCCTTTTCTTTCTAGAACCCACCAAAGAACATCTCTAGGGACTTTATCATATGTTTTTTCTAAATCTACGAATACCATATGAAGATCTTTTTTCTTTTCTCTATATTTTTCTATCAGTCAAATAATTTATTAAAATTAGTATAAATGAGAAATAAAAAATAAAAACAAAAATAAAAATACAGTTTGTGGTTGGAAAAATTAAAAAAAATCAAAATAAAAACAAAGTAGGAAGAAGCTACAATGACACTCTAAAGTCACATCAAAAGTTACATTGGGGTGAGATGGCGCATGAGTCTACATGAAAACTGGTGTACACAAATAGTTCTAATACATAACACGTAAGGTATGTATCCCGAAGCATTCATAGATGGCTCCCAAAGACGTGAGCCGACATGCCACGTCACTGAGTATGAGTTTGAGTATTAATATTGTAGCATTACCCTCAAACAAAATAGATTTCATGTTAAAAAATTAAAAACAATTCTAAAAAAAAAAAAAAAATGAGTGGATTTTTTAGCGTAATCCACAATATCCATTACAGAGGATTTATACTCTTAGGTTAAGTAATGTGTATTTACTATTTAGTGGACATTCAGGCCCGCCGTCAGTTTTGGCAAGCACGTATTTGGACGCCCATCGCATCATGCGTAGGTACTTTTTTTTTTTTTTTTTTTTTTTGGGTTTTTGAGGGAAGTGTCATTCTCTGGGTTAATGAGTTACAAAATTACAAATGTATTTCCCTATTTTTTTATAATTTGATAGACAACCACATTTTGGCAGTTGCATGTCTTTTTCCTCCTCCCTGATTCAGTCCTCGCATTAGATCTCTATTTTAGCTAATGAAAGTGTTGTGTTGACCGTTTGGTCTTGTTTCAGTTTCCCCAAAAAAATAAATAAATAAAAATAAATAAAAATAAATAAATAAATAAAGAGGGGGCACTGTAAGTGGGGCGTCGATGAACACGAAGATGCAAACACTACTCCCGTTGCTCGTCTTAACACTGTGCGCACAAAGCCTTCACGCCATCTCAATCCCGCCCAAATTCGATGGGTTCGTGTACGGGAACCGCCCAGCTTTCGACCCCGACGCGATCATCATCGAGGCCTTCATGGATCCGGTGTGTCCTGACAGCAGGGACTCCTGGCCCCCATTGAAACGGGCCCTCCACCACTACGGCTCTCGCCTCCTCCTCATCGTTCATCCATTTCCATTGCCGTCAGTACCCCCATCTCATACTATATAATATCCCCTTTTGTTGTTTGTTTGTGTTTGTGGGTTTTGGAGAGTTTGTGAAGGGTCCGGGTGTTGAAATTGGATTGTGTTTATGATTATAAATGAAGATTGGGGAAATGGATGGGATTAATTTTGCTGATCGGGGGTTCCAGTTGGTTTGTTTTAGTAAGATTTGCAAAGGGTATGCTAGAAATGTTACTAATTTGCGTCTTTGTAAGTTTCCATTGCTCACAAGTTTGAAGTACCGGCCTCAAGGGGTGTGGTGGAGTGGCTACAAATAAGGCTTTAGTACTCTGACTAAGGCAGAGGTGATTGGTTCAATTTACGGCAGCTACGCCATTTTGCTATGACAGTTGGGTTAGTGGTAGCGCTCGTAGGATTAGTTGGGCCTTAATTGGGCAGGGCCGAGGCGGTTCGAACACCCATGGTCATAAAAAAAAAATTTGAAGTGCCCTGATTTTTTTAATGCTTCTTTGTGGATAATTTTGTTCTCTTTAATCAATTTGGATGGTTTATTAAAGTTTCTGGCCCTTCTGATTCCAGAACTGGACTTCGATATGCAATAATGTTTTGATTGAGTTATCGGTGGATAGAAATGATAAATTTAATAGACACTAGACAATGTATCAGACCAGAGAGAATGTTTTTTTCATGGGAGCAGGCTGTCGAGTGCATTAAATCGAGTGGAGTGAAAGAGTTCGATCCATGTAACTGACCCCAAAGAGGCTTTGTTGTTGTTTCTTCAGTTTGCAACGACATAGTTGACAATTATAGGATGCATAAGCTTTTTGAGCTCCTTTAGCTCTACTTAAAAGAGAGAGATCGAGCTTCGTCAAGTGGTATCTACTGTCTAGTGCAATCATTTCAGTAGCATTAAATTTTCATTTTTGTTTATGGGGAAGGAATTGGTTTGCCATAATCCATAGCTCAGATATCTTCTGATGGAAGTAGATAGCTTTATGATTTAACTATGGGATTGGAGATTTGGGCTTTGATGAACTTCTCTTTGAATTGCAGCTACCATGATAATGCTTTCGTTACGTCGCGTGCACTTCATATTGTTGACAAACTGAATGCATCTGCAACATTGTCAATGTTGGAGTTGTTCTTTGAGCAACAGGTCAGTAAATTTTCCAAGTAATTGCGATTTTCTTGAATGAATTGATCTTATAAAACTCCTTTGTATTCTATGTTTTTTTTAAAAGTTCCCTTTACATAACATCTCATTGGTACTAGTGTCATCGTGCGCATATTTTCCTTTAGCAAGTCTGAATGGTACTTGTTGTTCTCATCAATTGCAAGTTCTTTTTCTTTTTCTTTTTTTTATCATATTTTAAGTGTTTTCATTTCCTATTTTTATACTTCTCCAAGTCCAATGATTTTCTGTTCTATGTAATATCTTTTTAGTGTTATCTAGATATGTGTAGCAAGTGCATTTTTTTGTATTTATTTTTTTTTCTGGCTTCATGTACAAAACCCACAACATAGTATTTACCAAACCACTGGGCCGTTGCTATGAATACTGAATGTTCCTTGCTTAAGACTCATTGTTAAATTCATGACTTACAAGGTGACCCATCGAGCAAGTAATTCCACCAAAAAGTATCGAGTGACTAAGTTCACCAAACAATCTTTGGAGAACCAACCTCTCATCAATACTAAAATTTTTTGATCAGGGAATGCTCCTAGTATCACCGCTTAATGACTCAAAGTGAAAACTCTTGTCAAACTAGTCTCACCACTCTAACCCAAGGAGACCCATCGAGCAAGTAATTCCATCAAAAAGTATCAGAGTGTCTAAGTTCACCAAACAATCTCTGGACTACCAACCTCTCATCAATACTAAAAAACTTTGATCAAGAATGCTCCTAGTATCACTGCTTAATGACTCAAAGTGAAGAACTCTTGTCAAACTAGTCTCACCACTCAAACCCAATGAGACTTTGAGCTCAACAACATGAGCAAAAGTAGGAAAGAAAATGCTCAACAAAAACGTCATTATAGAGAGGAAAATGAACTATTGTAGCCCATGTGAGATTAATAAAATCAATTGAATGGTTCATACCTCCAAAGTGGGACATTGCTTTCGTTCTGAACCGGAGCAAACAATCGAGCACCAAATACCTTACACCAATCATTGTCTATTCCGATGTCCATTTCAATGAGGCGGGAACACATACCAAGAGGTTTGGGATCAGGTTTGGAATTCTCCACGCTCTTGTCATTTTCCCATGGAGATTTGTGGGCTGAAAACACATGTATTGAACCATTACTATGGATGGGGTCTACGGCGGTGACGCATCGTAGTGGGTTGTCAATGTAGAGCTTAACAACGATCGGAATGTGTTCAAAAGGGGGATTCTTTGAGGCACCGCTACCGGAGTTTGCATCTTCAATGTTGGCGTCATCAGAACCCTGTAGTGCTTTCAACAACAGCAAAGGCGGCAAATCTAGGAGCACCATGTGTTGAGTGCCAGTGATTGTATCAATCTCCTTCGATTCGTCGTGGAACTGCAAGTATTCATTGATTGTTTGCATTGCAACATCTTCCACTTCACCACTATCAATCGATGTGACGCACTTAGGGTTTAGATCTGAGTGCATAATGGTGATTGGAGAAGACAAGTGAGACAACCAAGGAGTTGTAGAGATTTGATAGATCGGTTGAAGTGAAATTGGGGAAACATCAGATCTGGGATACCTCAAGGGATCAAGTTGCAGATGAATTTGATCAAAAATTCTCATGATATCTTCGTGGACAGCTTGTATTCGAGCCATAGATTCCAAATCTTGTTGTTGTATCAATTTCAATCGCTCATCCCAATTGGCAGGCATTGTGATCTCTCAATGAAAGCTCCAATGATGCAATTACTAGTGTCGTTGATCAAGATTTCAAATAAAAAAATTGGATAGAAGAAATTTAGAGAGAAATAAGAAGAAAATTAAGCGGAAGAATTGTGATAAGGAGCACCGAGCGGGAGAACGAGGGGGTCGCCTCGGAGATTCAATTGATAGCCCCAACAGGGGAAAAATGGACAAAATACACGAAGGGGGAGGGACTCTCCCACAGTCGCTCGAGAGACTCTCTCGAGCTCTAACCCACAGTACTTTCAATCAACAACCAAAATTATCTCCCCCAACCGACTTACTGTAGCACTATATATACAAGTATTGCTGTAAGGACTCTATGGACACCCAATTTGACACACAACTGGACTCACTGTAAAAAGGACTCATTTGGACCACAAAATCTGTTATTCCAATAGTGACTTTGCTTATTTAGTTGGACCCTGCTGGTCCCATCGATGACTTGGACCTCTTGTTCCCACATCCTGGAGGGACCTCGGCCTCTTGCTGTAAGGCTGCCAGAACGGGAGCCAAGAATGGGTCCTGTAATACCTCAGAATGAATATGCGCCATGTCCAAGAAGGAAGTAGTGGTGATGGACTGAAGTTCCATGCACGGGAAGCGGGATAGGGCGTCGGCAGCAGCATTAGAAGATCCAGGCTTGTACTAGATTTCAAACTGAAAGCCCAATAATTTCAGCATCCACCGTCGGTACTCCGGAGCAATCACTCGCTGTTCAAGCAAATACTTGAGACTGCGCTGGTCACCGCGAACCACAAACTTCCGCCCCAGAAGGTAGTGACGCCATTTTTGTACAGCCAACACAATCGCCATCAATTCGCACTCGTACGCTGAACGCTGCCGAGCGCGGGGAGAAAGAGCTTGGCGGAAAAAAGTGATTGGCCTGTCATGTTGGGAGAGAACTGCACCCACTCCTACCCCAGACGCATTAGTCTCTATGACGAAGAGGGCGCCAAAATCGGGCAAACCCAGGATTGGGACAGCAACCATAGCCTGCTTTAGAGCTTGTACAGCAGCTGAGGCCTCCTCGGACCAAGAAAACCCCTCTTTTCGTAATAGCTGGGTCAGTGGAGCCGCAATTTTCCCATAATTTTGTACAAAGCGCCTATAATAGCCCGTCAGCCCAAGGAATCCACGCAACTCCTTAGGATTTGTGGGAGTAGGCCAGTCCACCATCGCCTGCACCTTCCCTGGATCGACCATCACTCCATTGCCAGAGATGATGTGGCCCAAATAATCAAATTGCAATTTAGCAAAACAACATTTCGTAAGATTGACAAAAAGAGAATGAGTGGAAAGGATCGAGAGGACCTGTGTTAGGTGACTCACACGCTCGTCCATCGAGCGGCTGAAAACCAATATGTCATCGAAGAAGACGAGTACACAACGTCTTAGAAGTCCCTTGAAGATAAAGTTCATTAGCGCCTGGAAAGTTGTCGGGGCGTTAGAAAGACCAAAGGGCATCACTAAAAACTCGTAGTGGCCCTCGTGAGTTCGGAAAGCCGTTTTATGTACATCCTGAGGCCGCACTCGAATTTGATGATATCTCGAACGTAAATCCAGTTTAGAAAAAATCGTAGCTCCGTGTAACTCATCCAGCAGCTCATCAATGTTAGGGATAGGGAACCTGTCCGGCACCGTGACCTTGTTGAGCGCTCTATAGTCTACGCAAAATCACCAGCTACCATCCTTTTTCTTCACTAACAGGACCGGGCTTGAGAATGGACTGCTGCTGGGCTGAATAAGGCCGGCGTTGAGCATTTTTGATACCATTTTTTCGATCTCCTCCTTTTGGATGTGGGGGTAGCGGTATGGACGCACCCGTACCGGGTCCGTGCCTTCCCTCAGCACAATCGCGTGATCAAATGCTCGGGGAGGTGGAAGGGCTGCAGGAGTCTGAAAAAGAGAGGAGAAAGACTGCGCAAGGCGATTGAATGCAAGGCTCCACCACCGGAGGTCCGGTTCCTCCGACACCGCCGAGATCTGGCACAGTTCAATCAGGAAGCAGCCCACGGCGTCCTCATAGGTCCGTTGTAGGGAACGACATGAGATCAATGCTCTATGAAGATTGGGGTCCCCAATAACAGAATATTCCTTGCCCGCAGATACGAATGTAAGCGTAAGGTTCGGCCAGTCTGTGGTTGTCACTCCCAGAGGGTACAACCACTTCATTCCCAACAGGACATCTGAGTTTGGGAGAGACATCGGGAAAAAATCATCAATCACCTGGATCCCTTGGAACTGGATAACGACCTCCTTACACACCTCGGAGCGTTGTACCTGATAGCCGTCACCCACGAGGACACCATACTTGGATGTGGGAGAGATTGGCAGCTGGAGAAGGTTCACAAGGTCATCGGAAACGAAGTTGTCTGACGCACCACAGTCGATCAAAATGGCCACCTCCACTCCTTGTACTTGCCCTTTAACTTTAATGGTCCGCGGACCCGGGTAGCCCTTGATGGCCTGAGCCGATAACTCAATCATAGCCAATTCGACGCAGTCCTCCATCTCCACCGATTCAGGAGACGCGACTGCTTCGCTCGGTTCATCGTCGACGAGCATGACCTGGAGTTCCCGAACCTTGCAACGGTGGCCATTGAAGTATTTCTCATCGCAGCGATAGCACAGCCCTTTGCTCCTTCGTGCTTGAGCTTCGGCTTCAGTGAGTCTCTTAAACTTAGGCGGGAAAGTAGTGGGGGTGGCCGCAGAAGAGGTTGTTGGGCTGGATGATGACGCTGAAGAAACAGGAGAGCCTTTCGTCAGGGCTGGGCCGACACTGGAATGGGCCTTGGGCTGGCCCGAAGAACTGTCCTTGCTAGAGCCCGTAATCGTATGAGTAACCCACCCCTTGGGCCTTGGTTCGGGCACTGAGAAAGAGCCCGTGGAACTGGTCCTCTCTCTTGGGCTTAATTTGGGTAGAAGCCCAAGATTTTCAAGCCCATGAAGCTTGGCCTCGATCCACTCAGCTCGATCGAACGCCACTCTCATCGTCTCCGGCGGGTCCGCTAGCAGCTCCAGTTTGATCCTCTCCTGCAACCCGTTGATGAAGACAACCATCTTGTGATTCTCCGAGAGCTCCGATCCCAGGTGCAAGGAGAGCAGCTCGAACCTCTCTCTGTATGCAGCCACCGTGGTCTCTTGCCTGACAGCAAAGAACTGCTGACACAACTCTAGGGGATGAGCTCCTTTGAACCTCCGAGAGAGCTCGGCCTTCAAGTCCGCCCAGGAAACGAAGGTTCGTTCCTGCGCCTCCGCTTGGAGCCATATTTGGGGCGCTCCCACCAGACAGATCCGGGCTGCACGGAGTTTGGATGCCTCCGACATCTCGTGGAGGGCGAAATAGTGCTCCGCCTGGTTAAGCCACACGATCAAGTCCTCCCCATCACATGTAGGCATTTTGATCTTCCGCACCTCCGGTCCCCCACGATACGGTGGCAGATCTGTGGAGTAAGCTCTCGGATCGCGCTGTCGTCGAACCGGATTCGCTAGATCTGGCATCTGGTAACTCAGATCTGGACCTGAACCACCCAGATCCGCTTCGATCTGTGACCCCCGAGGGACACTCACCGGATCTCTTCCACTGGACGACAACATAGCCCTTGCCTGGAGGAAGAAGGCTTCCATCTTCTGGGTCAAACCCCGGATCTCTGTCTTCACATCCGCGATCTCAGATCTGACCTCCGACTGGAAGTTTCCCACCTTCGTCGATATCCCAGCCAAGGAAGACTCTAGATCTGGGATCCTGCTCAGTTGCGTCGGCAGCTTCTGCAACTCCGCCTCTAGGGTTTCCACTCGAGTATCGATCTTTGACGGCATCGTTGAATCTGCTCTGATACCAGTGATAAGGAGCACCGAGCGGGAGAACGAGGGGGTCGCCTTGGAGATTCAATTGATAGCCCCAACAGGGGAAAAATGGACAAAATACACGAAGGGGGAGGGACTCTCCCACAGTCGCTCGAGAGCTCGAGAGACTCTCTCGAGCTCTAACCCACAATACTTTCAATCAACAACCAAAATTATCTCCCCCAACCGATTTACTGTAGCACTATATATACAAGTATTGCTGTAAGGACTCTATGGACACCCAATTTGACACACAACTGGACTCACTGTAAAAATGACTCATTTGGACCACAAAATCTGTTATTCCAATAGTGACTTTGCTTATTCAGTTGGACCCGGCTGGTCCCATCGATGACTTGGACCTCTTGTTCCCGCATCTCTTTCTCATGTACACTTGATGAATGGGTGGACGACCTTGAATCGTATCAAATTGATTTAGAGAAGAGATTAGAGAGAGAGAGAGAGAGAGAGATTGAGAATTGGGGTTAAGGATGGAGAAATAGAGAAGATAAGAACAAAGAGGCGAAGAGGCTTGTATTCCTTTCATGTCAATTACAATTCTAATTGAGGTATTTATACTTAGACCATTATGGTCTTGAAATTACTATCCTACCCATTACATTTCATAATAATCTATTATACTATGTATATGCATCAGATTGATTCTTAGGGAAAGAAAGGATAGAGCTGAAAGCTAAATAATCATGGTACTAGGTTGTAGAAGTTTAGCTTAAAGGAAACATACATGTTATCAGACTCAATAAATGATTAGGGTTGACTAAAAATTTTAAATTATTAAGATTAAGATTCAAATAGTAAAAGTACAATTGAGACGCTAAATGCTAATTCATATGAATATGTTGATTCATATTCCTAAGTCTTACCAAAACTAGGGCTTCGTTAGTAATAGTGGTTGATAAAAATGGTCTATGTGTAGATGGTGATCTTGAGAAATGGTCTTCTTCTTGTCATTTCAGGGTTCATAAAATTTATCAAATCAATATATTCTAAAGAGAGGAAATGATGGCTTGGAGTTTTATTGTAGATATGGATTATAGATAATGGATTCATGAATCAATTCCATCATATTCTTATTAATTCAAAATTCAAATATTCTTTTCCCCTCTTCTACATCCTCCAAAACTGCATTTGGTGAATTAAGTCTTATAGCTAGCAACCATAAAATAAACCCTTTTTTCATTACATGACCATAAAACCTCTTGATTCTAGTTTTATTACATATCAAATTTTGCATTGATTCCCGATTTCATTATGTTGACTATGTTTATGTCGTTTTCAATTATCATGCACCATGCATATGTCTAATCCTTTTCCCAGTCAAGATGCCGATGTCACTCGTGTCGTATGAAGCCTTGCCTCAAGATGCCTAGCATTGTGTCCACATAATAAGTATAAAATTTATCAAATGCTCTAGTTAGTTCTATGGCAGTGGACTCCATCCCCACAAAATCTGTGCTTTTCTAGTAGCATCCGTACTTATTAAATAGCATCATGCTCTGTTCTTGCAACCAAAGAACGAAAATTCGATAAAATTAGCCAAAGTTTAGGCGAAGTTTATCGAAGTTGAAGGGATCGAAGCGAAGTTCACGGGTAGTTTAAAAATTACAAAACTTCTCTGAAGTTTATGTTAAAAATCGACAACATTGATATAAATTGATATGGATTGCTAAAAACAAGGAGAAATTGCAAACTTTTCGGTAAAAAAAAAAAAACAAAATAAGTGTGTAAGTGACGAAAGGGTCGATGGTTGTAATTGATGGTGGCTTTTGGGGTTATTGAGAATTTGAGAGTGGCTCACTTTTGTACACATGTCTCTACACCAATCATGTGATCCCTTGATTTTGCATCAAGATTTAATGTACGCATTGAGATTCACTTTTGCACACACATTTCTACAACGCTTTGTAGTTTTTTAATCGATGCATAATGTCAAAAAGTGGATATTTTCTTTTGCTTTAAATACTGATCCATATAAAAAAAGCATGTTTCATAATTTTAATTTTACTAATGTGAATGTGCAATTAATAAATGGTTAGAGAATCAAATTAAGTGTAATTATTATCACTAAAAAGTGATCTATCATACACAGTATGCATGACTAGTGCCAATAAAACTTGACTTGAAACCATTAAATTGTAATTTTTTTAGGTATATATGCATAATTGTGCTTGTTTTTACATCTCATAAAATGAGTTTTAGTTTATTGACCATTTAAATAAAAATTTCTTAAACTTCTCTAAGTTAGCGAATTTTTACCAAAATTCTCCACGTCGAATTAAATTTCTCCGAATTAATTCCAATCATAAACAGGGCGAATTATAAGGCGAAACCGAAGTTTCGATCCTTGCTTGCAACTTCTCTTCTGCTCTAGGCTTTTCAAAACAATGTCCTTGCTTCCATACTAGGTCATGCTCAAATGATAAGAAAGAAAGTAAAGTAGTTATTTGCAAAATAGATCCATCTTTATTTTCTTCGACAAGCACTTATTGTTTAGGTGCTTGTATTTTTGCGGTTTGAATCATCTAGGACATGCCCTGGCTGGTTAGTTTGTTGGGAATCAACATCGGTTAAGTGTGACTTCATAAAGTACACAAGTGTTGATCTTTCCCCAAGTAGTACCGAGCAAGGTTTGAAATTTAGACTTCGCCTATGACTTTGCTCACTTAAAATTCGGAATTAATTCGAGGAAGTTAACTTCTACGATGGAAGTTTGACAAAAATTTGCTGGTGTACGGAAGTTTATGGAATTTCACTTTAAATGCTAGAAAACTCATGTTTCTTCGTAGAGATGCTAGAACTATGTTTTATTCGAATTTAACCGAAGTTTAAGTATATTTCTAGCATAGTCGAAGTTTGCTCAACTTCTACGAAACATAACAATTTCATTTCATGTTTTATTAACTTCCATCGATGTTGACAAACTTCGCCCGAACTTCGCCGAAGTTTGTCGATTTTTTAAACCTCGGTACCGAGGCCTTTTGTGTTAAAACCCGCACCTACGAATTGAAGGTGGTTAAGGTAAGGACAAGATTGGTGCTAGTGAGATCCACGGACCCGCGGATACTGGCATGTATGGGCTCAACATAGTTCATTACCAAGGCCGTTGCCAACTAAAATTTCCTAGGTACTTAAAGGCAGACAATCCCATTCATTCAAAGTGACTGTTAAATTTTCAATAGGACCACTTTGTATTTGTTGAGCGTATGTACAATTCAATCTTGGAAATGAAGGTACTTCATATGCGCGTGCATGTTGCGTATTTGTGTCTATTTATGTATTTGAATCTGTAACGTTCTTTTTCAAAAACATGTATTTGAATCAGAGGTAGGCAACTTTAAGTGGCTCTCTTGTTGTTTACACTCGTGTTTGCGGATATTGATTTAAAAAAATAAATTAATTAAATGGTAGTGAATAATGAGTTCATTTATAATTTATATGCACAAAGTTCATTGATTCGCTTCTCAAGGAGTTACCTGTGACTCAGTGACGCTCTTCTTATGTACTTTGTTGTAATAGTCTCTCTTAAAGTAAAATACAGTCAGGAAAACAACAAATAAGTATGATTAATTCTTTTCAATTCGCAATCAATATAGCGTTCGCTGTTGTTTTATATGAATTTCTATGATCTGTTTTACTTTGGACTAATATAAAAGGATGTGGATGAACCAACAGGAGCAATTATATAATCAACCGACTCATAATTTGTCAAGAGCTGCAGTTGTGGACCAGGTTGTGAAGCTGGTGGTAAATGTAGTTGGAAATTCATTTGAAACATCTGTGAGATCTGGCTTCAATGATAGGAAAACTGATCTTGCAACTAGAGTTTCATTCAAGGTTCGAATTTGGGTTTCATTTATTTATGAAACCTGTATTTTGGGGAAAAAACGATAGTTTGTTCCATTCCTATTGTTCTTAATTCTTAAAACATCTTCGTTCCGCAGTATGGATGTTCGAGAGGAGTGTATGGGACACCATTTTTCTTTGTCAATGGATTCGTTTTGCCCGACGCTGGCGATGCCATAGACTACAAGGGGTGGAGAAAAATCATCGATCCGCTGGTTGGTGTACATAAGCACAAGGAGGAAAATTATCATTTCTTCCTTTGAAGGATATGCCTTATTGATATCAGGTGACATTTTCTGCTGGATTATGCATATAGATTAGAAGGACCAGTTGGATCTCTATGTTAACTGTTGTTGTTGCTCTTAAATCACTCGAGTGCTGCGTCGTTAGCTAAATAACAAGTGTGTTGCACATCACTTTTCAAGTAGCAGTGGAACATGTATAAATAGGCAAAATGCTATACAAACTCCTTTTACTTGCACGAATACTGCTCAATTGCTAGTTAGCTGGGCATTGAGGATGATCATTTAGTCCTGGGTCTGTGACATACCATATTTCGACATGGAAATTTCATATGCGCCTAATAACCTACGGATGGCAAGTGCTTTTCCTTGTGTTGCTCCAAATTCAATGGGAATTGGCGAATCGATCCCCCTATACATCTTGCTTTTACTGCTCTTTCTGCCATGTTGAAGTCGAGTCAATTTTATGAACTTTCACTTGATGCGTATATTCTGAAGTTTGAACTCCGATCCATATATACTTTTTTTTTTTTGAACCACAGATCCATATATACTTTATTTTGTGCGTATTGCAATTTCACTGCTATAAATATTGTGACAAGACTAGGATCAAATCATTGTTCACACTATATGCAGCTAGGACTTGGTCACGTTTAAAATGCATTTGATGTTGAAATTGTATCAGATAGTTAAGTGCCCCTTTGTAGGGTTTATTGATTTGGTAAATCAGCAAGAGAATGACAGCTGAATGTGCTTAAGATATGACTCGAGTGGCATGGCATATAGTTTGGCGGATTATATATGAAGTCGGGGCTTTTTTTAAAATTTAAATGCATTAAATCAAGCTGAATAGAAAAGTTTAATTCATGTAGCAGATCGTAGCTTGTTTTTTTTTTTTTTTTTTTTTTTTGTTCAAGTTTTTGGTATTAGTGGGACGGTAGTGGAGGTACGCTGTGGTGTTGTATTTGATGATGGTGAGGAACTGAGGATTGAAACCTTTTCTGGGGTATTCAAATTCAATTGTTGAACTGCTATGCTCGTTTCAAAACCTACTCAAGGTGACTTAATTTGTAGTCATTGCATTGGTGATATTATGACCATTATTAGAAGACTTAGAAACTTGGGGATTATCTATGGTTAAACCGACTATTAAGGCAGATACGTCAAACATACAAGCTCTCATGATTCATATGTTTTTTAATTTTTATATTTTTTTGTGATAAGAAGATTCTGAATTGTATGTACTATTATCATGAGGGGAAGGAAGATTTAAAGACAAGCATGTCATCTCTTATCAGGAGGAAAAAAGAAAAAAAAGAAAAAGACAAGCATGTAATCATGGACATTGAATCCAACAATTTGATATCGATTTATGTAGCTCACCCAACTAATTTGGATTCAGACCAGGTTTTGTTGTTAATAATATTTGAAGTAAAAATTTTCAAATAGCGTAATATATCCAAACGTTTTAAGTTTTTTTCCAAATTTATCTCAACGTTTGTAAACACAGAAATGTGAAAGAGAACATTGAAGAGAAGATGAAGAAACCAAGACTTAATCTTTTCCTCTCTTTCTCTCTCTGTTTCAACTACTGAGAGTCCTTCATTTATATAGAGAATTACAATACATGTGATCCATTGATCTTACAAGCTTACACACGTGTTAACATCTAAGTACATCATCTCTAACAAACTAATCAATACTTCTAACAACTTCTGACAGTTAATCATTACACCTCAGCTCATACGTATTACATTGTGATTAGTGATTCTGTCTTACTTCTCCCCTCAAACGAAGGGGAAGAGGAATAACATTGAGTTTGTCTCTCAGATATAAAAACCTTGAAGTAGATAGTGCTTTGGTAAGACCATCAGCAATATGATCATATGAAGGAACATATTGAATAGTCAGATGCCCCATTGAGAACCTTGTCACGAACATAATGTATGTCGAGCTCTATATGTTTCGTTCTGGAATAATACACTGGGTTATGTGCTAAGGCAGCATCACTCATGCTGTCACACCAAACAACTAGTCTTCTAGTCTGAGGAAACTGAAGCTCCTGAAGAAGTGATTGAAGCCAAGATAACTCAGCTGTAACATGTGCCAAAGCCCTGTATTTAGATTCAGTTTAGAACGAGCTACCACACTTTGTTTCTTGGATTGCCAAGACACCAAATTGGATCCAAAGAACACCGTATAACCAACAATGGATTTTCTATCATCCGAAGATGCTGCCAAGTCTACATCAGAGTATCCAATTAAAACCAATTTAGCGCCAGGTCTGAAAGAGATGCCCATATGATATGTGTCTTTCAAGTATCGAAGTACCCTTTTCAAAGCTTGCCAATGAAGAACTGATAGAGATTGTTGATATTGACTGAGCCTATTTACGATAAAGGCTATGTCAGGTCTTGTGTTAACAACATATTGGAGTCTTCCCAAGAGACTTCTAAACAGAAAAGTATCATGAAAATGAGTACTGATGTCTGAATAAAGTTGTTTGCCCATCACAACAGGGGATCAACTGGTTTAGCATTTGTCATACCAGCTTTCTGCAACAAGAACTGAATATAACTCGTCTGAGTAAGATAGAGTCATGTCCTATCATGATGAACATCAAAGCCAAGGAATAGACTGAGATCCCCTATGTATTTTAAAGCAAAAGTAGCATTCAGTCTATCAATGAAAGACTGAATAGTCTTTGGACAAGCACCAGTGATGATAATATCATCAACATAGACCAGTACATATATTAGAGCACAATTGATAGTGGATATAAATAGTGAAGGATCAGCTCTGGAGTTGTGAAATCCCCAAGCAAGTAAAATACTTTTCAACTTGTCAAACCAAGCTCTAGGTGTCTGTCGTAGATCATATAGAACTTTGTGTAACTTGCAGACATGATTAGGGAAATTTGAAATCACAAACCCTTCTGGTTGATTAGTGTACACCTTCTCCAACAAATGCCCATTTAAGAAAGCATTATTGATATCAATTTGTTTGAGAGACCATCCAAATGAAACAAAAATGGAGAGAATTACTTTGATTATAGAAGCCTTAACTACTGAACTATATGTTTCAGCAAAATCTACTTCAGGAACTTGCTTGAAACCCTTTGCCACCAAGCGTGCCTTATAACGATTGATAATACGATCAGAGTTTCTCTTGATAGTGAATATCCACTTATTCCCTACCACATTTTGTTGCTGTGAAGAGGGAACTAAGGACCAAGTATGATTATTCATTAAAGCCTTGTATTCAGTTGCCATAGCAGCTTGCAAGTAAGGATATTGTAATGCTTCCTTAGCAGTTTTAGGAATGGTAGAAGAACAAAGTTCAGTAGTGAACACTTTTGCCTTTGAAATACCAGCTTTAGATCTTATGACCATCGGATGATTATTTTGAGAATGTTGACGGGCAGAAGGAGGGGGAGGATGAGGAGGAGGAGGATGAGAACTTTTTGAAGTAGAAAGTGTTTGAGAAGTGTCACCGACACTTCCAACATCATTGTTCTGTAACTCTTGATGTGGTGTCACCTTTCCATGATGTAGTTGAGAAACTGATGGATCAGCAGGAATGGTAAAAGTAGAAAATGATCCTGAAGTTGAAAAGAATGAATTGAGTTGGGGTGAGGAAAACAATGATTCATAAGGAAATTCAGCCTCATTAAAAATCACGTCTTGATATGTACACTCTTCCTGCTGCACTGAGACACTTATGACCTCTGTGTTCAGAACTTTATCCAAGAAAGATGCATTTCTCATATCGAAACTGATATTTATTGATGTTGTAAGGCCTTGTATAAGGGAAGCATGAACAACCAAATACTCTCAAGATAGAGTGATCATGACCAACTTTGTACAGTTTTTCATATGGAGATATCCCCTGAAGAACTCTTGTAGGAAGCCTATTTATCAGAAATATTGAAGCAAGACAGGCATCCTACCAACATTTCAATGGCAGTTTAGAATGAGCCAATAAAATAAGGCTTGTCTCAACAACATGACGATGTTTCCTTTCAGCACGTCCATATTGTTCATGAATGTATGGACACGGGTGTTGAAACACTATGCCATGTGACTCAAGTATAGGTTTAAAACTCTTATACTCTCCTCCCCAATCTGATTGAATTATTTTAATTTTGGCTGAGAACTGTTTTCCACCAAGGACTTGAACTTAATAAAAACATTCAAGGCATCAGATTTATATTTCAATGGAAAAATCCATGTGAATCTTGTGCAATCATCTAAGAAATGTATGTAGTAATTGTATCCATCAATCGAAGTTACAGGAGAAGGTCCCCATACATCAGTATGAATCAATTCTAGTACAATATTACTACTCTTATTGTTTATTCGAAATGGTAAAGCATGGTGTTTCCCCAAAGGACAACTATTACAAAACTCATACATAATATTTTTAATCTGTAAACATGATCCTGATGTGTGCTTCAATGTCTCATTTGAGGGACGACCCACTCTCTTATGCCAAACATCAGTTGACTTCTCCACAGAGGCATTGAACACCAAAGCATTAGTACATGATTTATTCTCTTTGCTGCTACAGAGCTGGTAGAGTCCTTCTTTCAATTTTCCTTGTAGAAGTACTTCCTTAGTTTGGGAATCCTTCACCAAACACTTCTCATAGTCAAACTTAATCACAACATCATTATCTTTAGTTAATTGAGAAATACTTAATAGATTCTTTTTAATTTTAGGAACACACATTGTATTTGAAAAAATCAATTTTGAATTTGTAGAAGGCAATGAAGCATTTCCAATACACACAATGGGAAGAGAAGAACCATTACCAACTAAGAGAGAGTTGGTACCTGAATACTGAGAATAGTTAGAAAGTTGAGATGGATCAAGTGTCACAAGATTTGTAGCTCCACTATCAGCATATCAGGTTGTGTCTGTAGCAGGTTCAGACGTTGTAAAATATGGATGTGGAGTTTGATTCTGTGTGAAGAAAACTTGATTATTATGTGGAGATGATTGTCCATGAAAACCCTGAAAATCACCTCTGATTGCTTGTTCAAGATTAGAAGGTCTTGGAATCTGATTTGGTGAACTAGTTGCAGAAGTAGTTCCCATATAGTTAAAATCAGTCCGATAATAGCACAGCAACAGAATGACCATATTTGGAGCAAATCTGGCAAGTTGGACGATTTCCATTATTCTCGAAGCCTCCTCTTCCTCTATTCCTTCCTCCTCGTCCACCTCTATTGTTATATGAGCCTTTGTGTCCAAAATTTTCTGATGTATTCTTGAAACCATGTGTATTCTTGATCTCAGCAGCATTAGCGGAAGGTATTGTTGACTGAATAAACATTGAGTTGATACCAGACATAGCTTGAAGTTGCATTATCTTTGCATCATAACTCATTAGATAAGTATGAAGTTCAGGCCATGACATATCAGTCTTCTCTTGCAAGAACACACACATTGGAACATAATCTATATCTAATCCTGCAAGTGTGTATGAGATTAACTCAGAATCTGAAATTTGTTCTCCAACAGTGGCAAGATTATCTGCCAGTGTCTTCATCTGCTTCAGATAATCCTTCATTGAAAGATTTCCCTTCCTTGTGTTTTGTATGGTTGTCTTGTAAACCCGAACTTGAGCCTAACTGTGTGAACCACATTGTTGTTCAATTGCTCTCCATAATTTATGTGAAGTTTCACATCCATACACTTGTGTAGCAATCTCAGCAGTCAAAGAATTCATTAACATAACAATCAACATCTAATCTTTTGAGTACCAGTCCTCGAAGTCTAGATTAACCTCTTCTGAATCATCAAGAAACTTTGGTGGACAAGCTTTGGTTCCCAAAGCATAACCAAACAATCGTGTACCTTTAAGAATTGGTACTACAATCGATTTCCACAACAGAAAATTAGAACTATCTAACTTGATAGAAACCATTTGATTAATTGAATTCCCAAAAGGAGAAAATACCTTTGAATTGCTCGTCGATCCCATCGTCTCTGAAGATTTCGAGGTAGACGACGACATTCCCTCTTGATCGTTAATCTCTGCGTGAGCACTCATGCTTTGATACCATGTAAACACAAAAATGTGAAAGAGAACATTGAAGAGAAAATGAAGAAACTAAGACTTCAATCTTTTCCTCTCTTTCTCTCTATTTCAACTACAGAGAGTCCTTCATTTATATAGAGAACTACAATACATGTGATCCATTGATCTTACAAGCTTACACACGTGTTAACATTTAAGTACATCATCTCTAACAAACTCGTAACAAACTAATCAATACTTCTAACAACTTCTTACGGTTAATCATTACACCTCAAATCATACATATTATTACATTGTGATTAGTGGTTCTGTCTTTACAATGTTTCAATTTTTACAAATATATTTTAACGTTTCAAGATTTTTACAAATTTATCATAAGATTTTAATTTTTACAAATGCATCTTAACGTTTTAATTTTTTACATAGTTATCTTAAAATCTTTCTATTTTCAATTTTCCAATCTTACAAATTATAGCCCATAACATGATAAATTGAGAGAAACTTCCCATTTGCAAAGATAAAGTTAAAAGTAATTCAAAATCGATTCAAATTTATTCATAAAATACAATTTTTACAATTTCAAAACATTGGGATGTATTTGTAAAAATTGAAATATTATGATAAATTTGTAAAAAGAAACTTTAAAAGTTTGAATATATTATACTATTTACCCTCTAAAAAAGAGTTAAATATAAAATATAGCAATTATCGACAACATTTTTTAATTTTTTAATTTCAATTATTCACTTTTACACTTATAGTCTGTACATAAAAACTAAGTCACCACATCACCTTAAAAATTGGAGTTTTTCACAAAGTAAGGTAACATTAGTTTTTTATTCATAAAATAAGGATGTTTACTTTAATATTACAAAAGTAAAGTATGTCTCCTTTTGAAAATGAGTCATTGATGATGATGTAGATCCATGCGTTGTGTCTTTTGATGAGGTGGAATGAATGGCTCATTTTGAAAAGGAGCCATCTATACAAAATAATGAGGTGGAATGAATGACTTTTTTTGAAAATGAGCCATCTATACAAAATACAAAAGCTCTTAATTACTCATTCTCAAAAGGAGTAATTTGTTCAACTCGAAGTGGTGAACTCATGCAAACGACATGTACGTATCGAGATGGACAAGTCGCGTCACGTACGTATATCGAGATGAACAACCCGCGTCACGCACGTATCTCGTGGTAGACAACTCATGTAAATGAAACGCACGTATATGGACGTGGACAACTCATGCAAACGTTACACATGTATCTCGAGGTGGAGAAGTCATGCAAATGACACACGCGTATGTCGAGGTGGCCGACCCATGCAACCTCGTGCAATTCATGCAAACGTCACACACGTATCGTAAGGTGTGCAACTCAAGCAACCTCGTGCAATCCATGCAAACGTTGTGCACGTATCTCGAGGTGGATAACTCATACAACCTCGTCCAATCAATGCAAACAATGCAAAGTTCATGCACGTATTTCGAGGTGGGCAACCCATGTAATCTCGTGCAATCGAAGTAAACCATGTAAACGTCACGCACGTGTCTCGAGGTGGACAACCCATGCAAACGACACGCACATATCTCGAGGTGGACAACTCATACAAACGACACGCACGTATCTCGAGGTGGACAATCCATGCAAACGTTATGCAAGTATCTCGAGGGGACAACCCATGCATATCTACTACAAACCATGCAACACAGACAAACGTCATGCACGTATCTCGAAGTGGGCAACCCGTGCAACCCATACAAACCATGCAACCCATTCTTTAAAGTTTTGTTTTATTTATATCTCGTGATCATAAGAAGTGATATTTAAATGAAAAACTTTAAAGGCCAAAACCACGTTATCTCTTTGTCTAGAATTTAAAATTAAAACAATAAGGAAGTTTTGAAAGTATGATTTCATTCCATGAAAAAGCTTGTATATAACTTCATTCACCAAAGATATGAATTGAAAAAAAAATCACGTATACATCAAAAAAACTTATCATATAGGTCTATCGACGGTTACGTTGATGTTGTTGCTCCGTGATGCAAACTGGATGTACTATATGTCGAGTTGGACGTTGTGTTTGTACATCCGGTTGAGTTTGTCGAGGTTGTTGATCTTGCATTGAATTTTGTTGAGTCGATTGATGTTCTTCCTCTGGTTCACTCGACTCAACTCTGGTACTAATGCTTCCAAAAATATGAGGTTGAACCGTTCCAAAATAATGACTTCTTGTATGTGGTTGGCCGAAAGGAACATGAGGCGACAACATGCTTAACATGTTCATGAATGAGTCATCTCCACTATATGACATATTGTAATTATAATATGGTGGAGTAAATGGACTCGGCATGTATTGAGGCAATGAAGGATACATTGGATGTCTAGGCATTCCATGGTCCATATATGAAAACGACGACCCGAATGCATAAGGATCAAAATGATAAGGAGGAAGATTCATGATTGGCGCACTTGATACAAACATTTGAGGTTCTGGTTGCATTAGGGACAATGTAGGAATGTACTCATGAGAAGAATGACGTGGTGGGGATGAGCGTTGGCTACTTGTCACCAATAGTTTATGTTCTTCTCGCTCTCGGACGAGATGAACGTGGTGTAGGAGAACGTCTGCTACTCTCAGCAGCAGTTTATGTCCGACGAGATGGACGTGGTGGACGATGATGTCTAATGCTCTCACCCACAGTCTGTGTTTGTGTTGTTCTTCTTCTCACCTCTCTATTTGATTCGCCTAGATCACCTTCTTCATCTTCTTCTTCATTCTCCTCATTTGTGGTCTGTTCGACATCAATTCCACTATTCCATAGAGTAGACATTTGTCTTTCATCTTCATCTAAAATTTTGATGCCTTCATCAAGCGAAGCAAAACCTTGCTCGTACCCATCTTCAATGAACACTCGCTGCAGTCGAAGCACCAAGTTACACTGATATAAAAATAGGAGTTTAGTACACACAATTTAAGATGTAAATCGTGAGGAAAACAAAATGATAGTTTAAAGGTTACCGAATAGTCACGTAAAGTCTGTCGTGTCCAACGAGTCTTCTAGTGACTGATCGATACCACGTCATGTAGTCTTGTTGATCATGTTCTTCTTCTTGTTCCGATGTGACTATGTTGTCACCACGATTTTCCCACATATGTATATAATATGCGTGAAAAGCCACCCAATTTTCTTGAACGCGTCCTCGCATCTCGATGCGGTGCAGTCAGGTGTCGTAATCACAGTTTGGTGGCACGGGCTGTATCATTCCGAATTGTCTCAAAACTCTTTCTGGTCGATGCCACTCGACTATGTGGAAACAAATTAGGGGACACGTCGATAGCCAACTACTGTGACCATCAGTGCAGTATTCAGGAAGAAACCCGATGACTTCAGCATAAGGTTGCCACACCACGTCATCCTCATTTTGTGAGTCGAGTGTATCACGGTAAGCTGATAAAACGCGTGTCGCACTCTAAGTAACCAAAAATGCATCGATCCATCTGTATAGAAAACTATAATTTTGTAAAATGAAAATGAAGTTAATATTATAGAAATTACGATATAACATTTATATTACATGTGTCCCAAAAGGACGTCATTAAGCATCTTTTCTCCATCCATTGTTCGATGTTGAACTCTAGGAACACCCAGACACCTTGGTGCTATGAATATAAATCTATCTCATGCCCACAGTTGTACAAGAATTGACGCGCCTGCAACCTCGTGTGCACCAGCGCGAGATCCGCGGCACAACTCCCTGTACAAAAAAAGACAAATAGGCATTCCCCCAGCTATATTGTCCAGTTGTGTCAAAATCTTCGAGCAACGATGGAAACATCAAACGTACATATCGATTTGACTTATCGGTGAATATACAATTGCCGATAAGTTGGAGTATGTACGATCGAACATAACGTCGCGCCGATTCCTCATCGCTGTCGTCATGTATAGCTGGTACGTTACGTTCAAACCATTCGACTTTAAGTTTATTTCAATGAAGGTCATCTCCAACAGGAATTCGACTAAGTAGCCTCTCACACACCTCAACATAGTCTGTATTGGTGGTTCCCATCACAGGCATACCTTCGATAGGTAAGTCGAGTTGTACATGTACGTCCTGAAGTGTAATAGTGCACTCGCCACATTGCATGTAAAATATATGTGTCTTTGTGCGCCATCTCTCAACGAATGCAGTGATCAAAGCTCAATCAAGGCTGAAAAATGATACGCGCGAAATCCCATAAAACCCACTGGAACGTAGATATGTGATCATTCGAGAATGATACTCCACCGTTCGATCAACGACACCCCGTTTTCGACGCACGTGCAATGTTTCTCACACCTTATAATTGAAAATAAGATGTCAATATATATATGTATATTATACGTTTATTCATGAACATTGGATGTATCCATCTTAAAAAGTTTACCTGACCCCACCACGCTCGCGAGGATCTGTGTGTAGATTGGAGATGTAATAGTGAAGGATCTGATGGACCTGGATCCATTGGTGTACAAACTACAATTTATGAATTTTTAAAAATTAGTCGCGTTGTTCGAAAAGTCACAACAATTCATTATTATAGGTTCAAACGATAACGAATATCTAAACATTTCATAACATAAAATTTATGGATATTTCAAAAGGTTCAATATAATCAAATTACATACTTAAGCCATGAACAAACAATATACAAAATGTACTATTAGTTTTGATTGGAATATTGAGCTCTGGCTGAACAATTTTTTTTGTTATGTCTTTCTGCACGACAAATGCCGCATCGGTTCTTCCTAATAGGGACTCCATCACGGTCTTTATTAGGACATGTTGTTCTTTTATGTCCTTTTTGATGACATATGCCACATCGCAAGGCTCTTGAAACATTAAGAAGATCCGTCTCGTTTTGCCTTCGCGTTCCCTTTGGTCTCCCTCGGCCACATCTGCACCTTGGGTCCGGTATGATCTTCGTCGCAAAAGTCGGCCAATATTTCTCATCTAGAATGACTTTGAAATTAGATGAGTAACATTGCGTGTACACATCTATCCGGTAGTATGGTTCAATAAATTGCGAGTAGCTTACTCGAATAAAAGCACGTGCAGCTAACGCGTGTGAGTAAGGGAAACCAAACGATTGCCATTTATTGCAACTGCACACGCGGTCCTTTAGGATGACGACTTATGTATTATTGCCTTTATGCATGCGATCTACATGTCGTCCACTAAGCACTTCAAACTCACATATGTCACAATTTATCAAATTGACTTGATGCCTCCTTGCAGATTGTTCGTAATGTGTGAGTTTATCCGTGACATATTTTGTGTACGATTGGCCGTTTGAGATTGTTTCATTGATTTCCTGTTTACGTTGATCGTGGTATGTCAACAATCTATATTAAATCATTTGAGTCATCGCTGTTATTGGCAAGAATCGAGCCCCTTTCAATACACTGTTAAAACACTCTACAATTGAAAAATAAATTTGTGTAAGCAATATTACTTCAGTAATAACTAAATCGTTGAATGCAAAACAAAATTTGCATGTCATACATACCAACACTATTATAATTCATCCATCCGTATCGCATGCCTCCGTCATGCGATTGAGTCCATAGATATTTGGGGATGAAATTGACATATTGCACACATTAAGGGGTTCGCGATGATAAGTATGCAAAACGCTTCATGCACGCACTAAATTTTCGAACTTGATGTTGACCAGCTGCTCAAGAAAGTAGATTTTTCAAGGTTCATTTTTGAATTGAGTGTTGAAATTACTGACCAAGTGTCGCAGACAATAACAGTGATATCCTTTTGGAGGACAAAAATCATTGGTCGGTGTGTTGACCGCCTCCAGAATGCCAGGGTGATGATGAGAAATAATGCAAATATCATCTCTATCCGTCACGTTCTTGCGCAACATCCCCAAAAACCATCCTCACGAATCCGTAGATTATGTTTCTGCAACAGCGAATGCTACCGGTAGTATGTGTCCATTACCATCAACAGAGATGACAATCATTAGCTTACTACTATATTTGTCATATAAGAAAGTCGCGTCAATTTGAAGAAGATGTCTGTAAAACCTGAAAGCTTGTATTAATGCTTCGAATGCGAAAAACACACGACGAAATTTAGGATATTCAGTCCTTATCTCATCAGAAACTCATTGTCTATGTGACCACTCAATTGTTGTCCCCGGACTCTTAATCTTCACAGCCACCAACCAGCTTGTCAATCTAGCGTATGACTTATTCTAATCTCCAAATGCATTTGCAACTGCCTTCTTTTTGACATCCCACATTCGCTTGTAGTTTACTTCGTGTCCATATTTTCCCTTAATTATTTGTATTAATATCTTGATAGTTATCGCTTGATCTATCTGGATAATGCTTTGGATCTCTCGCGCAAGCATGTTGGCATCGAGTTGGGCATGACCACGTTCTACGTCGAGATTTATACAGTTGTGCGTCACGTCTAATTGTGTGATCTCTCATAATTGTGTTTTCTTTCGCAAACAAGCACGAAGACGCCACATGCACCCGACTTGCGCATTTCTGCACTTGATCGCCCAAAAAGTTGTAGTCAATTTCATCACATGATATTGACAATGTTTGTTAACATGCAACACTTTGATGGCATGTTGTAAGTCTTTTTTGTTGTCAAAGCACATGCCCTATTTCGAAATCAAAATTAGACATGTCCCCCGAGTTTATTGATGAGAATGTTGGGTCGCAGTGGAGTTAGCCACCTCCCAATCGATTTCATTATACACCGTGAATGGTTGGTGAACTTCATCATCAATTGCTTCCTTCATAAAATTATCTTCATCGATAGCAAACTGTTCATCATCTTGCATGTTTTCTGCCCTTGGAGGTTCATACTTTGGGTTATTCGTTACAACATTAAGGTTTTCTCAATCGACAGATGGTGCAACATCCTCGAGGGGACGCGCGTCCTCGTCCGCGTCATTAATGTCATCATTGTCGTTGGGTTCATCATCAACTTGTGGTGATTGCATATGCAATATTTTCATCATCGATTTAGTGTTTGACGTGCTGACATCTTCATATACTAGTTGCGAATAAACTGTATCATTTCGAAAATAAACGATTGGCTCAAATGTTAAATAAATATATACCTTTGAAGTTAATGGTAGATTGGCAACTGTCGCCCGCATCAAGTCGAAGTGCGTCGCGTCTTCCAGCATACGGGGATAAAATACTGTGAGCCCTCGGGGAGGATTATCGCGTGACGATAAGCCATCCTTACTATAGTTTCCGTAGATGAGATATTGAATGCGTTATACCCGTGATCCTTCAATTATTGTCTACTTGTCTCAAACTTAAACATCAACACTGCTGATGGGAGTGCGTTGTACCTAATGTCATTTCTACCATTTACAATTTCACCATTCGCAAAAAGAGAAATGAGATGTTCATATGTTCCATGATCTACATAATTTATTGAATAATGATACAACAACAACATAGCATCAGTCCCGAATTAACTGGGGTCGGCTACATGGATCAAACTTTTCCATTGTGCTCGATTAAGTGCAATTGATGGTGAGCTTTTCAAACCATTCAAATCTCTCCTAATTAATGCATCCCATGTTAACTTTGATCTGACATTACCTCGTCGAATTTCTACAGTTTCTATTGAGTCACGTTTTCTAGTTGGGGCATTTGTAGGCCGTCTTTGCAGGTGACCAAACCACCGCAACCGCCCTTCCCTAATCTTTGTATCAATTGGTGATACTCCTACTTGTCTTTGAATTTCTATATTTCTTATTCTATCTTTACGAGTTTTACCACACATCCACCTAAGCATTCTCATTTATGCTACGTTCATTTTATGTAATTGTTGTTGCTTTACCGCCCAACATTCACTTCCATAGAGCATAGCTGGCCTAATTGCGGTCCTATAAAATTTTCCTTTTAACTTAGTAGGAACATTTTGATCACAAATCACCCCTGTTGCACTCCGCCATTTCTTCCATCTAACTTGAATTCTATGTGTGACATCATTCTCAATGTTACCATCATTTTGTATGATTGATCTTAGGTATCTAAAGTGGTTTACCTTAGGAACTTCTACTTCCCCTAATTTTACCACTACGTCATCTCGATGTCTAGTGTTCAAATTTATTGAACAATGATGATGTAAAAAAAATGCATATATATATATCAAACATCATTCATTGATCAAATTGAGGATTTAAATCGCAATCAAATTTTCTAATGTAGAGGATCGCCTTAATAACGGAACTACAGAGCATACTCATTCGTCTGCATGAATTATCAATTAATAACTCATATTTAAATCGCAATCAAACTTTTTTTAATTAGGGCATATGTTAAAAAAAATAACCAACTCGGCATAAAACAAATTTTGTTTTAACAAACAAACTCTACATAATTTATTTATTTTTAACAAACAAACTCCACATAAAATTATTTTTTTTACTAAAATACCAAGTCAAACATAATGAAACTTAAATAAATAAATTTTTGTACTTACTAATTTTCCTTTTTTTTTCTTTATCTTCAATTTGATAATCCCTGAAAAAAATAATAAGTTAGCTTTTATTTATATAAATATTACTAACTACAATGCTATTCTTTAAAACTAAAATAAAAAATCTGAACCTCTTAATTTTTAACAACCTCTTCAACCACAAAAAAACCCACTTATCTTGATCTTCTATTTGATATTCTCTGAAAAAAAAAATTAGAGTTACCTTTTACTTAAATAAATATTACTAACTACAATGCTATTCTTTAATAATAAAATAAAAAAATCTGAACCTCTTCAGTTTTAACAACCTGTTTAACCACAAAAAACCCCAACAAAAAATCCTAACAAATCCAACTCTCTCACAACTCAACTAACCCAACTCTATCACTACATAACCCACAACTCACCCAACTCTATCACTACCCAATCCAATTAACTCTATCGGTATTTGACAAAAAAAAAAAAATGACCCAACCCCAACCCAACCCTCTCTCTCTCTCTCTCTCTCTCTCGCTTACCCACAACCACCAACCCTCTCTCTCTCTCTCTCTCTCTCTCTCTCTCTCTCTCTCTCTCTCTCTCTCACCTACCCTAACCACCAAACCTCTCACTCTCTATTTTTCACGGTTACTCCCTTCCCCCCTCTCTCGCACAGTCTCTCGAGATCTTCTATCTCTCTCGCACAGTCTCCCTTCCCCCCTCTCGGTCTCTCGAGATCTTCTCTCTCTGTCACGGCCCAATAATTTATACACGTTTAATTCGTTAATTAGGACACAATGACCCGTGACGTGGGACCCACAGTGCGATACGTGTCACTACCGAGGCACGGTGGCCGAGGTAAATGTTATATTTGTTGTGTTGTATGCCTAGTGTAATGTATTTGTATAGACTACTAAGTCATTTACGGGTATGCAGATACCGAGACGAGTGGGGACGCGCCTCGAGTCGCGTGCCAACGTGGGCCCGAGGTAGCAGCTCGTGGGGTAAGTATAATTTATTTAATTATAAAAAAAAATGTGTAGAAGTGAGTGGTGGTGGTGAGGCCACATCACCTCACTTATACACCACATATATACATCTATATATATATATACATATGTCACTTTGATCTCATTTAAAAAAAAAAAAAAAAAAACAAAAAAAAACAAAACAACGAATCGCAACAATGAATAGAGAAAACCGAGGAAAAATAGAAGAAGAAGAAGAGATTGGCGGTGAGAGAGAGAGATCGGGAGAGAGAAAGAAATCGACGATCGAATGTGAGTTTTTCGGTGTTGTGTGTTGGGCATTGTTGTTATTCTTGTCGGTGTGGTTGCCATGGAGGCCGAACCTCCATGGCCGAGAGAGAGGAACGGGGGAAATGGCAAAGGGATCTCCTTGCCATCACACCCATCGGGTTGGAGTTGAGAGCCGACCCCACGCCTCAAGAAATTAAAAAAAAAAAAAAAAAAAAAAAAAAAAAAAAAAATCGAAAACCGAGCACGAGTGCTCTGGTGAAGATGATGATGTGAGTCGGGTCGACCCGAACCCATGTGGGTCGGGTCGACCCGAACCCATGTGGGTCGGGTCGGGTCGGACCGACCCTGACCCGATGGAGACCGGGTCAGACCGACCCGGGTCCTGCTGGGCTGGGTCGGGTCGACCCGGATCCGGTTGGATCGGGTCGGGTTGACCCGGACCCACCTCAAAATATATATTATATATTTAATTATATTAAATTATTTAATTAAATTAAACAGTTTTTAATATATAATAAATTCCTGAAAATAGATAAAATTATGAAAAAATTTAGGAAAATTCCAGAAAAATAGGGAAAAATATATTTGTGACCCACATCAATAAAACTTCAATATTTCTATAAAAAGTGAAGAATTCGGGAGTCGGTCGAGGCGTTATATCGGGGTTTTACCTCGAAAAACTTGAAATCGTCAAATTGGTCTCGAACTCAATTTTGACCGATGTCGATCAATTTAGAGATGTTAAATCATTAAACTGGAATATAAATTGATACATTTTCAACTGTTAGGATCCTAGAGGAGCTATTACGGGGTTTGGGTGCATACATCAACGCGACGGAAGCCGGATAGCTTAGGAATTGTTGTGTGTATGTAAGTAAATTGATTTGAGACATTTATTTACATTTCATTCCATTTATTTATTTCTTCTCAGTTATTCGAACTGAATTGCCTTTGAAATCCATATGCTATGACTTGTTCAGTTGCTCATTTTATGATGTTCATAGCATACTCTGTTTTGTATATCATTGATTTCAATTCCTATACTTTGTCATGTTGATTGTTGTATGTGGAAGTCGGTGATATAACATGCTATTAGGATAGTTTGTTTATTTTGACTCAAATCCTTTGTGCATTAGTATGCTATTACATCTCTTGGATTCCAATGTTGTGTCATTATTGAAAATGAAAGTGGTTCTTGTGGTTAGGGTCATTTGATGATAGAAATTCAGCTTTCATACGGGGGTCACTAGACTTGCCGGGATGTTAGGGAATTTCTCCACTACCTTGCATGACACACGAGGTAACGTGCCTCGAAAGGGGTAACCGGACCTCGGGGTTTGTTGACGCAAGAATAACTTAGGTTAACATGACGAGTTTTAAAACTCGGGTATGTTAGCAAGTATAAATTCTGGTGACGACTAATTCACTTGGAATAGAAAAGGCGTAATCGTACGTACGACCTTTTGACATTATGATATAGAGCTCAAATTTTAATAAAATGCTATGGAGCAGAGCTCACATTGTAGTGGAAAAGCTGAGGTGATGAAGATCACGGCCGACCGACCCTAATCCATTACTACTTAGCCTTGAGTCAGTTTCATATTTGATTATCTTAAGTATCTCTTTGCACGATGTTTATTTCAGCATAGTTTCTATTTACATTATGCAATTTGATACTTGTTGCCTATTTGGGAATGTGGATCGATGTCTCTCAGTATTACTTAAATAAATTCATGTACTCACCGTCTAGTTTGTGACGGTGGGTGCAGATCAACCGAGTAGCAGACCAGGTAAAGAGAAGATTGGTGACTACCTCTGAGCCGGTAGAGGACTGCTACGACATACTTTTGTACGTTTTGTATTCTTTTGTATTACATTTTTATGTACATGCTTTTACTACTTTGGGTTGAGTGATAGGAATACCTGACTATAGACACATGTTATATATATCACCATTTTTGTTTATATATGCATGTGATCACTATTTCCTGGTTTTTCCACAATAGGTTAGGCCTTAGGATTTAATTTCCACTAGTAACTAAATAAGACTTCCGCTGAATAATTTGTTAAAAAAAAAAAATAGTAACTCTGATTTATAGACAACCATATGTTAGTCACTAGAACAAGTAAGTTAACTGTAGGTGGTATCATAAATGGTAAGTGTGTAGGTGTTTAAATAAGGCTGACTAATTCCTTGTTAGGTCCTATAGGGGATATTAGGGCTTAATTAAGGGATTAGGCCGGGCGGTGCCCTTATTTGTAGTTGGGGCCGTCACAGTTGGTATCAGAGCCAAGGTTTATAAAGCTTGGCTTACTTATGTGGTGTCAGGCTATATGATACTAATATAGTTTGTATCAGCGCCACGGTTTTGAGAAAACATGACTTTAAGATTGTAGAATATGGAGTTTCTACAATATGATACCACAGCTACAATATGTAGTGAACGACCTACATTTGTTCAGCAAAAAAACAACTAAAAGATTTAAGAAACTATAGAATTTAGAAAACCTTAGTTAAATGTGGAAAACCAGATGATCCTCGCCTAGAAACTATTAGTTGGGAAGTGAGTGACAGTGAGTTGGGGATTTGATATATCTATTATATACATGTTAATTTTGTTATGTGTATATATGCGTTATCCACGTAGTAGCTGATTCGGGTTCGTTCTCCATTTGCAGTTGGAGATGGCGGATTCACGCGATAGAGATGATGCCGATGCGAATGCGGCGCGAACCGACACCTTCGATACCATCGGCGAGAGGATTTCCGAGGCTTTCGGATCGAGTAGGCGCTCGGGGTCGGCGGTGGCGGATTTCATTGCACTGATGACTTCCCACTTTGCCCTACCAGCACCTCCAGCTCAGACAGCAGGACCTACGACGACTACAGTACCGATCGTAGTGCCGAATGTACCTGCGACACCGATATTAGCAACTCCACCAGTGGAGACAGTGCCGACACCATCTTCCACACCCCCATTAGTTGGTTCGACAGCGGTAGTTCATCTGGTGAAAGATTTCATCAGACTGAAACCTGTATATTTTGACGGTCAGAGGGATTTTGAGAAGGTTGAGAAGTGGGTCTTGTCGCAGGAGAAGTTACATAGAGTCTTGCAGATTGATGATAGACTCAGAGCGGAGATCTCGTCGTACACCTTGCAGCGAGATGCTGATGTGTGGTGGCGTGCGACGATAGCTGCTGAGGGAGAGTTTGAGTATTGGGATGCTTTCAAGACTAAGTTCTATCAGCAATATTTCCCACCTGCGGTGATGAAGCGATTGAGGAAGGAGTTCATGAACTTGAGACAGGGAGCCGACGAGACAGTGATGAGATACCGAGACAGATACGGCTATTTGAGGCAGTTTGTCGGAGATCTTGTGAAGGAGGATGCCGATGATGTGTATCATTTTGGCGACGGATTGAGGCCAGATATTGGGTTTTATGTGGTCAGTTCAGGTGCGAAGACACTGGGAGAGATTTTCGAGCGTGCACTTGCTCACGAGACTTATTATATGAGCCGAGTGGCTGACGGGACACCCTTAGTACCTGCGATGACACCTGATCAGATGACAGAGTATGAGCGGAGGAGATAGAAAGGCAAAGGACCGAGGAGATGGGATAGGGGTGTTCAAGGGGCGATTGTGCCTTATGTAGCACCTCCTACACCTTTGCAGACGATTGTGGGTAGACCTCCCGTACCACCACCAGTCAGACCTGCACTTCCAGCTCCTACTACGTCTACTTTACTAGCTTTACCATCACCACCAGCCCCACGTCAGCAGCATGGTGGTAGAGGCAGAGGTAGAGGTAGATGACGAGGACGAGACAGTTCCAGACCAGGGCAGAGACAGGCATCTGCACAGGCCCAGGATCGGACACATGTTCGGCGAGAAAGCGATCACTTGTTATCGATGTGGTCAGGAGGGACATCAGTCGAGAGTGTCCACAGCCAGCGACAATGATTCCACCACAGCGTCGAGAGGTCGTCCATACGATTGCACGGCCTGACGCAGACGCTACACGAAAACTTATTGAGGGTATGGTTTCCATTTGTAGTCATCAAGCATATGTTTTATTTGATTCGGGTTCGACAATTTCTTTCATTTCTGGTCGCATGGTCAGCATGTTAGGGTTGAAACCAGTTAGTGTCGGAGTCCATTTGATTTTGAGTACGGCAGCTGGAGATAGAGTGTACCCTAATTCTCTGGTGGAGAGATGCCCAGTAGAGATCGACGGGGTCGAGTTACCTGCAGATTTCAGGGTGCTAGAATTTCTGGAATTCGATGCGTTGCTAGGGATGGATTGGCTAGCATCATATCATGCTCATATCGACTATTTTGCGAAAACAGTAAGATTTGAGATTCCAGGGCGTCCAGTGTTCGTGTATAGTGGTAATACACCGAGAGCCGAGGGCACTCGAGGTCGACTTGCGACTAGTGGGGAGATGGAGACTTCGGTATCGGTATATACCGTTGCAGAGAGTCATCGACCGAAACTTGAAGAGATTTCGGTTGTGCGCGAGTTTTCGGACGTGTTTCCTGAAGACTTACCTGGATTACCACCACCAAGGGAGATCGATTTCATTATTGAGTTGGTACCCGGTACGAAATCGATGTCTATACCACCATACCGCATGGCTCCACGAGAGTTGGAAGAATTGAGGAAACAGTTGAAAGAATTGAGCGAGAAAGAATTCATTACACCTTCGATATCACCATGGGGAGCACCGGTCCTGTTTGTGAAGAAGAAGGATGGTACCTTGAGACTGTGTATTGATTACAGACAATCGAATAAGGTCACAGTCAAGAATAAGTATCCATTACCGCGTATTGACGACTTATTCGATCAGCAGAGAGGAGCACAATTTTTCTCCAAGATAGATCTACGATCAGGATATCATCAGCTGAGGATCAGGGAGGATGATAGATACATAACAGCGTTTAGTACGAGGTATGGACACTATCAGTTCACAGTCATGCCGTTTGGTTTGACTAATGCTCCTGCCATGTTTATGGATTTGATGCATCGAGTGATGAGACCATATATTGACCGCTTTGTGATCGTATTTATCGATGATATATTGGTGTACTCGAAGACTCGAGAAGATCACGAGCAGCACCTCAGGGAGACGTTGCAGACTTTGAGGGAACACAGATTATATGCCAAATTTAGTAAGTGTGAATTTTGGTTGTTTGAGGTTAAATTTTTGGGTCATGTAGTTAGAGCAGCAGGTATTGTTGTAGATCCAGCAAAGATTCAGGCGATTTTGGATTGGCCAGCTCCGACGTCGGTAACTGAGATTCGGAGTTTTCTGGGGTTAGCAGGCTATTACCGAAGGTTCGTGAAGGATTTTTCAAAGATCGCTTCACCAATGACCAAGTTGACCCAGAAAGACGTGAAGTTTCAATGGTCAGAGGAATGCGAGGAGTCATTTGCTCAACTGAAGAACTTGTTGACTACTGCACCAGTGTTGACATTGCCAGATACACAGATGCTTCTCGTATGGGTTTAGGTTGTGTATTGATGCAAGAGAAGGGTACAGTGGCATACGCATCAAGACAGCAGAAGATACATGAGAAGAACTACCCAACTCATGACTTAGAGTTGGCGGCGGTAGTGTTTGCTCTGAAGATATAGAGACATTATATGTATGGAGAGAAGTTCACACTCTATACTGACCAGACCATAAGAGTTTGAAATATCTTTTCACACAGAAAGAACTAAACATGAGACAACGCAGATGGTTAGAGTTTTTGAAAGACTATGACTTTTCTTTGGAATATCTTCCAGGAAAAGCAAATGTCGTTGCTGATGCGCTGAGTAGAATTCCGATTGGAAATGCTGAGACTATTCGATGTCATATGACGCACGATTATGGTTTACTCGAGGCGGCGGCGAGGCTGAGTCAGTCAGCTATTGCTAATGACACGGAGGTACTGATTTGTGCTCAAGTGAGACTTCAAACAGTGTCGACTCAGAGAGTGTCAGAGGATCAGAAAGCTGACATACTATATCCGAGATTCAAAGTGAGTTAGCGCAGAGTTTCGAATGTACTGACTGGGCGGAGACAGCAGATCAGTGTCTCAGATTTCGAGGCAGATTATGGATACCCGCAATGGCAGAGCTGAGAGATGATATTCTTCAAGATTCACATCGTTCCCGATTCACTGTTCATCCAGGAAGGACCAAAATGTATCATGATATGAAAAGACATTTTTGGTGGCCTGGGATGAAAGCGGACATATCAGAGTATATAAGGAACTGTGGGATCTGCCAACAGGTGAAGGCAGAACATCGTAGACCTGGAGGATTACTACAGCCACTTCCCATTCCACAATGGAAGTGGGAAGACATAGCTATGGATTTCGTTCGAGGATTGCCGAGGACTGTTCATAGACATGATTCCATAAGGGTGATTGTGGACAGATTGACGAAATCTGCCCATTTCATACCAGTTGCAACTCATTACACATTTGACCAGCTGAGTGTATTGTTCGAGAGAGAGATTATCAGGTTGCATGGAGTACCTTTGACTATTACGTCGATTGACGAGAGATGCTATGTATACGTCCAGGATGTGGCGGAGTATGCAGGAGCAATATGGTACACGCTTACAGTTTAGCACAGCCTTTCACCCTCAGACTGATATGCTCAGGGTGTGTGTACTTGAGTTTGGCGGATCGTGGGAAAAGTATTTACAGTTGTGTGAATTTGCATACAACAACAGTTATCAAGCGAGCATTGAAATGACGCCATTTAAAGCATTATATGGCAGACCGTGTCGCTCACCATCTTGTTGGGTTGAGCCAGAAGACCGAAATTTGTTAGGGCCTGAAATTGTTGTCGATCACACATAAAAGGTAAGACAGATTCGCCAGAAGCTTAAGGGAGACCAGGAGAGGCAAAAGAAGTATGCAGACATGTATCGCAGCGATCTCACGTATGATGAGGGAGCTTTAGTGTATCTAAAGTTTTCTCCTCGTAAGGGTCATTATCGATTTGGTTTGAAAGACAAATTAGCACCAAGATTCATTGGGCCTTTCAAAATCAAGAAACGGGTTGGAAAGGTTGCTTATGAGTTAGAGTTACCTCCACAAATGTCGGGAATTCATCCGGTGTTTCATATATCGATGCTTCGACTAGCTAAGTTAAAGGCAGGCGAGAGACCGACAGTGGATTTGAGTCAGATTGATTTGAGTGAGGATATCTCATATGAAGAGCAACCAGTTCAGATTCTTGACCGAAGTGTACAACAGTTAAGAAACAAGTCTATCCCGAAAATGTTAGTCAAGTGGCAGTTTCATGGAGATTCAGAACTCACTTGGGAACGGGAAGACTATACGCGAGACAAATTTCCGTACATTTTCGAGTCAGGTACATTTTTAAATTCATTTAGTTTAAGTTCGAGGACGAACTTCCTATTAGTTGGGAAGTATTGTCACGGCCCAATAATTTATACATGTTTAATTCGTTAATTAGGACACAATGACCCGTGACGTGGGGCCCGCAGTGCGATACGTGTCACTACCGAGGCACGGTGGTCGAGGTAAATGTTATATTTGTTGTGTTGTATGCCTAGTGTAATGTATTTGTATAGACTACTAAGTCATTTACGGGTATGCAGATACCGAGACGAGTGGGGACGCGCCTCGAGTCGCGTGCCGACGTGGGCCCGAGGTAGCAGCTCGTGGGGTAAGTAGAATTTATTTAATTATAAAAAAAATGTGTAGAAGTGAGTGGTGGTGGTGAGGCCACATCACCTCACTTATACACCACATATATACATCTATATATATACATATGTCACTTTGATCTCATTTAAAAAAACAAAAAAACAAAAACAAAACAACAACAATCGCAACAGCAACAGAGAGAAACCGAGGAAGGAGAGAAGAAGAAGAAGAGATTGGCGGTGAGAGAGAGAGAGAGATCGGAAGAGAGAAAGAAATCGACAATCGAAGGTGAGTTTTTCAAAGGTTGTGTGTTGGGTGTTGTTGTTATTCTTGTCGGTGTGGTGGCCATGGAGGCCGAACCTCCATGGCCGACCGAGAGAGGAACGGGGGAAATGGCAAAGAGATCTCCCTTGCCATCACAACCCAATGGGGTTGGAGTTGAGAGCCAGCCCCAACGCCTCAAGAAATTTAAAAAAAAAAAAAAAATCAGAACCAGAGCACGAGTGCTCTGGTGAAGATGATGATGTGAGTCGGGTCGGGTCGACCCGAACCCATGTGGGTCGGGTCGGGTCGGACCGACCCTGACCCGATGGAGACCAGGTCAGACCGACCCGGGTCCGGCTGGACTGGTCGGGTCGACCCGGATCCGGTTGGATCGGGTCGGGTTGACCCGGACCCACCTCAAAATATATATTATATATTTAATTATATTTAATTATTTAATTAAATTAAACATTTTTTAATATATAATAAATTCCTGAAAATAGATAAAATTATGAAAAAATTTAGGAAAATTCCAGAAAAATAGGGAAAAATATATTTGTGACCCACATCAATAAAACTTCAATATTTCTATAAAAGTGAAGAATTCGGGAGTCGATTGAGGCGTTATATTGGGGTTTTACCTCGAAAAACGTGAAATCGTCAAATTGGTCTCGAACTCAATTTTGACCGATGTCGACCAATTTAGAGATGTTAAATCATTAAACTGGAATATAAATTGATACATTTTCAACTGTTAGGATCCTAGAGGAGCTATTACGGGGTTTGGGTGCATACATCAACGCGACGGAAGCCGGATAGCTTAGGAATTGCTGTGTGTATGTAAGTAAACTGATTTGAGACATTTATTTACATTTCATTCCATTTATTTATTTCTTCTCAGTTATTCGAACTGAATTGCCTTTGAAATCCATATGCTATGACTTGTTCAGTTGCTCATTTTATGATGTTCATAGCATACTCTGTTTTGTATATCATTGATTTCAATTCCCGTACTTTGTCATGTTGATTGTTGTATGTGGAAGTCAGTGATATAACATGCTATTATGATAGTTTGTTTATTTTGACTCAAATCCTTTGTGCATTAGTATGCTATTACATCTCTTGGATTCCAATGTTGTGTCATTATTGAAAATGAAAGTGGTTCTTGTGGTTAGGGTCATTTGATGATAGGGAATTTCTCCACTACCTTGCATGACACACGAGGTAACGTGCCTCGAACGGGGTAATCGGACCTCGGGGTTTGTTGGCGCAAGAATAACTTGGGTGAACATGACGAGTTTTAAAACTCGGGTATGTTAGCAAGTATAAATTCCGGTGACGACTAATTCACTTGGAATAGAAAAGGCGTAATCGTACGTACGACCTTTTGACATTATGATTTAGAGCTCAAATTTTAATAAAATGCTATGGAGCAGAGCTCACATTGTAGTGGAAAGGCTGAGGTGATGAAGATCACGGCCGACCGACCCTAATCCATTACTACTTAGCCTTGAGTCAGTTTCATATTTGATTATCTCAAGTATCTCTTTGCACGATGTTTATTTCAGCATAGTTTCTATTTACATTATGCAATTTGATACTTGTGGCCTATTTGGGAATGTGAATCGATGTCTCTCAGTATTACTTAAATAAATTCATGTACTCACCGTCTAGTTTGTGACGGTGGGTGCAGATCAGCCGAGTAGCAGACTAGGCAAAGAGAAGATTGGCGACTACCTCTGAGCCGGTAGAGGACTGCTACGACATACTTTTGTACGTTTTGTATTCTTTTGTATTACATTTTTATGTACATGCTTTTACTACTTTGGGTTGAGTGATAGGAATACCTGACTATAGACACATGTTATATATATCACCATTTTTGTTTATATATGCATGTGATCACTATTTCCTGGTTTTTCCACAATAGGTTAGGCCTTAGGATTTCATTTCCACTAGTAACTAAATAAGACTTCCGCTGAATAATTTTTTTTTTAAAAAAAAATTAGTAACTCTGATTTATAGACAACCATATGTTAGTCACTAGAACAAGTAAGTTAACTGTAGGTGGTATCATAAATGGTAAGTGTGTAGTTGTTTAAATAAGGCTGACTAATTCTTTGTTAGGTCCTATAGGGGAGATTATGGCTTAATTAAGGGATTAGGCGGGCAGTGCCCTTATTTGTAGTTAGGGCCGTCACACACTCTCTCTCTCTCTTTCTCTCTCTCTCGCACGATCTCCCTCTTCCCCCTCTAGGTCTCTCGAGTTCCTCTCTCTCGATCTCTCTGCTGCTCTCTTTCTGTTGCTCACTCTCTCTTTGCTTCTACACCCACCAACAACACCCCACCAATAACCACCATTAAATAAACCTCATTCAATTCCTCTGACGGTCTGACCCCCTGCCTAGACCCCTAAACAGTAGCCCGTATCCTCGAGAACGCAGAGAATATATTCCTTGTTTTCTCGAGGAAGAGGACGGTCACGGACTCAAAATACACGAATGGCGCATTCGGAGAATGCGTCATTCGTGTATTTTCAGCAATGTGAATTTTTTCCAATTAATAACGCATTTTCGAAAAACGTTTTACCGTACTTTTGGAATAAAAAAAAAACTTAAGTTATTTTACTCATTTATATTAATTTTTACTGTACATCGGTAATTTTTGCTTCAAAATTGACTAATGCTAGTTATATGACGTAATCAGAGTATTCAACGGTCAAAAACTTCCAACTCATGACAACACCGCGGATGATCTTGAGCGACGAGGTCGCTGCAGACTCGAGGATATCCACCGCCACCATCACCATCACTCTTCCCCAAAATCTTCTCAAAACCCTAACCCTAACCCTAACTATTCTCCGCGGTGCCCAACTCCTCCACACACCTCCTCGCCCTCATCGCTGTTCTTACTCTCCTCCTCCTCCTCCTCCTCCTCCTCCTCCTCCTCCTCCTCAACCTCGATTTCCACAGCAGATCTGCTATAACCACCCCAATCGAAGACGACCAAGGCATCAAATGCCTGAAGCATCTCAATAACTCCCTCTCAGACCCCCAATCCAACCTCGCTTCCTGGATCTTCCCCACCACCTACTCCCTAGGCTTCGTCTGCAAATTCGCAGGCGTTTCGTGCTGGAACGATAGGGAAAACCGAGTCCTCGCTCTCAATCTCTCCTCGATGAGTCTTCGCGGACCGATCCCCGACTCTCTCCGCCTCTGCACTAGTCTCCAGATGCTCAATCTATCTGGTAATTTTCTCTCTGGTAACATCCCCTCTCAGATCTGCTCTTGGTTGCCTTATCTTGTGATTTTGGATCTCTCGCGAAACAATCTCACTGGTCCGATCCCGGCCGAGATCGCGAATTGCAAGTATCTTAACGAGTTGGTTCTTGATGATAATCGGCTTTCTGGATTGATTCCAGATGGGATTTTTCGTCTAAGTAGATTGAAGATGGTTTCTTTTGCGAATAATTCTTTGTCTAGGTCGGTAGTTGAGGCTTTTTGAGAAGGTTATTGTCAATGCTATTAAAAGTTTTTCTTTTTTTCTTTTTTTTTAGTATTGTATGTCGTTTCCATAAATGTATGCATTGTTAGTGTTCATGGCTTATAGTTGATAAAGGATAGGATATGTCACTGATGTGTATATAATATATAAATAAAACACGTGAAACGAATGATAATTTCTATTCCAAGAATTCGATTGATTTTCATTTGTCCATGTAATTTCTGCATAATGTCAATTGGAGCAGCACATTATTACATCAATTACAGCTTTCTGCCATTATCTTTACTGTTAATGAGTTTCAATTGATTGTCTTGAAACGAATTTATGGTCTATTCTGTTTCGCTACTGTTTAAGCTTTTTACCCTTAACTATTTTTGTTGGTAAAGTTTTTTTTTTTTTTTTTTTTTTTTTTTTTTTTTTTTTTGTTTTGTGTCGTGGAGCATCCATTATTAGGTTGACTGGATTAGTCACCAAAACTAGACAAAAAAAGAGTCTAATCTCAATACAAAAAAAAGAGTCGAATCTCAACTTGGTTAATTTTTAATTATCTATTGAGGGAAACGAGGATTATTACTATGAATGAAGAATACAACACTGCTCTTTAGCTTAGTAGAGCACTCCTCTCTTATATAAAAAGAAATGGAGACCTACAACTAAATCAAGATTGGAACTTATATGTGAATTTTCTTTTAGAAGTCAATTGCAACAGCAAAGGTTCTACGCATTCTTAGATTACTTTAAGATACTTACAAAATTAGAGAAATGAAAAGCATATGGAATGAAAGTTGAGGAAATGAGTGAGAAGTTAGGTATTTATAGGCATTACGTGCAAATAATAAATTTCCTTTTATGTGGATTTACCCACTTGCTTGATTTGATATTATCCCACATTTAGATTTGACGAGCAACATAGCAAATCATTTTTAACCCCAATTAATTTGGGATTGAGGCTATGTTGGTGGTGTTGTTGTTGTTGATGCTACTTGTTACTTAAATATCTACGAGGTCAAATAAATTTTGACAGTGTAAAAATTGTTTATACAGACAAACTTTGTCATGGCATTTGCTAGGTTGTTTCATATTTATACATTCCACCCCCACAACAACAACAACAACAACAACAACATAACCTCAGTCTCAAATTAATTGGGGTCGGCGACATGGATCAAAATTTTCCATTGCATTCGATTAAGTGCAATTGATGGTGAGCTTTCCAAACCATTCAAATCCCTCCTAATTAATGCATCCCATGTTAGCTTTGGTCTACCCCTACCTCATCGAATTTCTACATTTTCTATTGAGTCAAGTTTTCGAGTGGGGGCATTTGTAGGCCGTCTTTGCAAGTTGTTGATGCTACTTGTTACTTAAATATCTACGAGGTCAAATAAATTTTGACAGTGTAAAAATTGTTTATACAGACAAACTTTGTCATGGCATTTGCTAGGTTGTTTCATATTTATACATTCCACCCCCACAACAACAACAACAACAACAACATAGCCTCAGTCTCAAATTAATTGGGGTCGGCGATATGGATCAAAATTTTCCATTGCATTCGATTAAGTGCAATTGATGGTGAGCTTTCCAAACCATTCAAATCCCTCCTAATTAATGCATCCCATGTTAACTTTGGTCTACCCCTACCTCGTCGAATTTCTACAGTTTCTATTGAGTCAAGTTTTCGAGTGGGGGCATTTGTAGGCCGTCTTTGCAAGTGACCAAACCACTGCAACCGCCCTTCCCTAATATTTGTATCAATTGGTGCTACTCCTACTTGTCCTTGAATTTCTATATTTCTTATTCTATCGTTTCGAGTTTTACCACTCATCCACCTAAGCATCATCATTTCTGCTACGTTCATTTTATGTAATTGTTGTTGCTTTACCGCCCAACATTCACTACCATAGAGCATAGCTGGCTTAATTGCGGTCCTATAAAATTTTTCTTTTAACTTAGTAAGAACATTTTGATCACAAATCACCCCTGTTGCACTCCACCCCCACTACATGCATAAAATGACCGAGTACCGTCACGTGTTTCATTTGAATCAAAATGAAAGATTTCTTGTAAGCACAAACAAGACTGACACAATAGAAACTGATTTGTTTTCGTGTATGCCCGAGTTCACTCATTCATCTGTTAACTCAGTTAGCTTCCTTGCAAGTTTTTATAGCTTTCATGAACAACTTGGATTTTTGAATTGTAGCTTATAACTCCTACGATAGTGGACAAATATTGTGTAGTAGGCTTGCGTTTACCAAGATCACTTGCATAGTCTTTAGTCCTTTCCCTCGTACTGCTAGAGTTGTGGCCCATTTGTGAACTACACCCCAAATAGTGCTATCTTCTTTTAGAGTTAAATCTTAATGGGAGAGAACTATTTACATAATTTTGGGTAAAGTTCATAAAATGCGACACAATGGAAATGTGTATGTTGTACTTGTTTGTTTTGAAGACCAAGAAAATATAAGAAGAACAATTGAAAAATTATGCAAGGAGAGAAATCAACAATGGAGACCAAAAATCTTTGTTTTGGTTCACCTCAAAAATTCAGCACACACATAACAGTAGGCAAAAACTGAATTTGATTCTTTTAATTTTGAAATTATTAACGTACATTAAATAAGAAAATAAACAACGAATCCTAAAACAAAATTAAAAGTTTACTTTTTTCTAAACTAAACAACTTCTAACTTATCAACAACTACAAAATAGAAACTTTCTAAGATATAGGACTTCACTAAAATTCTTACTACGCACATGAACTAATGAGACGTCAAGTAACGAAAATAAGAAACTTTGTAAACCTAAAGCACTAACTTTAACACTCCTCCTTGCTTTAGGATCTTCAAACTTTAATCTTCAAATTGTGGACTTTGAACTTGTTGGCTCGAAATAATAGCAGGAGGATGACGCAACCAATTTGAATATAACATCGAACCTTCCACATTGATTTGTGGAGAATGTACCAATGAATCTTGAACTTTAAAATAACCACCAATTTTTATATCTCCTTTAATTGAACCACCAATCTTTCTTTTAGAAGGAACATCCAATGTGTTAATTTTTCCAACTCCATTAACACATGTTGTAAGAAAACCAGGTACAAAAGAATCGGTAACATCACGGAGAAATTGAGAATTGCCTTGGTTGAAATTAAGCTTCCTTGTTTTCAGTGGAATATCAACAAAGTACCTCGCATTCTGAAATATCTTCGTTTGGAGCTTAAATAATAATGACTTTCTTCCATGCAATAATGACCTTCTTTGAGGTCTTGCAACATCTTTCTTTTTCCTCATATTCAACATTTTTGGAAGGTGACATTCACCAAGTTTTTTGTGTCTAAATTATGCGGTATTGACTTCATTATTTGTTGGTCTTCCGCTCCACTTCTATTGGTCGAATGAAAAGCTTTTACCTCTCATTTTAACCCTCAAAACCTCATGACCCACACATCAAAAATAGAATAATGCAAATCTTCAAATGACACTTTATATCCTTTTTCAATCAATTGACCTACACTAAGTAAATTCTGATCAATGTCGGGTATGTAAAGAACATCCGAGATTAATTTTGTACCTGAACTTATTGTGATTGCAACGGTGCCTTTACCTTTTGCTAGGATGTAGCTACTGTTTTCAATTCTAACTTTCTTGACTTCAACTGCCTTCAAGTCTCTAAACAAGTTTTTGCCGTGACACATGTTGCTTGTGCAACCACTATCAATCAACCAACTTTTGTTGGAATCTTCAATTAAATCACAACTTGCAACAAAAATTCGATCTTCATCATATAGATCAACAACTTTGGCCTCAACTTCATTATTTTGAGATTCACTTTTGCAAATCACGGCTTCATGTCCAAGCTTATCAAACTTGGTTGCGCTTTGCATCCGGTCTTTGCCAACACTTGTATGGTGGATGACCTTTTTTCCCACAATGGTGACATGGTGGATAGTTTCTCATAGAATTTCTACCCATGTTTTTGATAGGATCCTGACTCCCTATCAAGAAAGGCGACGAGGCCTCGACAGATTTTATTGATGAATCAAGGAAAAAGAGAGACAACACCAGAGCAGGAATCCTAATACCCAGAGAAGGAGACAGGCCTCCTTTCTCAGCCCAAGACCTAAGTCTACCCAATACAATTGTATACAATCTGATGCCTCACCAAAAGCACTCTCAACTACTATTATACTCACCCTTGACTGCTCCTGCTCTGTGCGTCACACAACACACACACACACACACACACACACACACTTAACTCCCTACCCTGACCATACGTCTTGATCACGCGAGGACTACTACTTGCTGACCTTAGTGGTCCCCATTGTTGAACCAACTCTCTTCCTCGCATAGACTTTAGTGACTGGTGGGCCCGGGGTCCTAAACATTACTCCCCCCTTGAACATTCACCTTGTCCTCAAGGTGGAACGAAGGGAATCGACGATGGACATGTTTGACGAGCTCCCAAGTGGTTGCCGAGTCAGGCAGGGATGTCCACTTCACTAACACCTCAGGACCGGCCCCACAAGATCGATAGGAGAGAATAGCCTCGGGATCAACTGATACGGTAAGTGAATATGGGACAGTGGGAGGCAGTATAGCGGAGAACGGGAGGGAACCCACTGATTTCTTCAGCTGGGAAATATGGAAAACCGGGTGGATGGTTGCTGAAGATGATAATTCGAGACGATAGGCGACAGGGCCAATGCGTTCCAACACCTTAAAAGGACCGAAATAGCGAGGACTAAGTTTGTAGTTGGTACGTCGAGCCACTGTTTGCTGCCTATATGGACACAATTTTAAATAAACAAAATCACCGACAACAAACTCCACATCACGACGATGTTTGTCCGCTTGTTACTTCATCCGGTTCTGAGCAAGGAGCAGCTGATCACGAAGTTTCGTTAAGGCCAAGTCTCGAGCACGGAGCATAGAGTCCAAATCATCATGATGAGCAGAGGAAAGATGAGCCGTATCGAAGTAGAGGGGGAGGGTCTCACCCATACACCATACGAAAGGGAAAACAATTCAGTGAGGAATGAAAAGAAGTGTTGTACCAGTGTTCAACCCATAACAGCCATGAACTCCAATCTTTGGGACGCTGGCCTATAAAGCAGCGGAGATAGGTTTCTAAACACCGATTCACCACCTCCGTCTGGCCATCACTTTGGGGATGATAAGCGGAACTGCGGTTCAAGTGGGTTTGTTGGAGACGGAACAACTTGCACCAAAATTGACTCGAGAAGATCTTATCATGATCAGGCGCGATTGTATTTGGAAAATGATGAAGACGCACCACACCTTGAATAAACACATCTGACACTGTCCGTGCTGTAAAAGGGTGTTTCAAAGCAAGGAAATGACCATATTTACTTAGTCGATCGATAACCACCAAGATGGAATTGAAGCCCTTCGATGAAGGTAAACCTTTAATGAAGGCCATCGAGACATCTTCCCAGATAGCAGTAGGCACTGGAAGAGGTTGTAAGAGACCACCCGGAGCTAACGTCTCATACTTATTCCTTTGGCATGTATCACATGCTGCAATAAACTGTCGGATATCATTTTTCATACCCACCCAATACAACTCGGCTGCCATGCGTTGATAGGTTTTCAAGAACCCCCCGTGACCCCCAATTGGGCTAGCATGAAAACTCCAAGAGCAGGCATTGTTTCAGTGGTGAGGCAGAGGGAATTACCAACCTGTCCTTGTAACGCAACTGATCACGAACAATGGTCCAGCCGGGAGGAACAGTTGTGCCAGCTCGTAGGGAGGATAAAATGGGCTGCAGGTGGGCTTCTGTCTCAATCTCCTCTTAGAGCCTTTGAAGATCAAGACAGGCAAGAGTAGAGAGGGAATGTAACTCTCGGGAGAAAGGGAAACGAGAGAGAGCATCTGCTACAACGTTGGTAGAACTTGGCTTATAGTGTATGTCAAAGTGGAAACCCAACTACTTTATCAGCCACCTTTGGTACTCGAGTGCAACCATTCGTTGTTCCAATAAATACGTTAGACTCTGATCCGTACGGACCAAAAACTTTCGTCCCAACAGATAACGCCTCCATTTCTGAACCGCTAGAACTATGGCCATCAATTCCCTCTCATACGCCGACTTACTCTGGGCATGAGCTGAAAGGGCTTGGCTGAAAAAAGCAATCGATCTCTCTACTTGCGGTAGTACTGCATTGACCCCCACGCCTGAGGCATCTGTTTCAATGACAAAAAAAGCATCAAAGTTAGGAAGAGCTAACATAGGTACCTCTTTCATGGCCGACTTCAGTTGACTGACTGTGAAAGAGGCTTCATCAGACCACTCAAAAGCGTCCTTGCGAAGTTACCGTGTCAACGGGGAGACAATCTTTCCATAGTTTCAGACAAACCGTCGGTAATAGCCAGTCAACCCAAGAACCCCCGCCACTCCTCAACAGATGAGGGCATTGGCCAGCATTCCATAGCCCGCACTTTAGTCGGATTCGCTTGAACCCCTTGACTAGAGATGATGTTCCCCAGATATTCCAAACTCGGCCTACCAAAACAACATTTTTTAAAATTCACAAAAAGAAAATGGAGTTGTAGGATCGAGAGCACCTGCCATAAATGGTCACAATGAGCACTCATTGAAGAGCTATCACCAAGATGTCGTCAAAGAACACCAGCACACAACGCCGAATCAATCCTTTAAAAACGGAATTCATAAGAGATTGAAAAGTGGCTGACGCGTTGGTGAGGCCGAATGGCATGACGAGAAATTCGAATGAACATCTGCTGGACGTACCCTGGTTTGGTGATACCCTGATCTGAGGTCCAACTTCGAAAAAATACACGCGCCATGAAATTCATCCAGAAGCTCAACAATATTCGGAATCGGAAAACAATCCGAGATGGTGACCTTGTTGAGGGCCCAATAATCCACACAAAACCGCCATCTCTCATCCTTCTTCTTCACTGATAAGTCTGGGCTGGAAAAAGGACTGCTACTTGGTTGGATGATCCCTGAATCCAACATTTCCGTTACCATCTTCTCAATTTCTGCCTTTTGGATGTGAGGGTAACGGTAGGGACGTACCCTTACTGGATCAGTGCCTTCCTTGAGGACAATAGCATGGTCGCAGGTGTGAGCTGGAGGTAAGGAGGTAGGTGGTTGAAACAGTAACGTGAACTCTTCTAATATCTCACGAACACACGGTTCGACATCGCTCAAGGAAAGAGCACCCTCATGTGCATTCATGCTCAGACATTCCACCAAGAAACATCCCAATGCCGAGTCCCGTGAACGCTGAATCGCCTTACACGAGGTCATGGCTCGATGAAGAGATGCATCCCCCTGAATAGTCACTTGTCTGCCCCCAAATACAAACGACATCTAGAGATTCGGCCAATCTACAATAGTGATGCCCAATGTATTCAGCCACTGTATACCCCAATATCACATCCGACCCTTTCATGCTAATGGGAAAGAAATCCACAGAAAACGTGAGCCCGTGGATCAGCACTTGAACCCCCTTGCACAGACCAGAATCGGGTAGGCGAAACCCCCCTCCCACAACAACCCGTCATCGGTTGTGGGTAACATAGGAATGGACAATGAATGCACCAACTCGGGGGAGATGAAGTCGTGCAATGCTCCACAATCGATAAGGATGACGACTTGAGAGCCCAAAATTTCGCCCTTAACTCTGATGGTTCGTGGTGTTGACCCCCCTTCGATGGCATGGACTGCGAGCTCAATGGTCGCCATATCCGGTGGCTCCTCCGAGCTGTCTGACGGGGCCTCACTGGAGTCCTCAGTTTGGTCATCAGTCACCAACATTACGTTCAACACTTTCCGGTTGCAACGGTGCGTTGCCGACCATTTCTCGTCGCAACGGTAACACAACCCATGTTTCCTCCTATTCGCCGCCTCTGCCTCTGCAAGTCTTTTGTACTTGGGAGGGGATACATTTGGGGTGGTTGCTCCTGAGGACGAAATGCTTGAAGAGCTGGAAGAGTTTGGGCTAGACTTACTGCTTTGGCCAGGAGAGAAAATGGGCTTGTTTAGGGGTCACTTGAGCGTCACGGGCCAAGCCTACTAAAGTGTGGGTTACCCAACTTGCAGCGCTGGGCTCCTTTGTGGACGACCCAACAGCAGATGACTGGGCCTTAGCACTCAACCCAAGGCCCAATCCGAAAGTGTCACTCTCGCATTGCTTCTTCTCCTACTTCATCGCACGTGCGACCATTGCTTGCCACGTCGACGGTGGATCCACCATCATCCCCAGCCGAATTCGGTCCTTCAGACCATTAATGAACACCGCCATCTTTTGGTACTCCGACAATTCTTCCTGATACAACAACAGCAACTCAAACCGTTTCCTGTATTCATCAACGGTAGTCTCCTAGCGGATTGAGAAAAAATTGTTGACAAAGGTGGATAGGGTCGGCCTCCGTGAAACACTGAGCTAACTGGCCTTTCAATTTGCTCCAGCTTTCAAAGTATTTCGTCTTCTCCTCTGTCTGCAACCAAATCTGGGCGGCTCCCACCAAACAAATACGAGCTGCTCGAAGCTTCGACGTCTCCGACATCTCGTGCAACGCGAAATAGTGCTCTGCCTGGTTCATCCAAACCACCAGATCCTCACCATCGCATGTCGACATCTTGATCTTCCGCACTTCCGGATCGAATCTATAAGGTTGTGGAGTCCGATCTGGGTTCCTCCTCAAAGAAGTCTCCCCCACCTCGCTCAGATCTGGCGGATCTGGTAATTTCCCCCCACTTGCGCTCCCGATCTGCACTGATCTGCTCAGATCTACACGTTGTTGAGCGAACAACTGCTCCATTCGATCCGTCAATGACTGGAACCGGGACTGGATCTGACCATCAATCTCGGAACGCAGTCCGTCAATGGAATCCTCCACCGCTTGAAGCCTCTTCAATTTAGCTTCCATTGCATCCAGTCGGTTGTCAACTTTCGGTCCCATGGCACTTGCGAAGGTGCTCTGATACCAATTGATAGGATCCTGACTCCCTATCAAGAAAGAGGACGAGGCCTAGGCAGATTTTATTGATGAATCAAGGAAAAAGAGAGAAGATACAACACTAGAGCAGGAATCCTAATACCCAGAGAAGGAGACAGGCCTCCTTTCTCAGCCCAAGACCTAAGCCTACCCAATACAACTGTATACAATCTGATGCATCACCAAAAGCACTCTCAACTACTATTATACTCACCCCTGACTACTCCTGCTCTGTGCGTCACACAACACACACACACACACACACACTTAACTCCCTACCCTGACCATACGTCTTGATCACGCGAGGACTACTACTTGCTGACCTTAGTGGTCCCCATTGTTGAACCAACTCTCTTCCTCGCATAGACTTTAGTGACTGGTGGGCCCGGGGTCCTAACAGCTTTCTCCACTTGTTGTTGGATCTTTTTTGTAAGATTTCTTGTGATCTTCATGCATGGCTTGTAGAGCTCCTTTAACAACACGATCTTCCCTCATAAACCTTCGTTGGTGTTGTGCTTGCATGACATTCAACAACTCCATCAACGTGATCTTGGAAAGTTCTTTCGTGTTCTCAAAAGTGGTGATAGATACTTCATATCTTTCTGGCACTGCAACGAGAATTTTTTCTATAATTCTCAAATTGGAAAATTCGTGCCAAGTAGCCGCACCTTGTTGACAACAACTAGTAATCTATCTGAGTACTCTTTGACAGTCTCAGATTCTCTCATCGTTTCCAATTGGAATTCTCTAATTAGATTGAGAACTTGCATGCCTGGAATATTTTCGTCTCCTTTATACTCTTTCTTCAAGTAATCTCAAATCTCTTTCGCGGACTCGAGAGATGTAATTCTTGTGAATAGGGTTGTTGAAATGACATCAAACAAATAAGCCTTTGCCTTTGACTTGGTTTTTCTTTCTTTATGGCTCTTGATTTGAGTCATTGTAGGATTGTGTGGCAATGGAGGGATTTCGTAATCTTCTTCTACCGCTTCCCACAAATCCAAAGCTTCTAAGTAAGTTTCCATCTTCACCGCCCAAAGTTGGTAGTTTTCTCCATCAAAGATGGGAGGAGCAATCTTGTCGAAACTCTTTTCAGAATCCATTCCGTAGATCTCTTAAGATGTAAGCTCTGATACCAATTGTTGGTTTTGAAGACCAAGAAAAGATAAGAACAATTGAAAAATTATGCAATCCGAGAAATCAACAATGGAGACCAAAATCTGAAAAATTATGCAATGCAAGAAATCAACAATGGAGACCAAAATCTTTGTTTTGGTTCACCTCAAAAATTCAGCACACACATAACAGTAGACAAAAATCGAATTTGATTCTCTCAATTTTGAAATTATTAACGCACATTAAATAGGAAAATAAACAACGAATCCTAAAAGAAAATAGAAGTTTACTTTTTTCTAAACTAAACAACTTCTAACTTATCAACACCTACAAAATAGAAACTTAACTAAAAATGTTACTACGCACATGAACTTCCTAAAATATAGGACTCGACAAATATTGCGCACATAACTAATGAGACGTCCGGTAACGAAAATAAGAAACTTTGTAAACCTAAAGCACTAATTTTAACAGTACTGTTAGACTTCATGATGAGTGATGTGCCTCCCCATAACATTCCAATTACCTTAACTTTCCAATTACCATCTGGGTTTAAGAAGGCTATTACATTGTGTCATAATAATAACACTAATGAATAAAGGAAAGCCAATATTCACACTATTAGAAGACTCTTTGATGAAAAGAGCTATATTAAAGGTCCAAAACATAGTCTTGGCTTGTGTGTTTTACATTTGGAATTATTATATGCACAAGATCATTAGAAACTCTGATACCAAACATAAAATACAAAATAAAATTCAAAGAATGAGGGTTATATCTTCAATTGTCATTTTCCTTTTTAAATCTATGCCTTGATCCTAAAATATTGAGACGAAAAATGCAAAAGCCAAGGCTAGGCTTTAGACCCTTTATGTAGCTTTTTTCGTCAGTCTTTTGATGGATTGACTGTTGAATTTCCATTATTCATTAGTTTGATACAAATGTAATGGCATTCTTAAATCTAAATGGTAACTGAAAAGTTGAAGAGGCCATATTACTCACCGTAAGTCTAATGAGTACATCTCTAGCAACTATAACTTAAGAACTTTAGCAAATCCTATTGTCACTTCAAGACAGTGACGAAGGCACATAGAGTGTTGGGGGGGCCTTGGCCCCCCTCAAACTTTTTACTAATACTATGTCCAAGTAGCACATGTATGTAAGAAAAAATGAACTTCATATCTCCTGGCCCCCTCTAAGTTTTCATTTACTTTTTTTAAAATGAACTTTGACTTCTTCTGTGGGTACTATATCTATATAATGTCCTTATTGATCACTAATTATACCGAGGCCATGGCATTTAAAATAACAACCAATATATATTCACATATATTATCCATTCCAACTACACAATCTATACTAATTGAATTTCTTTCTCTTAATTCCACACTAAATAATTTAATGATTATTATTTTTAGTTTACTAACTTATACACTCAAATGCACGAGTACTCGTAGCATATTATATGCACATATAGTTATATTGCTATTATTTTCTTCTATTAAACTTCGAATAACGTTAACTTGCACTTATTCTAATAGGCGTGCACCCTTAAGAAGTTATAGAAAATCTATATAATTAACCTATCAAAAAAAATCTATATAATTAGATCTCCCTTCAATCGATAACTGGTGAACTTGAACATATATAGTCATGAAAGTATTGAATTTGAAATAGTTCACGTAGAAAACTAAAGAAATTAATATCATATGCTAAACTCTAACAATACTGAATTTTATATTTGTTTGATGTTCAATCTAAAGAAACCTAAACTTTGAACATTGAAAAAAAGGAACTCAAACTTTCGATGATCGATTGGCCCCCTCTCTCATCAATTTCTGGCTTCGTCCCTGCTTCAAGACACCTTAAAAGTCTCGAGTCCTAGGAGATTCTCGTTAAAATCGTTCTATCCAACCAAAACTTCACGAAATCTTAATTTACTTTTTGGAAATTTATTTGAGGTTTCTAAGCTCATGGGTGTTGTATTTTGTGTGCTTTCAGATTGATTGTGCCTTGCAAACCTACTGAAATTCGAATTAAATGTCATGTTTAGATTTGCAGGTCTACTGCTCAATTTTAATGGTAGTTCAGTTAGAATTTATTCAAAAAGAATTGAATTGACAGAATTTTTCCATGGTTGAGATTGTCATAGAATCGAGTTCACATTTGATTACCCTTCACTGCTTTTAAGATTCCCCTCAGGACAGATGATTCTTTTCATCTAGGGAATCTAGCAATTGAGGACACTATAACTGGTGATTACTGGCATTGTCAAACAAAAGTTCTTTTTACGGTAAACATTGAAATAGTATCTTCACCAGCGAATGCATTTTACTACAGTGTTGAAAATCATGGTTATACTATGGGATTAGGAATTAATCATGTCAGTATTTTTTTCTATAGATGATGAATGCTCATGACTAGGTGGCAGATCAGTAAATCCGCACTTAGAATGACAGCTCTGTTAATAGATATGACTTAAAGTGGTTTCATTGTGAAGATATTGGATAGCGCATTATATTTGAAGGTGGGATTACTGTTAAGCATCAACTGTCAAACATAGCAATCTTTTCACATGGAGATCACAAGGCTCAATGTGGTAAACCATTTATACTATCATTGTAGAGTTTGCTATTAAGGATTTTAGGTAGATTTACAATCTAGTTGCCCAATTACCTGCCTAACCCAATATTTTGTTTCCGTCCATTCTGTTTTGTTCTGTTTGTTTATTTTCTTTGATCTTTTCAGTAGTGGGGCTGTAGTGCAGGTAGGCTTTTTTGTTTTTTTAACTGTTGTTATTGTTGCTTTCATTGACATGGATGAGATTATAGCTTTCTCTTGAAAAAAAAAAAAAAAAAAAAAAAACCCACAACTCCTGATAATTGAATTTGAAATTGTGGTACATTTCCTACATCTGTCTTTTCTTAATAGAACTCCTTGATAAGGCTATCTGTACTATACACCTTCAAATGTTTCTGTCAAATTTAGACGTAATTGGTTTATAAAACCCTAAGGAATGGGAAGCATTTAGGCGCCATCGGCAAAGATGATGAATTCTCAGTTCATATTGTATGTCTTTTTTTTTTTGTTTTTTTTTTTTTTTGTTTTTTGTTTTTTTTTGTTTTTGTTTTTTTTTTTTTTTTTTTTTTTTTTTTTGTTTTTGTTTTTTTTTTTTTTTTTTTGACATTGGGGTTTCTAGGTTACTCCTGATTATTTTCCAAGGAGACACCCGCCTTACAAGAGATGTCTTAGAAACTAGAAGATTTGAACCTTTAACCTTAAGGAGGCCTAGGTGAACAAGTAGTCGGTCCCAACCACTGGACGAAAGTAATGATTGGTAGTTCCACTGTTTAAGTTGTTGGTGGTCAATGCAAATTGAAAGATCCACGTACATCCATAGAAAGAGGCAACACAGTGGGTCAAAAAGTTCATCTTCTGGCAAGCATGATTTTACTGTAAATAGATGCTGTTGTCCAAGGATATCTACTACAAAGAGCTAACTAGCACTCCCACTCTAATGAAACATGGAATGTGTTCATGTGAAGTTGAAGCTGAACCTCAGTTTTTCACTCGTACAGCTGAAAGGCTGTTTGCTTAGGAGTAGTGGAATCTGAAATGTTTGTTGTCTTCATAGCATATTGAGACCTTAATGGGATATGCATCTCATTATGTCTGAACTAGGATTCATGCATCCTCTCACATTTTTTATTGGTAACCAACTAATTCACTGGATGAGTGGAAAATATATATATTGCGATGCTTAGTCCATATCACTGCAACTCTTGTCAACTGGGGGAATATTCCAAGCATGCACCCAAATTAACTTTAAAGTTGCTCTTTCTCATTTTGGCCATTGAAAGTTGAAACTGACTTTAGGGTTCCAAACTTGAAACCCATATTAATAGTTGCCTGTCAAATGAGTGGCTTGGTGATAGGGTGCACACCTAGCGACATAAAGATTGCAGGCTCAAGTTTTGCTCCATTAATCATGGTGTTTTTTTTTTTTTTTTCATCATCATCATCATCATCGTGCGCCATGCATAGTCAAGGGCTTTGCATGCAATCCGCACAAAGCAATCTTAGGTTTTCCATAATCTCGGCGTTAGTGAATTCCAACCTAGAGCAATTAAGATCTTGGAGATGTGTGAATCGAAATATAGTTTGTTAACGATTATGTGTGACTTCTTAAATAAGTGCTTAAGTTGCTCCTCTCAAATAGTATCGAAGCATTTTGAAGTAAAATTTTACGCTTGTGAGCTCAAGGTGGTTAAGGTGGGAACAATATTGATATTAGTGAAATTCACACTCGCGGATACAGGCGCGAGCACCGGCATAACAAGAGGGTATCAGGCATGTCTCGAGATGAGTGATGAGATTATGCGGTGAGAAATCTTAGAAAAAAGTCGGTCTAAGGAGCCAAGGCACCTTAGTGGGTAGACATGTTTATTGGCCGGGCTCTGCGAATACGGGGGCAGGCTAAACATAATACAATAGACGGTGGCGTGGCTTGTGTGTTGCTCTCTTGCTTTGTGTGGGAGAAACTAATTCGAGCTATTTTTTGTGTGCTCCACTAAACAACAAAAATATAGCAAATCCGAGGCTTAGTTATGCGATATTGTTGACTGAACAGACCAGTAGTTCCCCACCAAAAAGGCTCAATGCGATAGGCCATACTTTGCATCCACGCCTGTGTTCTAAATTCAATTCCCCATTTGCTAAAAATGGGCTTCTCCGATGTACTGATTTTTGAAATTGATATCCTATCAGGGGCGGAGCCAGACTTGAATGGGGGAACGTTGCCTTGCACTATTTGTTAAAATAAAGATATATATAAATCAGACGGGTTGATTAGTAGTAAGGACAAAGACGAGACTCTGTGGGTTATTAGGCACACGGATTCGAGTTCGATATCCTATGATACTCAAACGTCAGGCCACTGTTGGTCTCTTATTTCTATAATCTTTGGGCCTATGAAATTAGTCAGACAAGTATTTGAATATCCATGGTTAATAAAAAAATAAAAATACATATAAAGCTAATAAATTAAACTTTTTATTTTGTTAAGAAACCATTTTAATTACAACATATTTAGCTCCAACATGAGTCAAACCCGAACTCTTGCCATTGGCAAAGGAAAATGCTAGTGTCATATCCACTTCGGACGCATACTTGTGTCCCGAACCTTTATTTTTGCTTCAATGTGGCCGACTCTTACTAATTTGGGATTGAGCTTTTCTTTTTTTTGCTGTTTTTGTTTTGTTTGCAAGGGAGGCAATGAAGTATATTGTGTGCTTTCTAAATGAACAACATGAGTTAATTAGTGCTCATATTTTGGACTAGTTGTAAGTTAACCTTAATTAATTTGGAATTGATATGTAGTTATGTTACTATATATTGTTTATGAGTATGAAATTAAAATGAGCTATTTATATATTATATTTAAACTACTAAGCTCAATCTTATATGTCTAGCATTAAACGATTGAATTGTAAGAACTTAATTACTGTATATTCATCTTAATCATGTCCTATGTAACAAAATTTGATAAAATAATAGAAAATATTAAGAGAGTGAGGGAACTAATCAGGGGGCTAGCTAGTTGTTTTTCTTTCTAGCAAATAGGGGGGTCAATTAGTATAGTTGGATGCATACATTCATATTTAGGTACATGCTATGTGAGGGTTGGGGTGGAGCCAGGGGGGGCCATGGCTCCTGTTGATTTTTCATGCTTGCGGCACATTATTCGCAAGCGCTCGCCCGCGGCACTTCTTCGCGAGTCTATGATCTCCGCCGGTACTGATACTGTCATCAACTTAAAAGGTCTCGGTACTAGTTAAAGGAGATCACCACTTAACTACTTCACTATGAAGTTTCAATTACTGATATTGTCCTCAATTTGATCACTTTTCAATTTTTAGGTGTGGGGTTTTATCTTAAAAGGCCTCGGTACCAGTTAAAGGAAGATCACCACTTAACTACTTCACTATGAAGTTTCAATTATCTTATGTGGGACTATTATTTCGGTCCACACATCTCAACACTCCACCTTGGGGATCGAAATATATCCAAGGGATTTTTTCTCGACAGGTCCCGATCGAACCGTCGGCTTTGATACCATGTTGATTTTTCATGCCTGCGGCACATTATCCGCAAGCGCCCGCCCGCGACACATTTCCGCGAGTCTATGATCTCCGCCAGTACCGATACTGTCCCCAACTAGACCACCTTTCAATTTTTAGGTGTGGGGTTTTATCTTAAAAGGCATCGGTACTAGTTAAAGGGAGATCACCACTTAACTACTTCACTATAAAGTTTCAATTATCCGATGTGAGACTATTATTTTGGTCCACACATCTCAACAGCCCCACTCACTATACCTTTGGCTCCGCCTCTGATTATCCTTTGTTAGTTTTCCATAAAAGTTCAACTTGACCATGATCCCTATTTCTTCTGGGCTTTAAAGATAAAGTCATCACTTTGTTACAAGTTTCACCACCATGACTTAAATGGAGAAAAATAAATATAATAATGATAACAATATTGGTTGATCACAAATATAGACATGCAGATATGAGAAAGATACAAGAAGGCTCTGAATTGATCCGTATGGAATGGAAAACAGTCACAGAATAAATAGTATTTTGAGTTTGATTTGAATAAACCATATATATATATATATATATATATATATATATATATATATGCATGAGTTAGGGTTATCCCCCCATACTTATAGTTGGCCTAATATAAAATTAAAAATCATTGATGTTATTGGTGGGTTTTGAAATATTTAACTTCTTTTTTCTTTTTCTTGCTGGACGTGCTGATCAAACTTTTCAAGATGCATCTCTCTAAAATACGCACTTATGGACAAATAGCGACGCGAAACTTCAGTCTTTGAAGTGGCCCAACAACGAGATTAACTCATTTTTTTTTTAAAAAAATATTAAATTAAATGTTTATCTTTGTTGTAAATGTAATGGGAAAATGGATGACTATTCATATCCCAATCTTATGTAACATCTATTTAATTTTTAGTTAATATTGTATTATATGTAAGAGTAACTTGTGTCATTTGGTCTTCATCTCATTATGACCAAAAGGGTTATATAAAGGGGTTCTCTCCATGTAATGTATACATAATGATGAAATGAAAGAGCTCTCATTTCTCTCCTCTATTCTCTTGTTCTATTTTCTTGTTCTTTGTTTACTTTCCTAGCTTATGTTCTAGTTAATTTTACATCACGTTATCAGCACGAATTCACTCTACGTGAAGGAGATCTCGAAGATCAAGAAACTTTTTATGAAGTAAAGCTTGGAAAGATAATATTTTTTTACCAATTTGATTTCTTTTTTTTTTATAATTGAGATATTGTTTTGGGTTCCATGCATATTCATTTTTCCACGACTTAAATAAAAAATGTTATTTGGACCAACAACTTATGAACCAAGAGATTTAACAACTCATATTCACCTATACAAGCATATGGTAAATTTTTATAGTCTTGGAATCGAAGCAGATATCAATGCACCAAATTACATCTTGTAGGCCTGATTATCATAGATGATTATTACATATCTAGTTGTAATGAGGGGTTTACATATATACATTTTAGTATCAATAGTTTGGTGTTTACATACATTAAAAAGGATTTTTCTTTTTTCTAACAAATTTATTTGGAAAACCATTAGGAAATCATTAGCAATGTGAATTCTTAATCAAACTATTGGATGGTAATATGTACTAAGGCAGTTTGGGTTCTTAAAAGTCTAATTGGTCCAACACCATTAGTATAATTTTTGGACTTTATATATGGACTACTTAAATTGGCTTATTATCTCAATTAATATGTAGTATAATCTACTTGTAGCGTTTGAAAAGCATGAAATATTTTTCAACTAGATTAAAAGTTAGATTAGTTCTCTTATATATAAATTTTTTTTAAATGCCTATAATTTTCTTGCTTGCGAGAATGAAACTATGAATTTAAATAGTTGCAAATCTTGGTATTGAGTCTATTGACAAATAGAAAACTGTACGTTAGAAATTTTTACACATTCTATTTTGCAAATCCTGCTTTGCCATTAGTTGAAATGAATTTTTTATGATCCTATGAATTTCTATATTAGTTTTTCTCATAAAATTATTATAACGATTAATTATGCATGTTCTATTCTTGATTATTTTAATCCAAATAATACTGCAAGTTTGAGTTGATAGTGGGTAAGCCTTGTCCTCGATAAAGCTAAACATTGAAAGGGATACGGGTTATCCCGTTCGAGGAGGCATGGTTGTTAAGTAGACTTTCGTCTCGCCATCCAACCTGGAGGTTGCCCCACCAACTCTAACAAGTAGTATATTTTGTATCTAAAATAATCAAGTCGTGAACATGTGTTTTATCGTATATTATGTATTTTATATTAAAAAAAATGAGAAAACTATTTATGCCGTATTTGTTTTTCAAACATATTATACTTGATCGAATTTGTTGCCATAATATTATTGACAAAAATTATTTGTTAAGGTAAACTAGATGCTAAAATTATGAATAAAACATCTATACAAGGCATTGCGCATAGCGTTAATATTCATTCGCCAATATCTCTATAAGGATTTGAAAAGTGAATATTTCACTTTATAATATTTTTTCACCTCATGGAGCTATGAATATAAAACAAAATTGGCGATGCTCCAAAAAGCTTTAAATGAGCGGTTAAGTCTCAAACTACAATACTTATATCAGTCGAATATGAATTATAATTTCGTAATTTTAATTACCACTTGGTTGAGGCTATACGGAAAAGTGACTTATGAGGCAATGATAGAAAAAAATATTCATGTGGTATGCCTCAATATATTATTGCAACAAAATATCGAGCACGTATATCAATTCAATATAAATATTATGAATTGATTTCTTGTATCATGGTAGCTGAATAAAATAATGAGATATTATACATGTAATCTCACTCCCGTCCAATTGTCTAGCTTCATGAAGCATGCGTTGCGTTATAAAATGACCATGGTCGCAATGATAAAATTATGGACGTGGAAATGGAAAAATATATGGTAAATGTCGTATTAGTAATTCCACCAAAAGTGGAATAAAAGTGGTGCACCACATGAAATATAAATGGGTAAAGTTATTGAAAATGAGCATGCTCAAAATTGTGACAAGCGGTGTCATATATGAAAGGTCTTGAGGCCATACTGATTATATATTGTCGTATATGCCCAAATATTTTGACGACATTACCATGCCAATCAAAGCCAAATTATGAATTTTATAGCTCATTAAAATTGACACATTGAGATGTGTTTAAATCATGAGCTAAATAAAGACAATGAATTTATGTCTTGCTTATTGTGCTACATACATGCACATTATAATATAAAAGATAGTATTTCTCGAATTCGAACTTAGCGAGGGCTAGCGTTCATACAATATCTGGTACAACAATTATATTGATTGTCTAAAGGCAAATCAATATGAGACTTATATTGATTTAACTATCCATCAATCATATTATAAGATGTCTTTGGCCCCTAGCTGATAGGGAATATATTTATTGCAATTTTTGCTGACTGTCACTTTGATGAAACAATTTTCTCACCATTAGGGGGAGATGTATAAAGTCAATTCAAAAGGAATGTCGTGAAATTGCTTGAAACGCATCAAGTGCTAATATAAAAAAGTGGCAAAATCATATGTTCCGGCATTATAGGTTCGTATATGAAATGATGTTCGTATGCGACAAAATATACAAGAATCAACAAAATGCTTAAGGTGTAAAACACAAGATATTGTATTTTTAGATTACTTGCAAAGATTTGTTGCAATATAACATATGATGTCTCGCCCATGTGAACATGAGGGGTGAATCAAAAGAAGTTATTGATTAGTGCATTGCACTCTTTTTTCCCTTAGCTATGGTTTTATCCCATCGGGTTGTCCATGCGAGGTTTTTAACGACGCGATCCTAATAATATTAATACTCAATTATCAAAATTGATTAGTGTATTGTACTATTTTCCCCTTAGCTATGGTTTTATCCCACTGGATTTTCCTAGCAATGTTTTAAATGAGGCAATTCTATCAATATCATACTCTATATCAACATTGATGAGAACGATGTACTCTTTTTCCTTTGCTGGATTTTTTTCCCACATGATTTTTCTTAGTAAAGGTTTTACAGAGGCATATTTTCTTAGCAAGTGTCATCCAAGAGGGAGTGTTGTAAATGTAATGGGAAAATGGATGACCCTTCCTATCTCAGCCTTATGTAACACCTATTTAATTGTTAGTTAATATTGTATTATATGTAAGTGTAACTCGTGCCTTTTGGTCTTCATCTCATTATGACCAAAAAGGCTATATAAAGAGGTTCTCTCCATGTAATGTATACACCATGATGAAATGAAAGAGCTCTCATTTCTCTCCTCTATTCTCTTGTTTTATTTTCTTGTTCTTTGTTTACTTTCCTAGCTTATATTCTAGTTAATTTTACAACAATCTTTTCTTTTTCTTCAATTTTATTTTTTGTTTTGCCAAGTTTTCTCTTAAATTTTTTTTTTTTCAAGGTTTCCAAATTTTCTTTACCATTATTAGATGAGGCAAAATATTGGAAAAACAAAATGGAAAACAAATTGTAACGAAAAAAAACAGGGAAAAGGGAAAAACAAATGATTAGATAAAATGATAGGTGGCATTATGGTAAAATGACAAGTCCCAATTCCAAAACATCTGATTGGGTGTTTGTTGGACCTCTCAATCTCACCAGAATCTGTTGATAGTGAGGCAGAATCACCTTTTCCTCCCTTACCTTAATTAAACACTCAGTCAAACACGTCATTATCATAACCAAATTCCCCCTCAACCCTTCCCTTCTCTAAATTAAATTCAACCAAACCATCACTAACACCCCCCTAAAAATAAACAACAGAAAATAAATGGTAACTAAACTTCCACACCTACATTGACTACCAGTTGCCGTAGCCCTTTAAATTGTCATCCAGATATGTAATTGCATGGTTCGAAATCTATCCAAAAGATTAAACCACTGTGTGTCAAATTAGGTATTAACAGTGGCTCACGTAAAAAATAAAACCACCTCACACTCCAATGATCCAATCCCACAATCTACAGCTCCCCCCCCTTCTCCCTCTCTAACTTTCTCTCTCTAAATCCTCCCTCCTCCTCATCCCTTGCACCACCACCACCACCACTTCCAAGTACTCACATTCCCAAATCCAGAAACCCTAAACCCAACAACTCCCCAGACCATGACCAGATCTGCATTCCACCACTCCTCACCATCACCCAATTCCCCTCTAATTGATCTTGTTGCTGTCCTTGTCTTTGTCCTCCTCCTCCTCCTCTGCAATGCGCCGTCTCACGGCGGCGCATCGACAGAGCTAACAGAAGAGGAAGACGACTTCACATGCCTCAAAGGCCTAAAAACCTCGCTCTCCGACCCGGACTCGAAGCTCTCCTCATGGACCTTCGCCAACACCTCCATTGGCTTCATCTGCAGATTCGTCGGCGTCTCGTGCTGGAACGAGAGAGAGAATCGACTCATCAGATTGCAGCTCCCATCAATGAAGTTACGAGGTAAGATTCCTGAGTCTCTTCATTACTGCCAGAGCCTCCAGTCTCTCGATCTCTCCAGTAATAATATCTCCGGTTCGATCCCGCCTCAAATCTGTACTTGGTTGCCCTATTTGGTTAACTTAGACTTATCGGGGAACGACCTTTCGGGGCCGATTCCGGCCGAGCTTGTGAATTGCAAGTATTTGAACACTTTGATTTTGAAGGATAATAGGCTTAGTGGGTCAATTCCCTATCAGTTGTCTGGGCTTAATAGATTGAAGGAGGTTTCAGTTGCTAACAATGATCTTTCTGGTCGGATTCCTGATTTTTTTGCGGGATTCGATACGGTGGATTTTAGTGGGAATGAGAGGCTGTGTGGGCAGCCTCTTGGGTCTAAATGTGAGGGTTTGAGTAAGAGGAATTTGATTATTATTGTCACTGCTGGTGTTGTGGGCGCTGTCATTTCGCTGTTGTTGGTTTTCGCGCTTTGGTGGTGGTGTGCAGTGAGGTTGGGTTGTTTGAGGAGGAAGAAAAAGGGTGACGGCGGGATTGGGAGAGAGGAGGAGAAGAGTTGGGTGGAGAGGTTGAGGGCATTGAGGCTTGTTCAGGTTACATTGTTTCAGAAGCCTCTTGTGAAGGTTAAATTGGGGGATTTGATGGCTGCGACGAATGATTTTCGCCAAGATAATGTTATTGTTTCGACTAGAATTGGGACTTCGTACAAGGCGGTGTTGCCAGATGGATCAGCTCTTTCGATTAAGCGGCTTCACACTTGCAGGCTTAGTGAGAAGCAATTCAGGTCTGAGATGTTCAAAATTGGGCAGCTTAGGCACCCAAATGTGGTTCCTTTGTTGGGATTTTGTGCTGTTGAAGATGAAAAGCTTTTAGTGTACAAGCACATGCCTAATGGGTCTCTTTTCTCTATGTTGCATGGTAATAATGGTAAAATGGGTGATCATTGTGGTCGTCTGGATTGGCCGACGAGGCTGAAAATTGGTATTGGTGCGTCGAAGGGGCTTGCGTGGCTTCATAATAGTTGCCAACCACCGTGCCTTCATCAGAGCATAAGTTCTAGTGTGATTCTGCTCAATGAAGATCTTGATGCTCGTATCGCTGATGTTGGAATGGCTAGGCTTATGAGCTCCTCAGACTCTCAGGAGAGAACTTTTGTGAATGGGGATTTTGGGGAGTTGGGTTATGTTGCGCCTGAGTACTCGAGCACCATGATCGCTTCTATGAAAGGAGATGTTTATGGATATGGGGTAGTGCTGCTGGAGTTGGCCACAGGGCAAAAGCCACTCGAGGTCAAAAATGCCGAGGAAGGATTCAAAGGGAACTTAGTTGATTGGGTGAACCAATTCTCAGTCTCTGGTCGTATCAAAGATGTCATTGATAAGTCAATCTGCGGAAAGGGGCATGATTGTGAGATTCTGCAGTTTCTAAGAGTTGCCTGTGCTTGTGTTGTTTCGAGACCCAAGGACAGATCTTCCATGTTTGAGGTTTATCAGTCACTGAAAAACATTGGCCAAGGTCGTGATTTTTCAGAACAGTTTGATGAGTTTCCAATTATTGTTCAGAAACAAGAGCATTAACACCTAGTTATTGGAGCCTTATGGAGGAAGATACGTGGGGGTAAAAGGATCCTAGTGGGTTCAATGCTTGATTTTGGCGAGGCTTGTTAAGCAAATCAAATACATACTCCAATGCTTTTCCAATTGCGATCTCAATTCTTCCAATAGATCTGTACGATAAGAGAAAATGCTTGTATTTTATCTTATGAAATCTATTTATCCTTTTGACAACAACTTGTGAATCTTTGATTCTCTTTTGATGTTTCTACTACGAGCTTTCCTACAGAAATCTTAGGCTAGCCACAATGTAGATGCTTGCATCATTGCAAATCCATTTGTATCGGCATCGCCTTGATGCCTTCATGTTGCCACTGAAAACCTAACACTTCCATAGAGATGTGAACTTTGTCACCTAAGCTTACCATCATAGGCCACTTGATTTTCAAGTCATTTTCTTTATTACATGTCTTGTTATTCTTCATTGGCCATTCTACTGTACTTCTTTTGCTTCTGGCTGTTCAATGAATTAGCTTGTGCTCTGAACTGAATTGCCATTGTTATGGTTAATTGGTAATGTGGCTAAAAGTAAGGCGGACATGTATAGTTCTAGTTTTATGAAACTGTTTAATCAATACGATTGGCTTTTAATTTGGAAACCAATGATTGTGCTTGAGTATTTCATAATGATGATTGCACGTCTGTCTGTTAGTGTTTTAAATCAAATTGTGAAAATGGACAGGCAAAAATGTCTCACCATGTCCATAAAACCTATATCGATGTTACTTGACAATGGTACTAGCTATCCTTGTGATGCTGAATCCCCCTATAGCAATAGACTCATGGTATTATTGCGGTTCCCTATTGCAGTGCAGGTATGCTCTTTTAAAGAAGTAAAAATTATGGATTCTGTGTTGATGATTTAAAGCTTTAACATTTAATTTCGTGGATGACTCCTGTATATCATTTGTTGGTTTGTTCAGAATGATTGCAAAGTGAGTCCTCCAATATGTGCTAAGAACTCTCAGATATAATTTTATGTTCTTTGTACTTGATTGTCGTTAAAAACTTGTTCCATGATGATTTTCTGCTCTTAACTCAGCGAGAAAATTTGCCGAATTCTTTTATTTCTGAAAGCAAATATTTTCCAGCCTTTATTTCTAGTCACATTGCTTAACGTTGTTTCTATTATTGAAATTTGCTGGGATTTCGTCTTGGAAAGCACTTCGAATACATTTAAACCTCATTGATCTTGCAATCTTCTGAAATAGGTTCTTTCATAGAGGCCTATCTCTGCAATTACACTGAATATTCTATTTGGTTGCTGTCAATCTGTTCTAGGTTGAGTTTCTACATGTTTTATAAGTTACTTCTGAAAGTTCGTTAGTTAATTATGGTTGGCATTGTTGGTCTAATATACAATTTTTTTTTTTTTTTTTTTTTTTTTTTTTTTTTTTTTTTTCAATAATTTTTACGGCTAGACATTGTGAATCTAAGATGCTTCACAGAGAAGTCTTTTTCTGCAGGTTTTCGAAAAGCTAATCATCTAGAGGTGCATTGAAGGGAACCTAACAGGAAACAGACGCGCGACATAATTGCTTGTTACTGGAGATAATGAGTTCACATAGACTCGTAGAGGTTCAAGTTTCTGTGCATGCGGGTGCGAAACGACTCTCAAGCAGTTTAACCTTTCTAATTTCTAGAGGTAAATACAAGTTTCAGCTTTTCTACCTTGTTATTCCAAATGGTATTTTCTTTTTGTTTCATCTGATGAACAGTACTTGAATTCCAATTTAAAGGAAATAAGGCACATTTTAATTTTACGAAACCTCGACATGCTACTTAGATCCTGTTTACTATCTATATTCATGGAATTGAACATGCTGCTTCGGAGAACTATGAATACTGTTATGATATTTATAAAGCTTTCATAATTCCAGTTTTCTTTTTCCTTGTTTTCCCGAGAAGCCTGATTTTCCTCATGAGTCTTACTTCAGCATGCCAATACATAGATGACAGATATGGAGAAGGCGCATTGCATGATTCTTTCTTAATTACTTCTGACTTATGTTATTAGTATTAGCAGTAAATCGTTGAATCAGCCAGATAGAAGATTAGGAATAAGAAGGAAGAGTTGGGATTGCATAAATGAAACTAAAGATATAAGCTCCAAGTTTTAACAATTCTTGATGCTACATAAATAAAGCCTCAATCCCAAATTAGATGGGGCGGGTAGTTGGATCAAACTCTCGATTTAATGCACATGATAGCAGGCATTCAAAATCTTAAACAATTTGTTGAGCCATAATGTCTTTTTTTTTTTTTTTTTTTTTTTTTTTTTTTTTTTTTTTTTTTTTTTTTGTGCTTTTAGCATCGTTGCATTGTGACTCCACGTTTCTGATGTTCTTAGATCTACAATGGAGTTGATATTAGATTGTACTGCCTGTCAGATCTGGTGTGTGACATAGCACATGCCTCATTGTTTGTGGGTTTGCTGTGTTGTATGGCTTGTCCCCTACAAGGGAGGGTGGTGACCTTCGGGTACATGTGCACGTGCTGGAAATACACCAAAGAAATGCTACTTCTCTGGTGATCAATGTGTCCTGAAATGCCCTTAAGATAAGGTACTCTCATAATACAATTGACACTTTCTTGGGTTTTTCTTTATTTTGGGTGTATGTGAGGACATGATGTGATGCTGTTAAAATGCCTTCATTGACTCATCACTGAATGTTATACTTCATTGGGACTTGGAGTGGTTGATATCCTGTGTTGTGTATATTGGACTGTTATGGCTTAAGATGAAATTGATGAATAATGTGGTTCACCTTAACTCTTCAATTACCACTTTGATTTAAGATGGCTATTGCAATAGGTGGAATGATACTGAATATTAGAAAGCATATTGTCACATTATTAGAAGTCTCTTTGATGGCTATTGCAATGGGTGTGCTCTTTTTTTTTTTCCCCAATCATTAGGGATCAGACATAGGTTTGGAAGGAACGACGATTGAAGGTATCATCGTTATTTTTATAATTTTAGTTTATATGTTATAATGTGTGTACTTATGCCAGCTTTACGCATATGGTGAGATTGATCTACACTAGTCTACCTGAGAAAGTTTGGCAAAGGTCTTCAGTGAATGGAAGAAGATTGGGTGATATGCTTATGATATACTCCATACATTTACTATAGTTTTATTGGAGTTCTTTGAATTCTGCATCAATGTATGTAAGCACCTTATTTAATGTAGACAATATAAAACATTCAAATAAAATGAAAATGCGATATACCTTCATTCGCTATTTTCGTATTTCAAGTTTATGCCTTTAATCCTGATTGATAGAGACATGATGACTTCGCACAAGCAAAAGGCTAAACTTTGAGGCTAAACTTTGATCCTTATAAATTGCTCGTCCATCAAGAGCAAGATTGTTGGTATTCCATATTCATTAGTAATTGAATTTGTAATGGTCCTATTAAGACCTTTGTAACGTTCTAGAGATGAATAGTTTTTGTAACTGTTGTGAGACACACTACTCACAATTAAGTCTAACAATCTCCCACTTGGCTCACCAATGAATAATTAACTTTTACTTTATATGGCCATAAGTTAACTAACTTTCACATTTATTTAAAAAATATTAAAATTGAATCATCGCGGTTGCGCTCTTTGGACAAACATTTCCTTCCATGTATTACAATTTTAATAATTTAAAACTAAATGTATTCTATATTAATGAACTTCTGATAAGTCATTAAGAGTATTTCTTTCAAAAATCCGAATGGACTTTAATAATGGAATTTATGTGCACACAATAACTTTATTTCACCAACTGAAATAGAAGTAACTATTTACAAAAGCCAAAATTAAAGAAAATCAACCAATTGATTTTTGAATTCCCATGTTAGCAACATCATCTTTGTACATAGTAGTCGACAATCCTTTAGTCATAGGAACCGCTAAAATAAGATGAGTCTTTATGTGTTCAATAACAACTTCATCTTTCTTAATGTGATCTCGAACAATCAAAAACTTGATATCGATATGTTTCCTACGACTGCCACTTTTGTTATTCTTAGAAAAGAAAATTGCAGCAGAATTATCACAATAAATCCGTAATGGCCTTTGTATGGTATCGACAATACAGAGATTTGAGACAAAATTTCTCAACCATTAGGCTTATGCAGTAGCTTCATAGTATCCAATAAATTATGCTTCCATAGTGGATGAAGCAACTATTGTTTGTTTAGTGCTTCTCCATGACACAACACCACCAACAATTATAAACACATAACTCGAAGGAGACTTTCTAGTATCGCCACATCCAACAAAATCAGAGTCATAATATCCAACCACCTCCAAACATTTAAAATATCTGTAAGTCAACATAAAATCTTTCATTCCTTGAAGGTACCTCGTCACCTTTTTAGTAGCCTTCCAAAACTCCATTCCTGGATTACTTTGATATCTGCCTAATAACCCAACTACAAATGCAATATCAGGTCTAGTGCATATTTGACCATACATTAGGCTTCCTATAGCTGAAGCGTAAGGTATGTTTTGCATTTGTTCTTATTCCAAATCATTTTGAGGTCATTGATCCTGACCTAATTTGTCTCATTTAATAATAGGCGCTAGTGTAGCGACACGATGTTCCTTGTTGAATCTTTTAAAACTTTTTTAATGTAGGCTTTTTGAGAAAGTCCTAAAATCCTGTTGAACCTATCTCTATGAATATCTATGCCAATGACATAAGAGGTTTCTCCCATATCCTTCATTTCAAAGTTTGTTTCAGGAACTCTTTTGTCTCATCCAACAATCCCAAATTACTACTAGCAAGTAGAATGTCATCTACATAAAGGACTAAGAAAATGAATTTGCTCCCCCTGACCTTGAGGTATATACATTGATCAACAATGTTTTCCTCAAAACCGTATGAGGATATAACATTATGAAACTTGAAATACCATTGTCGGGATGCTTGGTTTAATCCATTTATAGATTTCTTTAGTCTACAAACTAGATGACTATTGTGTTCGTCACTGAAACCTTGAGGTTGTTTCATTTATACTTCCTCATCCAATTCTCTGTTAAGAAAGCTGTGTTCACATCCATTTAATGTAGCACTGAATCAAAATGAGCTACTAAAGCCATGATTATCCGAAATGAATCCTTTTTCGAAACTAGAAAAATGTTTCATGATAATCAATGCCTTCTTTTTGTGTATAGCCTTTGGCCAAAAGTCTGGCTTTATATTGTTTAATGTTACCAGATGCATTTTTTTGGTCTTATAGACCTATTTACAACCAATGGTTGTTTTACCTGATGGTAACTTAACGAGATCCCAAACTTGATTAGAACCAATAGAAGCCATTTCTTCCCCCATGGCATTGTACCATGCTGTAAAATTCTCTCATTTGATGGCTTGTGAAAACAAAATTGGATTGTGATCAAGTCCCACATCAATGTTAGACTCTTGAAGATATACAAGAAAGTCACTAGAAATTGTAGGCTTTTTCATCCTTGAGGATCTCCTTAAAACTTCAACATTTTCTTAATTTTGCAAAATAAAAGTTTCTGTTTGTTCAGTGGTAAGTGGAGAATGTGAAATTGGCTTGTCTTCAATTGAGATTATTCCTTGTAATGATGCAGAAGAGGAACCAATAATATCGTGAGTTTCTTGAAACTGAAGGTTTATAAGAAATTCACTCCCACTACTTCAAGATCCTCTAGAAATTTAGCATTTCTAGCTCCAACAACCTTGATTGTATGTGAGGGGCAATAAAACTTGTAGTCCTTGGAGTTAACTGGATAGCTAATGAAAACAACCACTAATTGTTCTAGGATCCAACTTCTTTATTTGAGGATTATAAACTTTAACCTCAACTTGGCATCCTCAAACATGTAAATGCCTTAAACTGAGTTTTCATCCGTTCCAAATCTCAAAAGGAGTTTTAGGAACAGCTTTAGATGGAATCCTATTTAAAACATAGACAACAATTTTTAATGCTTCACTCCATAAAAATAAGGGAAGACTTGAATTGCTGATCATGCTTCTCACCATGTTCATTAAAGTTTTATTTCTCCGCTTTGATACACCATTTTGTTGTGGTGTACCAGGCATTGTATATTGAGCTACTATGCCTTCTTCTTGAAGAAATTTAGCAAATGGACCAGGCATTTAACCTTTTTTCTATGTACTTTCCATAATATTCTCCACCCCTATCGGATCTTACAATTTTAATATTTTTGCCTTTTTGTTTCTCAACCTCTGCTTTATAAATCTTGAAAACATTTAATGCTTATTCCTTACGATTAATTAGGTAGAGATACATATATCTGCTATGGTCATCGATGAATGAGATAAAATAGCTCGGACTATTTTGGCAAGGGGTGAAAAATGGTCCACAAAAATTTAAGTGTACAATCTCAAGAATATCAGAACTCCTTTTAGCTTCTCCAGTGACTTGTTTGTCTGCTTACCCTTGATGCAGTCAATACAAGTTTGAAAATTAAAAAAAAGCCAAGAGTTGGTAAAACTCCTTTTACTAATCTTTTCATTCTCTCTATGGAGATATGACATAATCTCATGTGCCAAATGAGTTCTCATCAACAATACGTCTTTTTGTGCCATTAATATCTTGTGAGGATAATATGTTGCATTCATAGTTAGGAGATAAAAGCAATATGAACAAACCATTCATAATGACTCCATTACCAATTAAAATACTGTGTTGAAACAACTTAAAAGAGGAGTTCTCAAATAGAAAGGTAAAGCCCGAAGGCAACAACTTGGAAATTGAAATAAGGTCCTTACTAAAAGACATGACATAAAAGGTATTGTTAAGAGTGTTGGGTTTTTGGGGTTCATACGCAGCGGAAATTACAAAACAATTTTGACAAAAACCTCAACAGGATCCGAATCTAATTCCATTAAAAACGTTTAAAACATGAAAACTTAATCATACCTCGGTCGCAATATACCTTTCTAAAGGTTGATCGATCTCTAAGGCGCTGCCAACGACGAACGCCCTCTACCAGCAGTCCACACACGAACGGCGGCCGAGATTCGAAGTGCTAGCTTCGAGAGAATACCAAACCTTTTGTTTCTCTCCAAAACGATCTAGAGCGTACCAGAAAACCCTAATTCGTTTCTTAAACGAAAATAGAGTTTCGGCCCTTAATCTTTCATATATGTGTTCTAACTTAAAGCGTCTATTTATACAACCCTTGTATATAGACGGTTAAGTAAATTACACATATACCCCTACTTAAAGAAGTATAAGTGTAATACACCACAAGGACGTTTCTGTCATGAATTTTATCATATAAAATTCATTTTTCTGAACCATATTAAAATCTCGCAAAACCATTCTTAGTGTGCGACCCAATAAGCTCATACAACGTTGTCAGTGTACCAAAACACATTTTGGTATACAAATCATAAGCGACCTCTAGCAAGACATTATGACTACCCAAGTTGTACGAATATCAAATCGATACAACCTAATCAATAGTGTATATAACATCCTTTTGTCACACGATATCCTTTTGATCAAACATAAGGCATGTAATTGTCATCCAACATGTTCAATCGTACTAGTCTCGATCTTTAGGTAGACTGAAAATATCCAAGTGACATTGATCAATATCAATTCACTTAGACTAGGCCTTTTAACAGTCTAACACATCGAGGGATCCACTGGATATCTCTCTTTATATGAGAGGGACAAATTCTATCTCGATTACACAAATTCATCACATTGCTCACATAGTAACCAATCACAATCTTTATAATCGCCCGGTTAAAGACAACGTTTGATTGTGTCAAATCATTGTGTTCCTAATGTTGAAGTCTCTGGTAATCTCAAGTCAGAGGACCGAAAAATATACCAATCATGAGAAACAACTTTGACTTAATCCATGTGATGTTCTCATAGCGGGTCGGTCCAGTACTTTGTTCCCTAACAAGTACTCGTGATCTTGATTCGTATCCCTATACGTATAATCATCATATGATCATCAATCAAGACTCACACTAGTCCTAATTCATCATAGTTCCCAGTATAATGATCGACTAGGGACATTTAGGATATTTCTGTAAATACCCATGGATCTTATTATAATGTAAACATGCAAATTAATTATAATAAACAGCAAATGAAATCCTCTATTTTATTAACTAAAAGTATTCATAAAGACAGTTAATGGATTGACCTATGGCACATGCCCCAACAAAGAGAACTCAAAACCAGACTCTAAAACTAATTTAAAAGTTCCAACACCCTCGACTTGCGAACACATCTTGTTGCCATAATAGATATTACGTTCATTTGGCTTCGATGTCCTTTGGTTTTGGAAGCCTTGCATGACATTAGCAATAAGGATTGTAGTGCCCGAATCAATCCACCATGTATTATTTGGTACATCAATTAAATGAGATTAAAAACTCATAAAAGAGAAAGACATACCTATCTTCTCAAGCCAATTCTTATACTTCAAACAAGCTTTCTTAAAGTGTCATTTTTTCTTACAGAAGAAACAAGTGATATGATGCTCTTCTTTCTTAAAGGGCTTCTTGTTCTTTTTAAAAGTTCCACCTTTTCCTTTTTTTTTTTTGCATTTCCTTTAGCATGAGTTGTAAGGTGAGCACTATCAACCTTCTCATTTTTTCAATCTCTCTTCCTCTTGGACACACATAGTGAGCAACTCATTGACACTCTACTTTTCCTTATGTGTGTTATATGATATTTTGAAAGGACCGAATTGTATAGGAAGATAATTCAATATGAAATACACGAGAAACTGGTCAAACACGTCAATCTCCAATTGCTTCATTTGAGTTGCAAGATCCCTCATTGCCATAATGTGTGACCTCACATTTTCGAAATCATCAATAGTTGTTCCAGAGAAATTCTTAAGAAGTGTGTTTGCCAAAGCTTTATCCGAGGTAGCAAATTGTTCCTCAATAGCCTTAGATAGTCCTTGGCCTTGGGACAATTTGGAATGGACCCCCTTATACTTTTCGAGATGTGTGACTCAAGCACCATAAGATTTAAACGATTAGATCGTTCTCATTTGTCATATGCTATTTTCTGAGCATTCATACTAGATTCCGTAATCGATGAAGGTTAATCGATACGAAATGCCAAGTCAACATCTATACATCCCAAGTACATGAGAACTTTATCTTTCCGATCGGGATAGTTGCCACCCTCAAGAATAGGAACACAGAGAGATTCAGACTTAGGAACAAATGATGATATGACTGCATAAAAAAATTAACATTAATGCTATGAAAACAAACTTTATACTTAATTAACCAATGTCATATTCAATGCATATAGATTCTAACCTTCCTTTGGGTAGATGTTGTAAAACATATATGAATTTATATCCATAATAATAAGATTAATAAAGAAATATAAAGTATAAGAATTTTCTAACCTGTGGATATTTGAAAATCCCTAATGTAAATATTTATTTATTTTCTTGTTCCAATTAAAACACAAATTAATTATTTTCCCTATGGAGCCAAATAATTAATTAATATTTTAATTGCAACTGTTCAATGTCACAAATTCTAAAAATCATAAAATTAAATCAAAAGATACTATGGCTACTCTATTAGATTTAAATACATGGAAACCTTATATATAACATCAAACACAATATATATCAAAAATATATAATTAAAGCATATGACAACAATGATAATTTATATCAATTTAATAGTGCACATGACTAATAGAAAACATGATCCAAAATACATGATTTTATGTATATTGCATATATAAGTGATTCATATGCAACTGTGCATGCACTAAATATGTGATACATAGGAATATGAGTATTTCAGATTGCATGGATTACTTATTAATTAGCATATTCCTTTTATAACAAACTATGCAATATAATCATATCCAAATATATATTCCATATTCTGTATTTAGCAAATAAAAAATATTATGTGCCTAATATATTTTTGCGCCTTATGCGAGGTCAAAAGAAATCATGAATATATATATATATATATATACTTTGTTGTTCATTCTAATTGACTGTAGGAAGGAAATCAAAACCTCCTTTCTAGTATTAATTTATGGAAACATATATATATAAAACTAGTCGGTATCCCGCGCTTCGCGAACGAGTAAGAATAAATATCTACATATTGGATAAAATAATTTTGATGAAGAAAAAAGAAGAAAAAAAACTTAATTATGATGTTTTCTCTCCCTACCCAAATATTAATCACATTTTGAAATTTTTTTGTTTTAACCGTAACCTTAAGAAATCAAAAAATTAAGCATCAATTATTTCATTTTTAGATTATAACCTCACTAAAGCCAAAATCGCATCTTTTACAATAAATATTAATTGAATTTGTGTTGTAATGGATAAAAAAAAACTTGTGATACTTGTGTTCAATTAGAAACTCACCAAAAAAAGGCAAGAAAAAAAACGAAAATTATTAGAAAAACCGAAATTGAAAATAGAAACTCCTTAAAAAAAATCGAAAAAAAAAATCCCAAAAAAATAAAAATAAAAAAAAGAAAATTATTAAAAACTGAAAAAGTAGATTTTACCATCCTTCCCTCACTTAAGTGCGAGAAATATGAATGACTTGTGTTTTTTATTTTTTCTTATAAAATATCAGTTAGACATCATAATGCCACATGTCACGTTGTGAGAGCTTCTTACATTGTACGTGTCGCGTTGTGAGAGCTTCTCACATAAACAGTTCATTTATATATATATATATTAGACTTAGTTTTTTTTTTTTTTTTTTTTTTTTTAATACTAGTTCCGTGTTTCCTGAAAATGAAAGAGGCCCGCTATGGGCACCCCACCATTTCATGAAGGCACACATAATTTTTCTCATTTCCCAATCTAAAATGTAAAAGACTATTTTGCCCTTTCATATATACACACCCAAACCCCACAAACCATTTGCAACTCAAAACTGGGGCACCCACCACCTTGAGGAAGAAGTGAACCTAAAGCCACAATTGTGTTTGCCGAGCGTGTATCGATTCTTGCGTCTTGACATCATCCGAAACGACGATGTAACAATGTTTGACAACCATATGCAAGCTTTGAAGGAACTGTTTTTGGATCAAAAACGCGTGAAATTGATGATTTGGTTTGTCAACATAGGGTTTCTCAAATTTTTAGACGTTTTTCACGGGCGCGATGGATTCGGCCTCGCGGGGCCGAGAGTTATGCAAACGTCTCGGTCAACATCCACCGAGAAAGGAATAAAAGTCTCGGTAATGGACAACCGAGAGAAATGATACGTTCTCGGTTGTACATCACCGACATGACATAAACTATACACTTCGACTTACTCTCGTGATGTGGTGACCGAGACGACAATAAAAGTCTCGGTCATGGACAACCGAGATCTATCTTACACTCTCGGTTGTACATCACCGACAGAACATAAACTATACACTAATGGTTGCTCTCGTGAAGTGGTGACCGAGATAACAATATAACTCTCGGCCATTCGTTGCCGAGACTGTGTAAACTATACTAGCCTGTCTAGCCAAAAACCACGAGTTCCCAAAAGTTTCCCCTCAGTCTCGGCCATGCTTGGCCGAGACTGTAAACAAAATCTCTGGCCTGTGTGGCCGAGAACCACGACTTTCCAATAAATGCACCATTGAATGCACCGCCACACAAACATAACAACTACTCTACCAAATGCAACTTAATTAGACTATCAACGTACCTTCAAACGATCGATTTCACGACTTGAGTGTGTGAACGAAAAACTTGAACCGAGCCCTAATGTGGAGATGAAATCGACCAAAACTCGGAGCCTTCGAACTCGAAAAATATCCTACAACAACGGATAGAGACGGAGAGGAACGAAGACAACTGAGATTCGTGATTGCTAGCTGGTTCGTTGACGAGAAGTAGGGCAAGTCAAGCAAGAGGACGGTGGTGGGGTGGTGGGGTGCCTCTGTTTTGCACGAGGGGTATTTTCGGGATTTCGGGCCTAATTTTTGGGTGCCCTTGATAATTTGATTTGTGCCCTCAATAAGAGGGTGCCTTCATGAATTGGTGGGGTGCCCTTAGCGGCCCCATAACTTGTTTCCTTAAAGTAATCGTTGAGGCTCTTATTCCCATTAATCCTTTAAAAGAAGTAATAACTTGGACTAAATAGACTTTGGGCCTTTCTTTAACTATCTTTCAAAACAAGCATGGTGGGCTTTAAAACAAATAAAGCCTATAATGGACCCTTAAAGTCATCCTTAACCGTATGACGTATCGATAATCCGTGAGGATATCGAGGAGAATCTAGTAGTTCCTGCTCATCTTTTCTAATGAAAAGATGGTGTACAATAGCTTGTAAAACAACCATCTCCATGTGAAACCCTTCTGTGGTTACCGCAGACGCATTGGCTATCTCGTCAATAGTCCCGTTGCGCACCAAAAAAAAAGAGGGCCGCTAAGGGCACCCCACCTATTAATGAAGGCACCCAGTTAATGTGGGCACAAATTGATTTACCTGGGGCACCCGAAAATTAAACCCAAAATACCAAAAATACCCCTAGTGCAAAAAACCCTTACACCCCCACCACTACCACCACTACCGCCACCACCACCGCCACCACCATCACCGAACCCCGAGCACCCGACCACCCCCACCACCACCTTCACCGAACCACGAGCACCCCACCACCTTCACCGAACTGTTGTGCAAGAACCCATTTAGTTTGAATCGACCAAATGAGAGGAATCTCCAAAATCGTGTTTTCCGTGTCTCGCCTTGTGTTTCTCCTTTGGTTTACGGCTTTTTTGAGGTTCGTAGGGTCGTGGTGTGAGCCGATTTCGTCTCCAAGTTAGGGTTCGGTTGAATAGTTAAAGAAATGAGAATTCGCGGTTCTCGGCCACACAGGGCCGAGAGGCGTGCTAACGATCTCGGCCTCGCATGGCCGAGACAAACTCGATTTTGGGAACTCGAAGTCTCGCCACAAAGGCGGAAGAGTTCACGGTGTCGCGGTTACGCATGGCCGAAAGTACTCTAGTTCTCTCGGCCGAGACATGACGAGAGCTACAATTAGTGGTAGGTAATGTGGTGTCGGTGGTGTACAATCGAGAATGTGCTCATACTCTCGGTTGTACACTGGCGTACCATACCGTGACCTAAGTACACCTCTCGGTCCTTTAGGGCCAGACATCACCATACATCTCTGGTCTGCGAGGCCGATACAATCGCGCACCCAGACAAAAACTTCTCCCAACCGCATAAAAAACACAAAAAATCTGCAAAATTACCTCAAGGACGACTTCATCCGCACCGAAGCATTACAATCCTCCATTATATAGTGGAAACAACTTCGGATTTGAAGAAATTACCAAACCTACGTTGACAAACAAATCATCATTTTCACTGTTTTCCACAACTAAACAGTTCTAATAAACTATCATATGGTTGTCAAACATTGTTTACTCGCTGTCGGATGATGTCAATCCGCAAGAATCGATAAAAAGTCGACAAACGCGGTGTGGATTTGTGGTTCAACCTTGTGGTGGGGTGCCTTTTTTTCTTTGTCAAAATGATTTGTGAGGTTTGAATCACTATATATACAAGGGCAAAATAGTCTTTTCCACTTTTGCTGAAATTTTTACAAAAACTTTGGGTGCCTTCATTAAATGGTGGGGTGCCCTTAGCGGCCCTCAAAAAAAATTCTCGCGCCAGCAGTTTGTACGGCGACTGACTTTTTTTTTTGTCTAACAAAAAATCCAAAAAAAAATAAAAAATGACAGAGACGATGTCTCTTTTATAACAAAAAATCTCGCGCCAGCAGTTTGTACCTTCTTTTTAACTTTTCATACACCATAAGTTCAAACTTAATGGAGAAAGAGATGACTTGAAACTAATAATAACTAGAACACATAGCAGTGCAAAAGATCAATTCCAATCAGAACCAGAACACATGGCAGATTATTCTACTCGATCTATAACAACCCCATCACGTGAGATATATGTCAATTGCCAAGATAACCATGACCTTGTAGAGTTGCAAATCTAGTAAAATTGAAACACTATGCTACTGTAGTCGATCTCTTTATAAAATGAAATCTGGTTATCCAATAATACGATTGATTAGCAATTTGGCAATTGAACTCGAAATCGAAATTAACTGAAAAGACAGAAAGAAATATGGGCAAAATTCAAAACTAGATGCGTAAGATCTTAAAGCTCTGATACCAAAATATAAAACATTTAAATAAAATGAATATGTGATACATCTTCATTGGCCATTTTCGTATTTCAAGTTTATTCATTTAATCCTAATTGATAGAGACATAATGATTTTATACTAGCAAAAGGCTAAACTTTGATCCCTATAAATAGCTCGTTCATCAAGAGCAAGATTGTTGGTATTCCATATTCATTAGTAATTGAATCTGTAATGGTCCTATTAAGACCTTTGTAACGGTTTAGAGATGAATAGACATTTGTAAATGTTGTGAGCCACACTATTTATTTATTTGATTTATTTTTATTTTTATTTTTATTTTTGTCAAAGTGAGTCACACTACTAACAATTAAGTCTAACAAACAAAGTATTGCATCAATTTTATAGTTAATGCATCTATGAAAAGTTAAAAAGAAGGTAGTATTAACTCACTACTACCCGTCACAAAAATAAAATTGTGTTGTTTGACCCATTGTTCAAGTATATTGAATCGTAGGAGGAAAGATGACAAAATTCAAAATAAGAATAAAAATAACTTTACCTCGACTTTAAGAATAATATAGATACTAAAAATTATAACCGTTAATTTTAGAAGTTATGAGATTAAGGGGAGTGTATTCAATTTGACAAATCCATGAATTTCTTTAAATGATGGATTTTCATGGATTTCATGGAATTTGATGGATTTGGAAGAACTTGAACCAAATCCATCCAAATCTCATGGGTAGAGGTGAGATTTGATTATGTCTATTTTTTGAATAGAAATCCATCAAAATCCATTAAAATCCACTGAAATCCTAATGTCTTTAAAAATTGAATACACCTAGACCTTTTACAAATCCATTAAAATCTATCAAAATCTTAATTAAATACCCCTTGACTTTTTAAAAGTCCATTAAAATCCTTTGAAATCCAAATTGAATACACTCCGATTTCAAAATCCTCCAAACTCTTTTAAAATCCTTCCAAACCATCCAATTGAATAAACACCTCTAAAATGATGTTGCGAGTTTTCATTTCTATTCGTGCTTTATATTAGGGGGGTGTATTCAATTTGACAAATCTATGGATTTCTTTAAATGATGGATTTTCATGGATTTTATGAAATTTGATGGATTTGGAAGAACTTAAGCCAAATCCATTCAAATCGCATGGGTATAGGTGAGATTTGGTTATATGTATTTTTTGAATAGAAAATCCATCAAAATCCATTAAAATCCACTCAAATCCTAATATCTTTAAAAATTGAATACACCTAGACATTTTACAAATCCATTAAAATCCATCAAAATATTAATTAAATACCCCTTGACTTTTTAAAAGTCCATTAAAATCCTTTGAAATCCAAATTAAATACACCTTGATTTCAAAATCCTCCAAACTCTTTTAAAATCATTCCAAATCATCCAATTGAATACACCTCCTTTAATTTCTACCCTCCAAATTGAATGCAATTTAAATTTCTCCTAGAATACATTTCTAAAGAGGCAAAGACTGCTTAGGAAGTATTTTACCATTAGTTAAAACTAGTCAACCGGCACGTGAGGCATGAAAAAAAACTGCTTTAAATATATGACATTGAAATGGAAATTGACGGTTTAATTGAACATATTTTGAATAGACAGTTTTTATTGGAACAATTTGAAACCACGTTTTAATTGGATTGAGAAAAAAGTGGAGTGAAAAGGAAAAGTAAGATAGACTTCTATTTTGAAAACTAACTAAAAATAAGTTTAATTATTTTCCAAAATTGCCCTCATTATTTACTTTTTAAAGTTGTCTTGAGCGAATTAAAAAAATGCATTTGAGGGCATTGTTGAAATTATGATAAATTTTGGATTAATAGAATGGCAAAGATGATTGACATTATATATAATATAGATAGTATATTTTCACGGGCACAAATAATTGTGCATGCACAAAATTTCCCAAAAAATCACTACTTTTTTCAACAATAACTTTGCTATAAATCACTCATTATTTGTTTTATTTCACCTTTTTTTGTTTGGGGAAAAGGTATAGTTATATATAAACAAATATTAAGAAAACAATTATAAGTTGAAAAGTGATATTGTATAGCACTGTTGTGCCTCGAGATATGCATCACTTAGATCAACAAGGAATAAACTTGTGATCTTGATAAATATTACAACTCATTGTTGAGTCAGCCTAGATAAGGCACGAAGGTTGCTGTAAATTATCCTATTTGAGATATACTTCTAAACTAATAAGGATAAAAATAATCATAAGGGAGTTGGGATTTGAGATACGTTGTCATCTCAAATCTGAGATACATTGTGATCAGACAACAACAAATAGGGAAACTGACTCAAACAAGAGGTACGAACAAAATTATGAAAAAAGGTCTCATTTTGAGATTTTTCTGAGTTGAGTGTCGGACCGTTTTCCCTGGAGGCTCCCCACTGCGGGATTTATTTTGCAGACTTCGACAAGAAGTGATTCCATCACAAGGTCGCGGCGATCCGTGTCTCCGATATTGAGGATTGAGGTTGAGGTGTTGTTTTCATAACATTTTTAATTGACACTAGAAGGAGGGCTTGGACCTTCGATCTTGACAAAGACATATAACACTTACTTCTTTGGAAAAACTGAGTGTTCAATATAGAACACTTAGTTCTTTAGAAAAATTGAGTGTTTGACAAAGAACACTCGTCGTTCTATGAAAAAACTAAGTGTTTGATAATAGAACACTCGTTTTTTGAGAAACAAATTGAGTTTCGACATAGAACACGCATCTCCATATCCTATGACAGTCACTACTTGGAACATTCATAATAATGAGGTGCGAGACCCATGTCATTGTCGGTCACGACCAACCAGAGAAGACTGACAATCACACCATACACCTCCTCCACGAAGATCATGGTTTAGAGAAGAAACTCATAATACCTCTGATAGGGGAGAGAATGATCTCAAGGAGGAGTTAGAAAGACGAAGGATTGAACGAAGAAAGGGAAAGGTCGGAGAACCACCAGCTAAAAACAAAGTGGCTAGGCTAAGGAAGCAAGTTACAAAAGCAAGTGGAAGTTTTGAATGAAGCATATCACAATTTACCTCAAAGAGCAACCTTTGCTGGCTCTTCTAGATTCGGTCTTAATATACATGATCATAGTGAATGGATAGAGAGGCAGGTGGAGCGACGGGTATTGGCACACCTTGGCCTTCGTACTCAGGCTAATACATATTTGGTAATATATAAGGCCGGTATGCCTTTGTATGTTTAAGACATTCTTGAAGAACCAATACTAAAGGGATTTAAGATGCCAATTATTGATAAGTATGATGGGATATGAGATCCTACAGAGCACATTCTGAATTTTGATATTGTGTTGCTCTTATAGTCTTACATGAAGTATCTAATGCAGTAAAGTGTAAAATTTTCTTAAAACCCTGAAGGGTCCAACAGAGAATTGTTACATGCAACTTGCTCCAGCCTATGTTCATTTATTTGACCAATTGAATGAGTTGTTTGTTAACTAATTCATAGGTGGTAAAACTCATGTTAGGAGTTCTATTTTTTGATGAGCATCAAACAAAGATATGGTGAAACACTTAGAGACTACTTAAAGAGATTCACAAAGGAGGTTCTAAAAGAACATAATTTGGACCAGTCTGTTGCTATGGTGGCCCTTACTAATGAGACAACCAATGACACCTCAAGGTTTCTTTAGCTAAGAACTCGCCTACCATAAAGGCCGAGCTATAAAGGAAAATAGGAAAGTACATGGTTGTTGAAGAGATAATACAACAAGAGAAATGATAGAGGAGATGGTAGAAAGAGGAGTGGAGCGAAAAATAAGAATTGTGATTCAAATAAAAAACCCATATCGAACCCTGAAATTGCATCGAATAATGCTAATAGGTTTTTGACTTTTACCCCTTTGAACCATTCAAGGGGATAAATTTTATTAGAGATTGAGGCCGAGTCATTCGTCAAATGGCAAAAACCAATGAAAGCTGATGCAACAGCCAGAAATAAAGCTATGTATTGCATATTTCATAAAGATCATGGTCATGACACTGAAGATTCTAAGCACTTGAAGGAAGAAATAGATTTCTTGATCCGGAAAGACCATCTTAACTAGTTTGTGAAAAATAAGGATGCTGGAAAGTGTGGGGATTATAGAGTAGGAAGGACTGATGATCATAGAAAAGATGAAAACAAAGGAGGAAAGCATGCACAACCTGGAGTTGTGATCAATGTCATATCAAGAGGACCAACAGCCTCAGGAATATCTTCATCATCTAGAAAGGCATATGAAAGAGAGTCTCTCATGGTTGAGATATCACCCAACAAGGCATGATTGGAATGCAACATTGGATTTACTAATGATGATTTGGAAGGAGTTAAGTTCCCCTATGATGATCCTTTAGTAATTGAGATCATGGTAGGAAACTTTACTGTCGAAATATACGTTTGTTGATAATGGAAGTTCTGTTGTTGTTTTATACCACAAAGCTTTCTCTGACATGGGATATGTTGATAGCCAACTTACTCCATTTCAGCACCTTTATATGGCTTCAACGGGGCTGAAGTTAAGGTTGAAGGCTCCATCTTCTTTCAGTTACTATTGGGGAGGCGTCAAAGAAGGTAACTTAACATAATGATTTTTTTGGTTGTTAAGGTACCCACAGCCTATAATATAATTTTTTGGAAGGACATCACTTAATAAGTTTAAGGTGGTTACTTTAACATGTCATTTGAAGATGAAGTTCCCAACCCCCAATGGCATAGGAGAAGTGAGTGGAGATTGAAAGATGGCCAGAAGTTGCTACTTGATGGCTGTTAGACCAAATGGTACTGGGGGTAAGTTTTGCCTGTAGATTCACTTGATGTTAATGATGAAGGAAAAAGGAGATCAAAGCTGGTTGAAGAATTAATCTCTGTTTTCATAGACAAGGATGATTCAAAAAAGTTGACCTATGTAGGTTCCGGTTTGAACCCAAAGGTCAGAGTTTAAGTGAAATTTCTTTTGCAAGACAATAAATGTGTTTTTGCATGGACACCAAGTGATATGACTGGTATTGATGCATAAGTAATTACTCATTATTTGAATGTTGATCCAACTAGAAAGCCAGTAAGGCAAAAGAAAAGGGCATTTGCTTAAGAGAGGCAAAAAACAATTGCTGAAAAAGTTGAGAAGCTATTAAAGGCCCAGATTATTGAAGAAACTCTATGACCAGAATGGTTGACAAACCCAATAATGCTAAAGAAGTCTAATGGAAAATAGTAGATGTGTATTGACTTCACAGACTTGAATGATGCTTGTCCTAAAGACTTCTTTTCATTACCACTGATTGACATACTTGTTGATGCAACCGCGTGTCATGACCTTCTTTGTAACGACCCATTACCTTAAGTAGGTAATTAGTGTTAATTCGATTTCTAATTAATCCGAGTTAGGCTCATAGTAAAGCTCGACTTGTCTCGATTAGCGTGTGCGTGGATTTGCGTACCGTTTGGTGTTTATATGTTTTGTATTATTAATCATGGAAATAATTAGATTTATTGGCCTATAATTGAATAATAGCAAAATTATGGGACGTCTAATGTCGTGTGTGGGTCAAGGGCGATAGCGTGCATGCCTAAGTGAACTTGTTGACGCGCACGGCGAAGTCATAAGCGTGTTAATATAGGCTTGTATATATATAAATTGTATATATAAATATATATCGAAAATAAATAAATAATAATTGGTGGGTGCTTAGTGACATGTGAAGTCGAGGGTGACACGCGTGAGATATATAATAGTGTGCACGTCTGAAAGTGATCATTGGAGTGCGTGGTGAATTTATAGGCGCGAAAATACATATTTATATATAAATATATATAAGTGAATCTTATAGTTTAAATCAAATTAAATGTTAGAGCTTAGATTTGCCTCGAGATACACATAGCGTGAGAATAAAAAAGTAAATGAGTTGATCAGTTGTGGTGGTTGGCAGTGTGAGGCCTTGAGATACGTGTAACCACATCACAAGAAGAATCAATGATCTTTTATTTCCTATTCCCTTGGATTGACCTCGAGACTCGTGTGTATGAATCTTGAGAAGTGTGTGTATTTAATCTAACGTATGTCGGTCATGAGGTGATGGTTTTATTAATAGCAACAAGATCGATCCCGAGTTACGCAACACATATCTCGAGAAAGATCAAAATATATAAAATCGAACCTTTATATCTTCCTTAAGATTCATGCGATACGAATCTTGAGGAAATTTTATATTTATCTCCTACACAGAACCGCCTTATCCATCAAAAATTCGAGAGAAATTGAGAGAGAGAGATATCGAAACAGTGGGATAGAATGAAAGAGATTAAAACCGAGGAGGGTGAGAGAGATTGGGACGCGAGGTGAGTTGTTGTGTTGTTATTGATTGTTGTTTACTATTTTTGATGTTGTGTTGTTGAAATTGAGGTCATTGTTAACGTCGCTGTTGTGGTTGTTAACGGGAGCTCGGTTTGTCCGAGGAGGGAGACGACACAAGAGGTCGTCTCCCCTCCCAAATTGAACCGCGGTTGAACTCCAGTTCAAATGAAATAAAAAAACTCGTTGTTGTTGAAACTGGAGAAATAAGGAGGAAGAAAGGGGGTTTGACCCCAAACTAGACTGAACCGGGTCCGGTTTCAAATAAAAAAAAGGAGAAAAAGGCTAGAATGTAACGACCCATTTTCCAAATAGACTGCCACGGGGGTCAATGCGGGCCCACAACCTGGCCTACCAGCGTCAGCTGTGTCCTACATGCCATCACATCTACCATCTAATCATTATTAACATCAATAAACAACAATTTACTGTTTAAATTGTTACTGAAATCAAATCATCTACTAAGATCATTTTAATCCCAAACAAACCATAGCGGAAGTCTTTCATCATGACAATCTAAAATATTAAAAGATTATAGTCATGCATTTAAACTCTGATACCTAGTATGGAAAACCCATATATCATTATAGGCCAATGATATACTTCAATATATCAAAATAACAATTGTATAGAGTCATGAGGTATCTCACAATCCTAAATCCCATTACAAAACAAAATATGTATATACTAACGTACAAGCTTGGCTATATGTCTCTGAATCACAAATATTCTGGAAGTTTGCCTTTGCCTCGACTTGTACTAGGATCTGCACTCAAGGCATTACAAAAGACAAATGACGAGTCCAGAGTGAGTATTCCCAAGGAAATTAAGTAAGCAATACAGAAAGTAAATACTGGAATTTAAACAAGTTAAATAAACATGCGGAAATAAATACATGCAACTGTGCTCATCGCATGCATAAGTAATAGTGAAAGCTCAAAGTGTGTGTTCCTAGAGCCTAGGGTCAGACTAGCACCATACTTCGGACTCCGAACAGACTACTGCCGGCGAGTAGCACTTAAGCAAGGCCAGTATCTGGATCCGCTAGGTGGTCGGCGTGAAACCTACGACGCACCCACACGTGCCCGACACGACTCTCGGGTCGACATATTCACCGAGATGGCACACGTGCTATGGCCCAGTGGACGTACACATAGAAATGGCACGGAGGGAGAGCCTCAACGTCCGTCCATTATAATACACCAAGAATAGAGTAATGAAAGACATAATATGAATTCAAAAGCAAAATAAAGTACCGCTTAAGAAATTTCAGTTGGGATACTACACATTTCAAACCGCACTCCGTGTCCCATCAATAACCCCGGTCCGGCTCTGCCTAGTGCCAAATATCCCAAATAACTGCACGAAATGGCCTATTTCCATTTATAATTGATTTTTAGTCATTAAGATGTGTTTTAAGCCACTTAAAAAAAATAATGTCAAAGCTGCAAGATCTAGCGCGCTGGGTATGGGAATTAGTGCGCTAGATTCCCATGCAGTTATATGTTCTTCGTTAGGAAGAACATTAGCACGCTAATCGCGCTCTGGACATCAAAACTGATGAAAATTATGGGTTTTTAACAACCCCACCAACACCAACAACAACCACAACACCAACAACTCAACTACATAGCACTTCAAACCCATAAAAAACAACAACTCAACAACCACCAAACAATCCACCAACACCTCTAAAATTTAGATCAAAAGATAGAGAAAGTTGAGGTGTATGTGATTCTCACCTTGTTTTTGACGTTTTCACCCCTCCAAGCTCCTTGAATCACCAAGTTTGATCACTCAAACCCTTGTTTCCTTGTCTCCAATCTCGGATGGAAGGATAAGAGAGAGAAAAAGTGGTGAAAAATGAGGTCTAACTTGACTTTTATAGTCAAATGGCATCTCCTCTCACATGTGCATCTCTAGGCGATCCAAAGCTCCTCATTTGCTCCACTTCCAACCTCTAATGACTCCAATTGTGACATTGATGACACACTCACCCTTGTATTTAACCCAAAAAGTGGTGTTTAGGTGTTTCGACGCCCGGTTTCGCGTCCCAAACCGCGACATACGCGTGCTATCATGTCCCTAACCAACAAATATACATTACAAATTAATTACTTAACCCATTTTATTCATTTTATGTGTGTATTATTTTCCCAACCTAGTATTTAATCTTTTAGACTACCCGGTACCCACGTTGACACGCATATCGAGGTGATTACTTAACACACAATCTCGCACGTCAAACGTAATATACTCACACACATTGTGATGTCATTTACTCAATTTCAATATAAACATCGCAAATTACACAATTCAGCACATAAAGCAACTATTTACCTTGCTCCGGGCGCGCATAAGCCTAGCTACAGGTCCCGCGAGCTTCTGAGCTATCAGCCACGACTGCAACCACGTCATCAATAACATTGAATCAATTTCAGGCAGTTACATTGAAAATAGGGAAAATTTCGAAAAATAAGAAAAAATCCAAAAAATAATATTTTCACCAGATAAATAGAAACTAATGGATATCTATGAAAAATAGGAAATTTGGAATTCTTTCGGGATTTTATACCGATGTTTTACCTCAAAAAATGTGAAATAATCATATTGACTTAAAATTTGATAAATTGGTTTCAAATTTGATTAAGACCGATTTAAGGGTTCTAATGAATGAGTACTGGACCCAAATTAATGACAATCGATGTAATTTAGGTTTTTGGTAGACGGGGAAAGGTGTATGGATCTCGTGAATCGTGTAAGTCAGTATAAAGTTAGGAAAGCTCATCACAGGTAAGTGGGACTCGTATTCTTATCAATTATGCATCGTAAATTAGTATATTTAGTTCATATAGCATTATGGATTGGGGATGGGGCAATATACTGTGACTTGAACTTATTTTTATATTAGATTTTTGAAAAGAGGTACGACAGGTGAACCTGACTAGAGTGACGAAGGAAGCATTGGATCGTTACCAACACTTTTCCTTCTGAAACCTTGAGGAACCTGATTGTTGCTTTCCTCTGGATATACCACAGAAATCACACGTCGGCCAACGTGTGAGTTTTTTGGGCCGTAATCCCGGGTAACGAGAGTTTATAGCTTAGTTTTGGAAATGAAAATACTAGTCCCATGTATATTAAAATGAACTTTAAAACTTGCATTCTGATATGTATTGTTACATCATTTTTAATGCCTGAATAGATATGTTTTGAATTCATATTGCTATTCATTGAATTATTGATATTAGATGATAGTTGATCAACTTACGAGTATCACTTACTGTGTAAGTTAGAGCGCTCATTGCCCAATTAACATTTCAGGTTATCAACATGCGCTTCGACTCAGGAGTGGAGAAGATTAGGAGTTTACAGTCTTCTCTACAATAAATTGATTTCCTTACTGTTTATAAATTGTGTTGAATTACTATTTTATAATAAACATTGTTGGGATATTGTTCTACGAATGAGGTTTATGTCGATTTTAGCATATCATTTGTATAGTCGAAAAGTCTTAATTCCGCTGCATTTTCAGTTATTTGTTTGATATATGATATACTGTATTGTGATTATCAAGTATGAAGGACGGCTGTACTGTTACTCTAATTGAGTTTGACTGATGTACCTAGGCTTAATTGGGGTTTTAGGCCGGGCATTGCCCTAATTGAATTAGGGGTTGTTACAGTTAGTATCAGAGCTTGGTTATATCTTGTTTCTAGTAATAGCTTTGATACAGTTTGGCATGAAAGGCAAGACTTATAGAGTTTGGTCTAACTGTTCCAAAATTTTGTAGAATCGAAGAATAGCTCTGATACAATTTAGTATTAGAACCAAAATTCAATACCTATATTCTAAATATCAGTCTAGGTTCACTGATTTAGAGATGGGTTCTTAAGTTATTGATAACTTAAAACTTAATAAATGGTTTTTATCGACGTTTTGGGGGGTACTGAAAATTAAAAGATTGAGTTATGATATTTGTTGAGTTTTATCATATATATATATATATATATATATATATGATAAATATGGTGCTAGACCATATTGGGATAATAAGAATAAGCTTATTAGTGTTATTATGGGGGATTCGCACGCACAAAAAGACAAATAAACTTTAATTAGTAAATGCAAATGGAGAATTGGATGACTTATTAAAACTTAAAGTTGATAATTTACTTTGAGATGTTCTCTGCTATTAAAGTTGATACTAATTAAGTTAAAATTAGAGGGTATATATAAAGTCATTCAATTAATGGAACTGATACTAGTGATCAATGATATTACCTGTTATAGATAAAAGACCACTAAATAATGTATACTTCATAAGTGTTTTATGAAGCATAAGATTTCTAGATTTATGTGTAGATCAATGTTGGGATATTTGAAAATGAATTTAATTGTAAAATTACATTAAAAGTGAAGATTCATAGCGAGATAAGAAAGTTGAAGGATTATGGAAAAATTTGCGTTGTTAGTCAACTCTATTTTATCTGTTGGGCTTCTATCACTTTTATGGTAATTTCAGACAAAAAACTTAAACTTGAAAACTTGTATAGTCTGGGTTGGAACTTAGCAGTGAGCTAGTAAGATGTCATACTCTGATTTGTTAGACTGGAATAATCTAAATAGGTGAGAATGAGTTGTTAATGAATATGAAGATTTGAGAATCAAATGAATAATTTATGATGCTTGGAATGAATAGGTAAGCAGTGTATCAATAGGTTGATATTAACTGCTAATTGTAACTGAATATTGTATAAATCTCTTAATTTTTACGAATGGTGATTCAGAGAAATAAAGTTATCACTCGAAATTCAAATAGCTGGACTTGTTTTGGGATAATATTAAGTTCATGAAGAGAATTCAAGCTTGATGAATGAAAATTGTGATTTCAAAAGTTTCAAGAAGTCTTTTTATCAGATTTTCTTAGAATTTTGCCACAATTTGAGATTTAAACTTATCAATTACTTGATTTCAAATATTAAGCCAATGATCAATTCCATTATACTTTGGTATATTACGGAAATTATATCAATTTGGGAACTCAACTCGAGTGATGAGTTAATTTTAAACTTAATCAGGAATGAATATTCATTGCCCATAATCGACGACTCGTTTGAGTCAATTACATGAAACCAATTGTTTTGAAAGGTTAGTTGAGATCTGGTTTTCATTAACTTAAGATCAGAGTTAGGAATATATGTGAAAATGAAGTCAGGCAATGACTTGTTCATGTTGAAAATCATGGTGGAAACTATGAAAACTCACTAGATCTCATGCTATGTTCATAAATAGAAAAAGAGTTGTAGAACTCTAAAGAATAAGATTATCAATGTGCTATCAATGATAATATAAAAAGGGTTGAAGATTTAGCAAAAGCACAAGCAATATCGCAGAGTTATGTGAACTTTGATGATAAATTGGTGTATGCCAAAAGATTTACAAGTGCAAATATTAAGCTTCAAATGTAAGTCACTTAGACATGTGTTGAATGTGAATTACGAGTCAATGCACTTGACTAAGATTGAGACAGTTAGAGAATTATCTTATATTCAACACAAAATCAGAATAGTAGTGCTATCTTGGAATGATTGAATGATATAAACACGTATACAAAGATTTGTAGTACTGTTGTGTTGTATCTTCAATTGACCTAAAAGTGGATTGAGATGATTCATAAATAACAAAAGGATGCCTTGAGAGGAAATTGAAATATAGTTTGTGTCAAATCTCAAAAACTTTAAACCAATAATTATAGCTAATCTTGGATTAAAGAAACCTAATTATGGTTTACGCCGGGAGCCGGGAGCTGAGGACCGGTGAAATTGAGATTTTTAATTAATTTTATTATCGTGTAATGTGCCTAGTGTTATGTACTATATATTATTTTATTTTGCAAAACTCAAGTCAATTGAGTAAATTTGATATTTCACAGGGTTTTTATCTCGAGATACGTGTTGAAATGAGTGCTGAAAAAATTAAAATGGTGACACGAACTATGGTTTAAGATTTCATGAAAAATAAATATAGTTAAGCTTGAAAATTTGAGTTTTGACCTTTAAATGGATTTAACGAGTCGACGTGGGTCCCACACCTCGAATTGCGTGCAAGATGGGTTGTTCGAGACTTTTGGAATGCATTTGTAAATTCTTCAATTTTTGACAGAATTGTGGTATTTTTCAGAGTTTAATTTGGTCAAAAAATTGAAGAGATAATCACGAAATTAAATAGAATAATAAATAAATTGGTGGGCCCTTAGTGAAACGCGAAGTCGAGGGTGACACGCATGGGACATACAATAGTGTGCATACCCGAGGGTGGTCGTTGGCGTGCGTGGTGAATTTATAGGTAAGAAAATACATAGGCATATATATTTATATATAATTGATATATATATATAAATATATATTACCTATAGTTTGATTTAAATTGTTTAAATCATTGAATTCCCCTCGAGATACGCGTTGCGTGAGCATCAAGAAGAAGAATTGTTAGCCGTTAGTTGTTGAAAAGGTTTATCCACACCTCGTGCCATCCCATCTCAAAAAATCAAGTGGTGTATGATTTGTTAAAAAAACAATAAGATCTACATTGAGATACGCGATATGTATATCGAGGAGATCAAAATAATTCTTGAGTTGGGGTAGGACCAATAAATATATAATAAATTAGATAAATTATATTTAAGCCTAGTCAACGTAACTTTTGATACCGAACAATAATTTGAGTCAAAAATGAAATCCGGACATCAGAGAATTTATTTTGGAAAATATTTTAGGGGTTTCGAGACGTGATTGGGTAAATTAAACTACAACTAATTGGAAAACTTGTGGAATGGTTTTAGAATTTTACCGAACTTGTAAATGAATTGTAGGATCACAATTGGAATCCCACGTGGACTAATTTACTGACTTGGAGCGCAAGGGAGTTGCGATATTATGTTTGTAAGGTTAAGTAAATCCCACAGTAACCTTTACATTGTATGATTATAAGTTGTATAAATTGCATTGATATTTGATATTGCATTTTTACGGGTATGGAGGATAAGGGTTTTTTGAGTCTCCTTATATTGTATAATATACCGTGGTTTAGGGGATAACACTATATTATGCTTGAGGGGCTGGAGTCACAGATACTTGGCATCACATAGTTATCATGAGATCACGTTGAACTAGATCATACTCCTATAGTCTAGAGTAATGAGATTTGTTTGGTTATTCTCTCTGGGCATGAGTCCTTATTACTGTTTACTTACCACTTTCAGAGGATATCAACTGATTGTGGTCGGATATCAGAAATATGATGGATTCACGGTTGTATTTAAATTCCTTGGATTATATCATTTATTTAATCTCTTGGATTATTATGCATTTGATTATTACATATATACTGGATAGTGTGGGATTTACTTATCTGACATTATCAAATTTTTATAATTGGATAATGACAGGTTCTAGCAGTGACTAGGGAAAAGGAATGTTTTCTGACCGTTTTTGACTTGCTCAGTTCTTTTTCACCTTATGTATGTATTGTTTTTAAATATAATATATTGTATAAATGTGTTTTTGGGTTCGTATGCGATTAGGATCTCTATAGAATTTTTGTAATGGTGTTGAGATGGAATAGAATGCTGTGGAGCTACGACAAAGGGTTTAAGGATTTTGAAAACCAGAAATAGGTTAGAATGAATAAATAATTTTTGTTATTGCCAATATATATTGTTATGGGTGGTTTTGTTGAAGATTTTTGAAGGCCGAATTTTCTTGATGTAGGCTTAGAAATATAGGAGGTATTGTTAATTTTTTTTACAAAAATTTATGATTTATTTAATCAATCCAAACGAACTTGAGGTTTGAGATGTACTTTAGAATCCTTTTTGGAATTGATAAAGTTTTATATTTGATGATTACAAGACTATAATTTTATTTATTTATTGATGGTGAGATTAAGGCTGCTAGATTATCAGGGGATTAAGGTAATCTAGGCCAGTCAGATGCCCTAATTAGGTGGGGTCTGACAATTTGACTATAATAATTGCTTAAATTATACTTGGACTACGAAAAAAGTCAGAGGTTTATCCTAGTACTTTTATCCAGGTAGTTATGTTGACACAACGAGGCAAGAGATTGTAGTTTTTACTTTTGTATAGCTCAAGGAAGTTTGAGAAGAACTATTGTGAATTAACTGAGTTGGTAGTCGTACCAAATAATTTAAGGCATCACTTGTAGAAAAAAGCTTGAAATGTATTTCAAACAATTAATGGAATGAATTGCAAAGATAAATCCTACAGCTGAGACTTAGGGTTATATAATATGGGTGTAGATCTCAACTTATTTGTGAAACCATTCAATTAAATAGGTCGCGCAAGTTCATTCATTCATCATAGGATTTGAAATACCGATTTACCTAAGTGAAAGGATTTTGGAGAGTCTTTTAGTTGTCCTTAAGATTAGAGAATCTAATAGGTAACACTAGAAGAAAGATGAGAAGTATGAAAACCAACAAGTTAATGCAATATGAGATGGAAATCTTCAAGCTATGAGGGTTTGGAGAGTAGAGTTTGTAGAATGAAAGGAATTAGAGGTGAAGTAAATAACCTAAATCATTGAATTTACTCTGATAAATCACCCGCACAAAGTGATTGATGTGATCGATACTTCGAGTAGAAAAAGAACACCAAATGTAATTATAATTGGAACTTCTCAATACTATCTATTGAGAAAGATCTATAATAATGGTGATTGAATGAAGTCCTGTAGGAACATCATCAACTGAGTTGTTGGAATTGATTATTACAAATATGTTCTTTGAAGCTCATATTGGAGCTGATCCAAGTGTTTGATTAATTGGGTGAAAAGGTGATTAAGAAGTCTAACTGAAACCATTTGATATACTAGGATTTGGTTATTAATGGTTAGTATTGAGATTAGACTGTCTAATAAAATTGTGTTGTAGGCATTAGATTCCGAAATAAAAATAACAGTTCAGGTAGGATAATAGACAAGAATCATTTCGAAAACTTCATAAAATCTCTTTACATTGATAATACAGGCAATGTCATATCGTATTGAAGTATATGATGAAAAGTGTCGATTGTCTGAGATAATGAACTATGTTATGAAATTCATAAAGAGATATGAGATCCATTCGGTAACTTAAGACTGAATACTGAAAACCTGAAGGGTTAGGTAAATTATTGTCCGTATCTGATGGTAAAACGAAACCATAAATGTAGGTTATGTAATGAGATTAGCAAGATTTGGCATCTGCACAATATAATGGAAGTTGTAGTTGATAAATTGATCAAGTCTGCAAATTCTTGTCAGTGATGTTATGTTATTCTTTTACAGATTAAGCCAGATATATGTATATGGAGGTGTGAGATGATATGTTGTTTCAGTGTTTAACTCACCGGACGAAGATCCGAAACTTGCTTCCAGCGGTGGAAGAAGTTATTTGTATAGCTGAAAATCATTCTCAATCTCAGTACAAGATATTCTTCTTTGCGTTGACGAAGAAACCAAGCAACTAATCTTGGTTCTTAAAAATAAATATTCTGAGCTTGTGTCTTAGAAATGTATGGCAGCGGAAAGAAAATAAATTCCTTTATAGGATCTCTTGATAAGAAAGGTAATCAAATGAATTACATCATCGGATGATAAAGCTGAATATACTCAATCTTATCATACATTGAGGCACAAAACTAAAATTATAGATATAGCTTTTGTGAAAAATGAGATAATTAATAGCTACACAGAGAGAGTATGGCAGGTTAAGTGATATATAACTATAACTTGGTTAAAATAAATGTTGTGGAGTCAAGCATTATAGATTGCTAGAGAATTCGAAAGACAATTTTGTTATACTTTTGAAAGTCTCATCTACAAAAGAGCTTGTAAGTTCGGATTAAAAGAAAATAGAAGTTTCATGAAAATGAAAAGATAACTTAGGAACGAGAGTTATACGTGGAAGAGCAATTTCCATTTTTCTTTGGAACTACAAATAACTTGAAAGTTTCCTTTAATTTTGAGGACAACAACAACAACAACAACATAACCTCAGTCCCAAATTAATTGGGGTCGGCTACATGGATCAAACTTTTCCATTGTGTTCGATTAAGTGCAATTGATGGTGATCTTTCTAAACCATTCAAATCCCTCCTAATTAATGCATCTCATGTTAACTTTGGTCTACCTCTACCTCGTTGAATTTCTACAATTTCTATTGAGTCAATTTTTCTAGTGGGGGCATTTGTAGGCCGTCTTTGCAAGTAACCAAACCACCGCAACCGCCCTTCCCTAATTTTTGTATTAATTGGTGCTACTCCTACTTGTCTTTGAATTTCTATATTTCTTATTTTATCTTTACGAGTTTTACCACACATCCACCTAAGCATACTCATTTCTGCTACGTTTATTTTATATAATTGTTGTTGCTTTACCGCCCAACATTCACTACCATAGAGCATAGCTGGCCTAATTGCGGTCCTATAAAATTTTCCTTTTAACTTAGTAGGAACATTTTGATCACAAATCACCTATGTTGCACTCCGCCATTTCTTCCATCCAGCTTGAATTCTATGTATGACATCATTCTTAATATTACCATCATTTTGTATGATTGATCATAGTTATCTAAAGTGGTTCACCTTAGGAGCTTCTACTTCCCGTAATTTTACTACTCCATCATCTCGATGTTTAGTGTTTCTAAACTTACAGTGAATGTATTCAGTTTTTGTCGTACTCAACTTAAAGCATTTAGATTCTAATGTATTCATCCAGAGTTCTAGTTTCCTATTCACTCCATCTTTTGTTTCATCCACTAAGATAATATCATCTGCAAATAGCATACACCAAGGTATATCCTCTTGAATATGTCTAGTTAATTCATCCATAACTAAAGTAAATAAATATGGACTTAAAACCGATCCTTGATGAAGTCCTATCGTAATAGGAAATTCTTTTGTAGCTCCTCCAAATGTCTTTATATTCATTACTACTCAATCATACATATCCTTAATAGTGTCTATGTATCTAACATGCACTCTTTTTCTTTCTAGAACCCATCAAAGAACATCTTTAAGGACCCTATCATATGCTTTTTCTAAATCTACAAATAGCATATGAAGATCTTTTTTCTTTTCTCTATATTTTTCTAACAATTGTCTTACAAGGAAAATCGCCTCCATAATTTCGAGGACAAATTTTTTTTAAATTGGGGAGATCGTAATGACTTGTTACTTTAAGTAGGTGATTAGCGTTAATCCAATTTTTAATTAACGCGGGTTAGGCTTGTGGTTAAGTCCGAATTGTCATGATTAACGTGTGCATAGATTTGCGTGTCATTTGGTGTTTGTATGGTTTGTATTATGAATTATGAAAATAATTAAATTTATTGGTCTATAATTGAATAATTGATGACTTATGGGATGCCTAATACCGTGTGTGGGTCAAAGGTGACGCACACGAGTCATGGGGTAGCATGTACGCCCGAGTGAACTCGTTGATGTAGTCCTATCGTAATAGGAAATTCTTTTGTAGCTCCTCCAAATGTCTTTATACTCATTACTACTCAATCATACATATCCTTAATAGTGTCTTTGTATCTAACATGCACTCTTTTTCTTTCTAGAACCCACCAAAGAACATCTCTAAGGACCCTATCATATGCTTTTTCTAAATCTACAAATAGCATATGAAGATCTTTTTTTCTTTTCTCTATATTTTTCTAACAATTGTCTTACAAGGAAAATCGCCTCCATAATTTCAAGGACAATTTTTTTTTAAATTGGGGAGATCGTAACGACTTGTTACTTTAAGTAGGTGATTAGCGTTAATCCAATTTTTAATTAACGCGGGTTAGGCTTGTAGTTAAATCCGAATTGTCTCGATTAACGTGTGCATAGATTTGCGTGTCATTTTGTGTTTGTATGGTTTGTATTATGAATTATGAAAATAATTAAATTTATTGGTCTATAATTGAATAATTGATGACTTATGGGATGCCTAATACCGTGTGTGGGTCAAAGGTGACGCACACGAGTCATGCGGTAGCATGTACGCCCGAGTGAACTCGTTTGCGTGCATGGCGAAGTCATATGTGTGTTAATATAGGCTTAGATACTTATATATAAATTGTATATATGAATATATATAATAAAAATAAATAAATAAATAATAATTGGTGGGTGCCTAGTGACACACGAGGTCGAGGATGAAACGCATGGGACGTACAATAGTGTGCACTCCTAAAAATGGATGTTGGCCCACGTGGTGAATTTATAGGCGCGAAAATACATAGTTATATATAGTTATATAGATGAATCTTATAATTTAAATCAAATTAAATGTTAAAGCTTAGATTTGCGTTGAGATACGCGTAGCGTGAGAATCGAGGAAGTAAAAGAGTTGATCGGTTGTGGTGGTTGGCATAATGATGTCTCGAGATGTGTGTAACAACATCATAAGAAGAATCAATGATCATTTAGTTCATATTCCCTTGGATCGGCCTCGAGATTCGTGCATGCAAATCTCGAGGAGAGTGTATTTGATCCAATGTATGTCGATTATGAGGTGATGGGTTTGCTAATAGCTACAACATCGATCTTGAGAAAGGCAACTCGCATTTCGAGAAAGATCGAACTATATAAAACTAAACCTTTAGATCTGCCTCGAGACTGGTGCGATACGAATCTTGACAAAATTTTATATTTATCTCCCAATACAAAATCAGCTCATCAAGCAAAAACTCGAGAGGGATTGAAGAGAGATATCGAAATAGTGGGAGAGAAAAAGAAACTGAAATCGAGGAAGTTGAGAGAGATTGGGAACCGAGGTGAGTTGTGTTGTTGCTGATTGTTATTTGGTGTTGTTGATGTTGTGTTGTTGAAATTGAGGTCATTCTTGATGTTGCTGTTGTGGTTGTCAATGGGAGCTCGGTTCGTCTGAGGAGGGAAATGATGCAGGAGGTCGTCTCCCCTCCTAAGAACTAGGGTTGGACCTCAGCTCAAATGAAATAAAAAAATCGTTGTTGTTGAAACTAGAGAAACGAGGAAGAAGAAAGGGGGTTTGACCCCGAACCGGACTGAACCTTCGGTTTGGGGTCAAACCACCAAAAAAAAAAAATTCTTGAAAATAGGGAAAACTCAGGCAAATAACAACCAAATAAACAGAAATTGATGAATTACAATGAAAAATAATTTGAATTCCTTCGGGACTTTATACCGAGGTTTTACCTCAAAAAGTGAAATGGTCATATTGACCTAAAATTTGATAAATTGGCTATGGATTTGATTAGGACCAGTTTATGAGTTCTAATTAATGAGTATTGGACCCAAATTAATGACAATTAGTGTAATTTAGATTTTTGGTCGGCGAGGAAAGGTGTCTGGATTTGGGAATCGTGTAAGTGAGTATAAAGTTAGGAAAGCTCGACATAGGTAAGTGGGACTCGTGTTTTAATCAATTATGCATCGTAAATTATTATATTTATGTCATATAACATTATGGACTGGGATTGGGGCAATATACTGTAACTTTAACTTGTTTTTATATTAAATTCTCGGAAAGAGGTACGACGGGCAAATTACACTGGAGTGACGATGGAAGTGACGATTGAAGTATTGGATCATTACCAGCACTTTCCCTTCAGAAACCTTGAGGTACCCGATTGTTGCTTTCCTATTTGAGTTAGTAGCTACGCTACACCTGGATACACCACAAAAATCACATGTCGGTTAACATGTGAGTTTTATGGACCATAATCCAGGGTAACAGGAGTTTACAACTCAGTTTTGGAAATTAAAATACATGTCACGTGTATATTGAAATGAACTTTTAAACTTGCATTCCGTTATGTATTGTTATATCATTTTTAATGCCTGAATAGATATGTTTTGAATGCATATTGCTCTTCATTGAATCATTGATATTAGATGATAGTTGATCAACTTACGCGTATCACTTACTGAGCAAGTTGGAGTGCTCATTCTACAATTAATATTTCAGGTTATCAACATGCATTTCGACTCAGGAATGGAGAAAATTAGGTGTGTATAGTATTCTCTACAATGAATTGATTTCCCTACTATTTATATATTGTATTGAATTGCTATTTTGTAATAAACAAGGTTGGGTTTTGGTTTTATGACCAAGGTTTATGTCGGTTTTAGTATATCATTTGTATTATCGAAAAAGTTTTGATTCCGCCGTGTTTTCAATTATTTATTCAATATACGATATACTATATTGTGATTATCAGGTAAGGAGGACGGCTAAACTGTTACTCTAATTGAGTTCGACTGGTGTACCATGGCTTAATTAGGGTTTTAGGTCAGGCATTGCACTAATTGAATTAGATTTGTTACATTCTCAGTTTATGGATGCATTTATTGGTTAAAACCAAATTTAAAAGTTGGAGTCAGATAAACCAAAGGTATCATTCACTTCAGAGCACAATCTTTATTGCTATAGAATTATGCCTTTGGATTGAAAAATGCTTGCACAACCTATCAAAGGCTGGTTAATAAAATGTTCAAACCCTTATTGGATAGAACATGGAAGTATATGTTGATGACATGCTTGTGAAGAGTTAGAAGCAAGAAGATCATGTTGAAGACTTATGACAAGTCTTTAATGTTCTCAAAAGATACAACATGAAGTTGAATCCCTTTAAATGTGCTTTAGGAGTTGCTTTAGGAAAGTTTCTAAGTTTGATGGTGTCTAACAGAGGCATTGAAGCTAGTGATGATAAGGTTAAGGCGATAGTCAATATGAAGGCTCCGAAGAACGTTAAAGAAGTGCATAGACTCATAGGAAGAGTAGCAGCTATTGGGAGATTCATATCAAAGTCGGCTGACAGATGTGTTCCATTCTTTAATACTTTAAAGAATCCTAAAAATTTCGAGTGGAATCCAACTTGTCAAGACTCTTTTGAAGAGTTTGAGAAATAACTATCAAACTTGCCTCCATTGGCCAAGTCCTCAATAAGAGAGGTGTTATTTCTTTATCTAGCTGTTTCTGAAGTAGCACCGAGTGTCGTTCTTGTAAGAGAAGAAGTCAATACACAACAACCAATTTATTATGTTAGATAGGTATTGCAAGGAGTAAAAACTAGATACAAACAAGCAGAGAAATTTATATTAGCATTGGTGATGGTGGCAAGAAAGTTGCGCCCTTATTTTCAGTCCCATCCAATTGTGGTCTTAACAAACTACCCGCTAAGAAGGATATTACATAGTCTAGAATTTAGTGGAAGAATGATTAATTGGGCTGTGTAGTTGGGTGAATATGATATCACCTAAAAACTAAGGGTTGCTATTAAAGGACAAGCTTTGACAAATTTCATCATTGAATTTTCTCTTCCCGAGGAAGAAGAAAGTTCAAATAAGATAGAAGGTGATGAAAAAGAAAACTGGACATTGTACATCGGTGGATCATGCAACAATATGGGAAGTGGCACGGGTGTGATCCTTATCAACCCTGATTGGTTTGAAGTCAAGTATGCTGTAAAGTTAGATTTTCCAACCATAAATAATGAGGCAGAATATGAAGCCGTGTTAGACGGATTGGGGTTAGCTAAAGCTCTTTATGTTAAACACTTAAATCTTAATAGTGATTCCCAGTTTTTAGTAATTCGGTTCCAAGGAGAATATGAAGTCAAAGATTTAAGGTTGAAACAATATTATAATCTTGTGAGAGTGACGATGAGTTATTTTATTGATTGTCAAGTTTACCATGTTGTTCGAGAAAACAATACAAATGCAGATGAGTTGTCAAATCTAGCTCTCCTTGAAGGAAAAAAATATGATACTGTATACTTTGAGACTCTTCCTGAGCCTAGTATCCAAGCTAAAGAAGTCGTTGTTTTGGATAATGAAAAGTTTTAGATGTCCCAATTTAAGCTTACTTAGAGCTTGTTGTTGTTTGAAGATCCATAGGAAGCAAAAAAGTTAATGATGAGAGCAACACAATATACAATCCTTAAAGGAATTTTGTACAAATGATCATACACTTTGCCATTGCTGAGATGTTTGTCATCAATGGAGGCAGATTATGCATTACGTGAGGTCCATGAAGGAATATGTGGACAACACTTAAGTGGACGAGCACTGGCCCATAAAGTACTTTACTAGAGATTTTATTGGCTGACCATGCAAAAAGACTCGATAGAGTTTGCTAGAAAATGCAATCAGTGTCAGGGGTATGCAAAATTACACCACCAGCCGACAAAGCACATAACGCATGTTACATCATCCTTGCCATTTGCAATGTAGGGAATGAATATTTTAGGGCCTTTCCTACCAACATCTGGTCAAAGAAAATTTGTGGTGATAAATATTGATTATTTCATAAAGTGGGCGGAAGTGGAAACATTAACCATTATTACAGTGCAAAAGATTCAGAAATTCTTTTGGGAGTTAATCTTCTGTAAATATGGCATTCTTCAAGTCCTGGTGATTGATAATGGAAAGCAGTTTGATAATGCCAAGTTTCATGACTATTGTAAAGAGTTGTAGATTGAGTAAAGGTTTACTTTAGTTGCTCATCCATAAGCTAATGGGCAAACTGAAGTGACATAGAATGATCCTGGATGATTTGAAGAAAAGGTTGGAGGGTGCCAATGAACTTTGAGCTGATTAGTTGTATAGTGGCTTATGGTCATATAGGACAACTAGCAAGACAACAACGGGAGATACACCATCCCAACTTGCCTATAAGGCAAAAGCTGTTATACCTGTTGAAATCGAGATGCAACCCTTAGAATTTAGAATTTTGATGAGCAATCAAAATAACAAGGTGTAAGGCATAACCCAGATTATTTATATGAAACCCGAGACTAAGTTGCAGTAAGGGTGGATGCATTCAATAACAGGGTGGCCTAATACTACAATGTAAAAGCTAAAGGTCAAGCCTTTAAACAGGGAGATTATGTCCTGAGAAAGATTGAAGTCTCAGACCCCTTGTTAAGAGAAAAGTTGTCACCTAACTAGGAAGGGCCATGTAGGGTCAAAAAAGTAACTAGACCCGGGTCTTATAGGCTCGAGACATTAGAAGGACAGGAAGTTCCAAGGTCGTGGAGTATTATTAATTTGCGCAAGTGCTACCAGTAGGCTAGTAAGATTTTTTTTAAGAATTAATTTCCATTCTGAATTATTGATTCATACAATGTTTGAATTTCATATTTAGTTTTGAATAAAAACTCCTAGCTAGAAGGCATAAGTTCTTTCATATTCTTGTTTCAATCATATCTTCTATAGCATAAAACACTAAGTATTCGACCTCTTTATTTAGAAAAAACTGAGTGTTCAACATAGCACACTCAGTCGTTAAGAAAAAAACTAAGTGTTAGACATAGAACACTAGTATTTCAAAAAAAAAAAAAACTGAGTGTTCAACATAGAACACTTGTGTTTAAAAAAACTGAGTGTTCAACATAGAACACTCAGTTTTTGAAATAAAATTGAGTGTTGGACATAGAACACTCAGTCATATTTAAAAAAAAACTAAGTTTTCAACATAGAACACTCAGTTTAAAAAAAAATCGAGTGTTGGACATAAAACACTCGTATTTATAAAAAAACTTAGTTTACAACATAAAACACTCAGTCTTTAAGAAAAAATCGAGTGTTGGACATAGAACACTCATATTTAAAAAATCTGAGTGTTCAACATGGAACACTCAGTCTGTAGGAAAAAACTTAGTGGACATAGAACACTCGTATTTAAAAAAAATGAGTGTTCAACATTGAACACTCAGTCTTTGAGAAATACTGAGTGTTCGACATAGAAAACTCATTCTTAAATAAAAAGACTGAGTGTTCGACAAATAAAATGCCACGTAATGACAACATAAAAAAGGGCCTAAGAAGGCTTGTGCAAAAAATGTTTAAAAGCTTATAAACAACCAATAAATGGTTATCTTACAAAAGAAGCCTAGAAACTCATACAAGTTCAAGCTTAGAATGGCATAAAAGTTAAAGCCTAGAGGCATAAAAAGTTCAAGCCTAGAAAGTTATGAAAGTTAAAGCATGAAAAAAAACATAAAAGTTGAAGCATGGAAAAAACATAAAAGTTAAGGCCTAGAAAGCCTTAGATAACAACCAATACATGGTTGCATTACAAAAAAGACCTAGAAGCTAGAATGAGAGAGTTGATCAGTAAAAAAGAATCCCAAGATGGAGTGTCATGAACACTTCGAGAATGTTGGTCTTCACCCTGAGTGGTGGTTGAAGTGCCAACATCCCCCTCCACATCTAATGAATCAGGTTCTTTAGTTTCCTCATCGGTAATAAGATATTTGTGTCTTAGATGTGTAACGCATTTATTCCATCTGTTGATAATCAGAAAATCTCCATTCTCAATCATGTAGTCCTTCAGCTCAGCACGATAATCTAGAGAAACTTTATGTGCCAAGATGCCTTTTGAATCTCCATTTCTTGAGTGTCTCTCAGCATGGTGTTCTCCTCCTGTAGTTTTTCACACTCCTCCTTAAAGCGACATTTTTCAACATTCTCTTCCATTAAGGAAGATTGAAGCTCTTGATTAAGCTTGAAATTCTTTTTGATCGGTTTGAAGTCTCACTCAAATACAACATAATCTAAGAAAAAGGAGGAGGAGGGAAATTTAGAATAAAAAAGGGTTTATTTACCTGTGCATCAGCCAAATTAAGATGGCTATCAAGAGACTCCTGACTCAATATAGATGCTAGAGCTTGATCATACAGGGTGCAAGCTTTGTAACACAGTTACGTTGCAATGATGACATAGCCAACTACACTATGAGAAGTGTTTATTCCCCAAGATGGAACATAAGTTTCATCATATCGATTCACCATTGGTTATGAAGGTGCATAACGAGATTGAGGTACCACTTTAACCTCAATTTCTCGGGAACAAGATCCTACATTCTCCTGTCGCCTCTTCTTTTGACCAGTATTTTAACTTTTTTTTTTCTCTCTACTATTCAGTTCTAGATCTCCAATGCTTCAAGAAAAAGGGCAAAAGATGATAAAAAACAAAAATAAGAAGAAAGAAAAAAATAAAATAAAAACAAAAGAGATAGAAGAATATGTACCATCTCCTCTAACAGGTCTAAGGCCAAGATCGACAAGTATTGGCTTTCCTTATAGATCAACTTCCACAGTTTGGGCATGTTTTTCACAATAGAGTGTTTTTTTCATCTTTTTTTCCTATTTGGTGGGAGGATATTATTTAAGAGGAAGATCTAATGTAATGCCCTACTTATGGGGGAAAATGGTGTGCCATGAACCAACATTCCATTTAACATAAAAAAATTTATTTTTCCACTCATGGTTCGGTTGACGAAATGAAAGGGTGTCTATAATGGTTATGATAGACTTTCGGTGAGCAAAAGTAATCCATCCTGCATGTGTTGCATCACTATTTTTTACATAGAAGATATTTTTGAATAAAGTTACTAAGGGAGGTGATGTGCATACCGCAAGTATAACGGTTCGCTAGTAGTAATAGTGCAAACAACTTACGTTGATAAGGGATATCGTCCTCGGAGAAAGGTTTTTACACTAGTTAATTACCTATTTAACATTGAACTATTGCTAAAGAAATCCATTTTTAATGGTTTTATATTAAGCTAAACTAATTTAATAAATCAATTCAAACTTTGCTTTAACTCTTATATTAAGGATATCTTAGTTCACAACTTCATCTAGGTAATTTAATACTATGCTTTTCAACCACTTTTACATCTCAATATGTTGTGTGCAATGTTTAATTAGAATAGATAGATTTCCTTCAAATCCACTTTAACCTACTGTCGCGATGAAAAAGATTCTAATGTGCAAACTAGAACTCTATCTATCGGTGTGAATAACCTAAGCTCCACATTTCGTTAAGTCCCAAATCTTTTGATTCATAACCAACTAAGTTTACTACCCGTGCCTCCCTAATCAACAATTATCTATCGATGTTGTATATTTCACGATTGTACCATTCATGTTAGGATTAAAAGCTTTAATGGTCATGATAACTCATAAACCCCAAGTTCATTAAACATATGATCAAGGTTTTTAAAGCATTATGCTTAGAATCAATAAAAATTCTAGCCATTGCACTTTTTATATTCACTTTTTAATCATATTCAAAGCATAACGTTCATATTATAGGATCCATTGATCCCTCAGATAAATAGACTATTCACACTTCATTGAAACACACATTACAATCCATAATTGAAATAATTGTAAATTAGAGATGAATATAAATATTACTTTCAATTAAACCAATGAAATCAAACTTGAATTGAAATCGTGGAGTTTTCAATGTTTTCTACACACAATACTCCTTAATACTCAAAACCAAAGTAAACCTATGTTAAATCACTCTAATGGCGACTAATAGTTGATATATGGTTATTTTACCACGTCCTTATACCTATTTATACTTTCTAATAACAATTAGATACTTTACAATTTAACTCAAACTAAGACTCCAACTTTATATTTTCCTCGAGTTTAGCGCTGTCACTAATGCCCCGGCGCAATGCCTTATAAACCACGATGCCATCATTGCACCACCACTGCATGCACATATTTTGAGCTCTTGTGACCTCGGCGATGTCACCTATTATCTCAGCATCGTCCCTTATGTTCCATAGCCGCCACTGCGCAGACCTCCAAAATTGATTTCTTCACTTTCTTTGCTATCTTACTCTATGCTTTACTTCCTACGTTGTGCCTTAATACTCCACAATGCCAACATGTTTAGCCACGACGCCAACCATGCTTTTGTGGGTTTTTGCTCAATTTCTTCTCTTTTTTGCTCATTTTCTTACTTTACACCTTATTTACCTGAAAATGCAATAACACCATGAATTAGAGCTCATTTAAGGATATTTATACAAAATATACTACTAAACTAACCCTATATATTAGTCTAAATAATCACTTATCAGGAGGAAACTTAAGTTGCTTATAGCGCACTAAAAAACACATGATGAGGCACCAAGAGTTGGGAACTATTTTAGTAAGACTGAGGATGTAACTAAAAATAAGTTTGGTAATAAATGGATCTGGTGGGAATCTTAAACCGACCTCCAAAGTATTTTGGAAGACAAAGTCTATAGTATGTATTATAGAATCGGCTAAAAGGGCTGACAGCCTCGCAAAAATAGTATGGTTTTGCAATACCATACAAAAAAGCGAGGTCATCTACATTTTTTTGTTCAGACAAGGAAAAAACAAGATCGCATGTCTCTAAGTTGGTATAGTTACTTACATGTTGAGCATCACTTATGGTATCACATAATGTTCGATGACAACAACAATGTAAAAGAAAGAGATCTATGTGTGAAAGATACCTCACTAGAAGTACCTTCGTTAGGGTTCATCATCGAGTGATGTTAAGAATTGGCGCCTTGAACAACTTCTATGAGAGATGGATCAAACATAACATAAAGAATATAAAACAAAAAACATCGTAAAAGTGAGAAAGAGAAAGAGAAGAAGCTGTAGAGGATAAGACAAGAGAAAAGGTTTTTCCCTCATTTTTATAATGAAATCCAGGCACCGAAAAGGTATTTCAAGTTTGCCTCCAAAGTTTGACTTTTAATTTAAATTTAAATTCAAAAAAAGTAAGAGGGGGTATGTACGAAATAAGATTAATATGTTAACTAGTTGGCAGGCTAGAAAACTTGAGATGCTAGTATTGATGTGTAGTCGCTTCTATATGGGATGATCAATCAATGCTAATAGACACCTACTTTCCTTTCCCATCAGTGGATCACAACAAACAATAACTATAATAATAGAGCTGCATCTCAACAACCCTTAAAAAATAAAACAACTGTATGGTTTTGAGCTGGCCAATAAGTTTTTGATTTGTAGCTCATAGTTTTGGATTTTGCATTAATGAGCAGTCGCTTCAATTAGTATTATTGAGCATTCATGGTAGACCAGGTACAAATCATGATTTCATTTTTTTTTTTGACAAAAAGGATTGATATCATAGTAGACATTGTAAATAATTGTATAGATGTGCTATAACACCGTTGTGCCTCTATATATGCATAAAAGGATCGATATCTTTGTAGTATTATTTACTCCTTTACAAATAAATTTACAAAAGGAGTAGGGGTAAGTGATATGGTATAACACTATTATGCCTTGAGATACGCATCACTTAGATCAACAAGGAATAAACTTGTGATCTTGATAAATATTACAGCTCATTGTTGAGTCAGCCTGGATAAGACATGAAGGTTGTTGTAAATTACCTATATGAGATATACTTCTAAACGAATAAGGATAAAGACAATCGTATGGGAGTTGGAATTTGAGATACATTGTTATCTCAAATCCGAGATACATTGTAATCACACAACAATAAATAGAGAAACCGACTCAAACAAGAGGTGCGTACAAAATTCTGAAAAAAAGGACTCCCTTCAAGATCTTGCTGACTTGAGCGTCGGAGTGTTTTCCTCGGAGGCCCCCACTCCGAGATTTGTTTTGCAAACCTCGACAAGGAGTGATCCCATTATAAGGTCGCAGTGATATCGAGGATGGAGGTCGAGGTGTTGTTTTCACAACAAAAATTATTTTTAAAAAAATATTTAAGTTAATGGAAAATACTTTTTGTAACTCATAAAATACATATTTGAGAAGAAAAATCTAGAAAAGACACGGATGAACTACATGTACTTGTTGACATCCCTTAATTTTTCTCTCGATGTGTGTGCACGCTCCTGATGTGCATAGGTGGATTTAGAAGGGGGTAGGGTCGACTTACCTCCTGCGACCTCCCTTTAGAGCACTGTGGCGACCCCAGTTCTTGAGGTAAATCGAGCACCCCTTCTTTGCTGGACACATCACTCAGCCCGCCACGTCGCCGCATGCATCCCGATGGTGGCCCAGATTCCTAGTTTCTTATCTGACACATTTTCCAAGACTTAGACATTTCAACAACCATTAAGTTATTATATAGTTTTGCTTAGGTTGGATTAGACTTAGTTTTCAAGAGTTTCATTGTTTAATAGCAATAAACAAGATAATTGCAGAAGTCTTACAATGCAAATGGGGAGGTTTGGGGATGGGGACCTCATCTCCATCCCCATCCCCGCTTAAGAATTCATCCATCCATCCCCATACCCATCCTGACACGAGGATAAGTTTTCATCCACATATTCGTCCCTGTCTTTATGGGGAAAAATTTCTTCCCATTTAATTTCCCACTGGAGATTCCCGCGAGGATGATCTCGTGAAAATTACCGTGGAAATTTTTTTTCTATCCACTTAATATTTCTCAAAAAAGAGTTATATAAACTAAGATGTCAAAGACACATACATATGTATATGTGTATTGGTATTTTTAAATAGTATTTATACACGCAATATACATATGTATATTGCTAGCATAGGCATATATATTGTAACATCGCGGGTCCAGAAATTTTGGGAGCCCAAGGCAAAATCATTTGACGCGGCCCCTTATTATTTTTTTGAAGCTATAGAGCCCCTTAATTTTTAGAACATTAATTTATTGACATGTGAATAGTATTAAACGGGTAAATCAAGCTAATTAATCATGATCTATAATTGTAATTTTTTGTTGTAAATCTTTCCTTTTTTCCATCTTACATATAATAATGAAGGAGCGTATTTTTCATTAATTGGTAACAACAAAAAGGTAGCTACATATATAAAGATGCAATAAAAAACATTCAAAATGACTTTTTGCGGCACCAAAAAGAAATTGAAATAAAGAAATTATACATACAAAATCAGAAAAAGGAAAAATCATCTACCAAAAAAAAATTTAAAACTCAAAATATATAAATGTATAGAGACTCAATGAGATAAAAAATTATTAAAGTTAATTAATTAGTTCTCACAAGTTAAAGATGAAAAATAATACTTCTAAAACTTCAAAACTTCAAATCTATCACATTCAATTTGTGAGATTAAAGAAAATGAAAATAAAAAAATAGTTTGAACTTTGATAGAATAAATTTCCTTTTCCAAGTTGCTAAGTTGCTAACTAAATGATTTGTTTTTTCTAAAAGGATTTTTTTAATTAGTTTTTCTAATTTTTTAATATATATTTAATGAGAGTTTCTTAAGTTTACATGTTATTACGTGGAAGTTCTTTCTTTATTTCTTTATTTAATCTTTTATAATATATACATAATTGTGCAAATATATTATATATATATTAAAAAGTTTTATAAATGGGCCTCCTCAAAAGTGGGGGCCTTGGGCCGTCACCCTACCAGCCCTTGTTTGGGGTCGGCCCGGTATTGTAACATAATTTTGAACTTGATAAAATTTGCTACTTACCCCCATATACTCACATGGGCCTATGCTATAAATGTGATCATGTGAGCCTTGCCCCCCAAATTAAATTAAAAAGCCCAGCCCATACATTGGCTTAATTGATAAATGCATCGTTGAAGCCCATTACGCACTCTCAATTTTTTCTTTCCACTTTCTCAAACCCTACGCGACTTCTCTCTTCTTTTCTATTTTCGGTATTCACCTGCTTTGTTTTCTTATTTTTCTTGTTGCCATAATAAAAATCTCAATATGTATTTTGCTAAAAGCACAAATCCCTAGCCCCCATCTGTCTAGTGTTCTAAAAACTTGACAAAATCTCACCGCAAGTTGCCAGATTAGTCAATTGCTTGTCATTCCGTTTTGCAATTTCTATTGTGAGAGCCCCTCAACATTATTCTTAGATAACAACTCGATTGAAAGTGCAAGTGCCAAGTGAAGTGGTATGTTTCTTACAAAGCTTTTTATTGTCTCAAATTAAGTGCATTTTAGATTCTCAATTTATAATACTAGATAGCATATATGATATATCATGTTTTCTTTAATCTCTCAAAATAAGTGCATCTTAGATTTCCAAGTTATTGTTGTTTAAATTAATTTTAGGGTTAATATCTTTATTATTAGTTGACTCATGATTTAGTTACTTGTTTAGTAAATTCTTATTAAATAAGACTTAGATTTTTTTTAATTGCCTTTAGTCGTTGGATGTGGATAAATTTGCAATGAAATTGCATAAGTACCTGATTTGAGAATATAAATATATTTAATACTTTTTAATTTCAAATCAAAATTGATTGTCGTTTCTTTATTTTTGGTTACACTATTATTATAGTCCAATGCTTTATTTTTTAATGTATTAATTTGTAGAATATTTTCTTAATGCAATTGAATGTTATGTCACTACACTTTATTTATAATTGTAAATGTCATTAGTATGGTGTTGATATAATTTTTTTTTGTTTATATTAGATGAGAAACATAATTGACTCTTACTGTAAGAGGAAGAGTATTAAAACTTCACCAAGTGATAATACGTCAAATTTTTCTGTGGAAATTGAACCTTCAAATAATGAAGATCCTCCTACAAAGGTCTTTAGACTTTTAACCAATGAGAATCTTGATTGCACTTCCTTGGAACGCAATCCTAGATTAAGACAACAAATATTGGAACACCCTATTGAAAAGTGTGATGAGATTATAAAAGCCTATATTAAAGCTGGCCCATATCAACCCTAGCTATTAAATTATCCAAAATCAAAGGATACATATGGCCGCACTTTTCAAGCATCATGGTTTGAGCTATTTCCTTCATGGTTAGAATACTTTCCTAAAGTAGATGCTTTATTTTGTCTACTGTGCTATTTATTTCATACTCAAAATAAACCTTATGGATTAGATGCATTTACAGTTAATGGATCCCGATCATGGAAAAAAGTACGAAGTGAAAAAAATTATAATTTTAGGCACATATTGGTAAAGATCACAATTCACCACTTTGAAATGCAGAAAGAGCATGGGAAGATCTCATGAACCAACCATCTCACATCATGTTAAGAATTGAGAAATTCAGTTTTAAAGCTAAGGAAGAAAATATAATTCGTTTGAAAGCTTCAATTGAAGCGGCTATGTGGCTAACATTTCCAGGTTGTTCGTTTAGAGGTCGCGATGAGTGTAAAACATCAATCAATCGTGAATTTTTTTTGGAATTATTAAATTTATATGTTCCTATAATGATGAAATAGCGGAAGGTTTAGATAATGCTCTATACAATGCTTCATATAGAACATCAACAATACAAATAGATTTTACAAGTGTTGGCAACTAAAGTAAAAAATGTTATCCATGAAGAAATCGGTGATGCAAACATTTTTCATAATTGTTGATGAAGCTCGAGACGCATCAAAAAATGAGAAAATATTAATTGTTTTAAGATTCATTGACAAAAATGGATTTGTGCAAGAACATTTTTTTGGACTTATTCATGTTGCTTACACTGCATCTCAAACATTAAAAGAGAGTATTTTTACCATCCTCTCTCAGCATAATCTCAATGTTCAAGATATTTGAGGAAAAAGTTATGATGGTGCAAGTAACATGCATGGATAGTGGAATAAATTACAAGCATTGATTTCAAATGAATGTCCATATGCCTATTATGTTCATTGTATGGCACATCGTTTGTAATTGGCATTGGTTGCTTCATCTAAAAAGTTATTCTAGTCCATTAGTTCTTCGATAAGTTGAATACTATTATTAATATTATTGGTACCTCGTCCAAACGGAACAACCGATTGAAAACGACACATGCCGCAAATATTGATTTCTTACTTTAGACTAACGTGCGTGCTTGAGAGTGGAAAACAACGTAATCAGATTGGAGCTTTACAAAGAGCTGGTGATACTCGATGGAGTTCTCACTTGAAATCTATTTGTAGTATGATGAATATGTTTAGTGTAGTATGCAAAGTTTTATTGAACATTTCTACAAATAAGGGACCCACTTCTAGTCAATATGGTGATGCATATACCACTTATGAAAATCTAGCTTCTTTTCAATTTGTTTTCACTATGCATCTTATGAAGACTATTTTGGATTATTTTGACCAGCTTTGTCAAGAACTACGAAGTTGAGAATAAGATACTTTATATGTCAAACATCTTGTTTCATCTAATAAGGGGTTGATTCAAAAATTAAGATATAAAGAATGAGAAAAATTAATTGCAGAGGTGAAATCATTTTGTGAAGTAGTCATTATACTTACTCTAGATTTTAATGGATAATATGTTGCAAGGAAAGGAAGGGCCCGTCATCAACATGATGAATTTTCAATCAGGCATCATTACTGAGTTGGCATTTTTAATGTTGTGATTGACACTCAATTGCAAGAGTTAAACATTAAATTTAATGATCATACGGTGGAGTTGCTTATGTTTAACCCGGCTTTAAATCCAGAAGATATATGCAAATCATTCAGAATTGATGACCTTTACAAGATGGTGGAAAAGTTATATGCGCAAGATCTTATTGAATATGAAATGATGCAGTTAATAACACAATTTGAGCATTTTGGTTATTACTGTGAACTTCCTAATTTTCAACAATTAGTTACCATTTCCGATTTATGTTAATGGTTGGCAAAAATAAGAAAATCAGTGATATATCCTCTTCTATATAGAGTGGTAACTCTTATTCTCACTCTTCCAATTTCGACGGCTACAACATAATGATCTTTCTCGGCTATGAAAATAATCAAGACTATGCAACACAATAAAATGGATGATGAATATCTTTCTGACCTTTACTTATATGTATTGAAAAGAGAATTGCTAAAGAGTTTGACATCAATTCTCTTATCAATGACTTCCATGACATGAAGTAGCGAAGGTCTACATTTTAGTATGTTATAAGGATTATATTAGTAATGTCTTTTGAGATTTTGTTAGTTATATATAGTTTATTTATATGCTTAGTTTTTTTAGGCAATGATTCGCGCTCTTGTTTTATATGATAATATATGATATTAATTTCTTCTCCTTCCTATTCTAATAAGTATCATAGCACTTGTTTGACAAAAAAATAGCATAGGTACTTTAAGTTTGGAGTTTTTTTATAAAGTTGCCCCCTCTTCCACACACTTGGATGCTGGCTTCGTCCCTGGATATCATGCATGAAAAATGCGATATATATAAAAAGCGATATACATATATCAAGTCTTCTCTCAGTATCCTAAAATATCCCAACTAAAACAATCAATATAATATAAACAAAAACCTACGAGTGGTGTAATCGAGGCTGTCCTAGCTCAGAGATAATTGCCCAACATTTCCTTACCTTTGCTAGTCGTAGGATCTGAGAATTGCCACCCAAGTAACAAATTTAGTGAGTAAAATTTAGAGGTGCCCACGATGTATTTATAAGAATCAACAATAATAACTTAAGTCCACGATGTCTTTATGAGAATCAACAATAATAACTCAAGTCCATACACGAATAAATAAGAAATGAGAGCATCAACTGTATGTAGATAAGTTAAAACCGAAAATAAAGATAAACATAATGCCCGGAACAACTAGAGGACCATTAAGTCCACCTCTCTTGCAAGGTCAGGGGTTGGCATGACAATGTCCAGTCAATGTTTACTGACCTGTCTTGCTTGCGGGCCCCACACTACTTACTAGATATAGCCTTTGGACATTTTCAACTCGTCATGAGAGCTTCTGCACCTCACTTGGTAGTCCTTTGGTTGATCCGACTCGTAATAAGTTGGGTAGTTGAGCTCAATGGGGTACACTTTTGTTGTTTTAGACTCATCACCGAGTGGAACTTGACGTGGTCAGCCCATGACATTCATTTGACAGTATAGAGTATGCTATACCAAATTTAAAGACAAGAATCGAAAATGAATTCATGCATGGTTTCATCCTTGTTTTACTTGCACAAAACAACACAAAAATCATCCGATCAACCTCATAAATGTCTCGAAAACCTATGGATCTGCGTGTCCCTAGTGTCCTAATAAATCGAACTTAGCGTGTTTTTAGTCAACTTAAGTGAGTATTAGACCCTAAGTGAAAAACCAGCCGAAAATAAACTTTTGTAGAAAAAATTGTGTTCTGAGCACTGAAGAAGAGCGCTTCCCAGGTTGGGGAGCATAGTCGGGAGCCCATAATTCCTACGACATGGAGTTATGGTTGTTCCTCTCCCATTTTACTAGGAGCCCTGCTCCTCTTCATCCTTTGCACCTATACCATGTCTCATTTGGGTGCTCCCAACATTTGACAATAGTAAAACATAAAACAACTATTAATTTCATCAATTTCAACATATTTAGCATGCATTTTCTTCAAGAACACCAAAAACACCAGTTTTTTTAGAAAATAGTTTTGAGACATCATTGCTTTCAAAATTCTAGATGTTATCTACATTATTTTCATTTCATAGACAAAATAAAAGACCCAACTTAACCTTGGAGTTCTATTTGAAACCAAAAGGTCTAGAATTTAAATGCATTAAGTTCATTTTTCATCAACCACTCGACATTAATACCCATAAACAATCTTGAATGCTAAAACTTAACTTGACCTACAAAAATTCAGAGGTAACCTACTCGATTTTTATTCAAATTAGTAGATCATTTTATCATACTTCTTGAGCATGCTTAGCGCATTTCTATTAAAACTTAAATTAAAGAGTAGATTCCATTACCAATTGAAATCTTTTGAAGTTGCACCAAAAACACTTTGGGAGTTTTAGATTTACAACCACTTAGCACTCCTTTGTTGAGAATCTGATGTGAGTTGCTCTAGTTTATGCATGGATACAAACAACAATGATATATATAGGGATCGACTATTTTCCCCCTTCTACTTTTCACTCTCTACACCCCCTCTTCAACTTTACTTTTCACTCTCCACACCCCTCCTTAAATGAAATCTTGAACTCATCCCCAACTCTTATCCACTTACGACACTCACCTTATCCCTTCTACTTAAATTTCAATTTTTATATCCAACCCCATATTAAACCATAAACTTATCTTATTTTCTCTTCTACTTTTTAATCTCTACATCTTTCCCATCTCTTTCTCCATACTTTCAACAAGTCACCACTACCAAATGCTACATCTTGATCATAGTATTTGGTTAAGATTTGATTCACATTTTGAATAATTAAAACATTTATTTGAATTGAATCTTAGTTTTTAAGGATCAAAGAATCTATTTTGGAATGCAACATAGAGCAAATTGAGTAAAAGGGGAGAAGAAGATGACATGCAACAAAGGGCTGGAGTTGAGGATTTTAAAAATGAAAAGATAGTTTTCTTGGGGAGTAAGGGTGATAAATATAAGCTAGGGATACATTGGGGAGTTCACTAACGATTAAGGGGGTGCTTAGAATATGAACTTATTAAGGACTATTAATAACATTAAATTAAATTGGGTGCAGACATAAGGTATATGGGTGCTAATTGTCACTCCCTATATATATTCGTCGCAAAATCTCAATACACATATATGGTTGTGGTAAAATGCAACACATCGCCATCCATTTCCACTGAGCATTCCAGGATTCCATCAAACCCGTCATTACGAGGTTCATATGGTTCATGCTTTACAACCTTAACTTAGACTTTTTCATTATGAACCAATTTCAAGAACCTTAGTTTAAACAACATTGACTTAGCTTTTTTACTTGGAAAAACAAACACATTTATTCTAAGTTGAGAGCTACATTGTGACATCCCCTACCTTAAAATATGTAACCACCCCTTCAAATCCCGTTATTAAGCCATCATCTTAGCCACATAGGACTTAGCGACGTATTAGGCATCCTTTTTGTCTCATTTGTCTCGTTACTCATGTTTAGGATAAATATTTCTCATTTTAGTGTTGTTAGAATTTTAAGAGTTAATTAAAACTTTTTACAGTTAATAAGTAGAAGTCTCCATTTAAAATGCGGAAGTAAATGTTACGCACCTATAGGTGTGGAAACCATGATATATATATATATATATATATATTTCAAAAGCAGCAATAAACAGTGTGTAAACATGCATCACGTCGGGGAGTCTAGTTTCTCAACCCAAAATATACAGCTCAAAATGTGTAGAAGACATAAAGTAAGTAAATACATCATAATATCCAAGAAAACCACTATGAAATGAGTAGTAGTACGTCGCCTAGGGCTTAGAGATAAGTCGCCGATCTTCTCCTTCCCTAGTCTGCTATCAGATGGATCTACAGTTGTCACCGAAGATGACAATTCCAATGAGTAAATCATGAAGCCATTTGTCCACATTTCCAAGTAAACAAAGACATGTAACTAAGTGCATATAATGTATTTGGGATGAGTGCACTCGCAAGTTTACTTACCTCTATCACACCAAAATCCTAGCCAAAACATGTAGCTAACCACTCCAAACTCGCGTCCCACACCCCACGATGACTCTTAAGTTTTCTAAGGTTGATTAGGGAAATTTCGAATGTGTTTGGACTGTTGGTTATGGTTTAGGCCGAGTTAGTGTGTTTTAAAGTTTTTAAGAAAGTTGCATAATTTCTGATGTTAGGGCCATTAGTGTGCTATTAAGATGTATTGGTCCGCTACTCACAGGTAGTGCGCTAATGAGCCCTTAGCACGCTAAGCACGCAGAACCCAGAATTCAGAGTTTCCTTTTGGGAAAGGCCTTCACCAATGCCTCTAGACCCTCGCTGAACAACCTTCAGAAAAGCATGGATAATATACACTCCAATATTATTATATATTCTCAAGAATCAAACTTGCATTAACATGGAAAATCTCAATTTTAATTTGCTCAAGATCAATGAAACATAAAAAATTCTTAACTATTTGATTTCAAAACCAAATTTCGAAATTAGGACAACAGATATGACAACCTGAACCTCTAATTAGCGCACCGCCCCGCCTAATCCCATCATTAATCCCTAATCCTAGTCATGTAGGACCTAACAATGTATTAGTCAGCTTTTTGTCTTATTCTTCTTGGAACTCATGTTCAGGATAAGTATTTCTTATTTCTCGTTATACGTGATTTTCAGAGTTAATTAAAATCTTTTTTTATATATTTTAACAAATTTAGTGAAAGTTTATAATATTGCGAAAACCATCATAAAACACCTTTATGTGGAAATTAGGGAAATATATCACATGCATTTCAAAATAGGCGAATGAACAATGTGAGTACATATATTAAGTCGGGGAATAGTCTCTCAACCTATTGATGTGGCAGCCCTAAATACCGTGGCAACCCTGGGCACCGCCATGTTGCATCAAATGTCAACCTAGCCCAACCATGTTGTGGCCTACTATCTAAAAGGTCTTCCGACCTAATTGGTTTCTTACACGTTTTTCATTAAACCCTAGCCTACCTAATTAATCTTCATTTAAGTATTAGTAATTTAATTAGCCAGTTAATCAATTTATAAAGTTATGTTACAATTTTAAGGTGGAAATCTTTAAGTGAACAAATTCTGCAATATTTAACAATCCTAAGTAGTGGAAAACCCAGCAAAATGATACCATGTAGATAACAAAGGCGAAATAATTCCACAAGAGATCCATATACATGTATTCAATGTTCTAAAGTCCAAAAAAAATCCAACAAAAACATAAATATATACATATTGTAGTCAAACACGAGCTTGCGTTACTATCTCGTAGGTAATCGCCCAATAACTCCTTGCCTTTGCGCATTGAAGGAACTGCACTCGGTCATCCAACAAATATAATGACGAGTCCAGTGAGTAAAATCCCAAGAGAAGTCCACACAACATTCATTAAATAAAATTGATAAACTATGAGACATGTGAATATAACCTCTGGCAACAATAAGTCATACTCCCATGAATGTAGGCGGCATACGACAATAAAAAAATAGTAGCGACTAATAAAAATCACATACTAAATAACCAGGATCGGAAATAAAGCATTAATAAATAAAAAAACCAAATAATCATGTGAAAACCCCGACCTACACGAGCTGGTAATCGATAAAATAGGACAGGAACTACGTATATACTTGCAGGCTTACAATGACTAAACCCTAACTATGGTTAATGGATGAACCCCTTTCAAATGATATTTCAAGTCAAGGGAACACCTTAAGTCCCTCCCGACGGTCATAGATATGATCTACTGCCGTCGACGTGAGTACTAACACAAGTAATCCGTGCAGTGATTTAGCCACAACCAATATATACGCAACTCGAATTTAGAGTGAAAATTCATGTGTGCTCACCAAAGATCACACATGAAACTCGATATTGATAAAACATGCAATGAATTTTGTGAAGCTTTCCAATGGGTCTATACACCTTAATACGCGCACCGACTTCTCTGATTTCCCAAATCTGATCCCGCCTAGCTCTCCGCTACCCGAGCTATGGTCCCCTTAGTTCCTAAAGTCAATTAAGTGTGTTTATTTTGAATTCAGATTGGTTGAATAGGTTTTAAATTGATCTTTCCAAATCAGCCCCTAAAGACTAAATAAAGTTTAAATTTTGGTTCTGTGTTGCAGTGCATTTTTGGGCATGAAAATGTTCAAATTTCAAAAACTTCCCAAGAGAAAAGTTGTTGGTATCTATCTTAGCTTTTCGAAAAGGTCTGGTTTGCAAAATTTAGATTCAAAATAACAAAGATATTGCAACTTTACCAAAACAGCTCAAATTTGAATCAAATTCAACCAGTAAGATTGTAAAAATCATTTCTCCCAACATATAGCTCCAAAAGTTGTGATTTTTTTCACAAATCATCTAACATACCCAATAACAACATACTAAAAGATTAGCCCAATCTAATAAGTATTGAGGGAGTTATGACCTTTTAAATTTTAGCTAATTTTTTCATGAATATATTTGGTTCTACTTGCAAGTTTGGCTTAATTCTTTTGACACCAAAGTTGTATGACATGTATATGAATCATCTTCAATTTTATAAAAATATGAAATCAACAAGCTAAAACTATTCAACACCTCTTGGTCATGCATGTAAATATTTTTATCAAAATCAAAACAAATGAGAAGTAGAAGTTGTTACCTATTGTTTAATTCTTTGTAGTTTGATCCTCCAAGCTTATGTAATCTTGAAATCCCAAAAATTCAGCACATTCTAGCTCTCTTTGCTATCAAAAATTCTGGATTTTCCTTCTCTTGTTTGCATGAAAACCAAAGTTTGTCTTTTATATACTTAGATTAGGAACTTGATTAATTAAGCTAATCCTTAATTTGACTAAGTTAATTACTAGAACATGTGTCCTCACTCAAAGCCATTTGTCCCGCATGAAGAATGTATGTCTCTACTTACTAGTTACTATTTATCTTAGGATTCCTACACATCTTCATCATCTCCATGCAAATCAATGGTCTCCAAACTATAGTCCCATTAATCCATATCAATTAAATTTACAATCTTAAACACTTAAATTCATGTGGTTAGTGTGTTTAGTCTCATTGTTGACACATTAGTGGTCCAACTAACTCCAGACTACCTAACACCCTGTGCCTGCACCTACACGCACTTCTCGAGGCAAACACCCGTCACACATACTCGTCCGATAGAAAAGTATACACATGCTAACAATACAATAATATAATGATTTTAAATATCGAACATAAACAACCGTCATCCACAAATAGCATATTCATTTGGTTCTCATGTTCGAGTCAACCGTGTTGTTCACGTAACACGCGAATTACGATTGTTATTCTCGAGATTAATGTTAATCCTAGTTTGATTAATTCGGGCCGCTATGATTCTTCTTAACTAGGAGAAATTATGTCCCTGAAATTTAGATCTTGTGGAAACTCTAGTTCACCTAACCTATCCATGTGTGACCACGCCTCACATTTTGATAGTACCATTCTACAGTCTCTTGAACATCCGACTACTCTCGTACCCATCACAAGGGATGTAGAATTGCACTAAGACATATGCGCATGACATCGATGTGATCATGGTCCGCCATGCTCTCCGCCACGCTCTTCGACACCTCTGCAACCAACTCCTCAGCCTGATACCATGCCCAAGTTTCCCTAACCCAGCACTTTACCACTCGGTAACCCAAACCTCTCCGATCATGTATCACAACATAATAGACCAAACCATAACATACCATAATATACCATGACATACCACGCCCTACATTAACCTACCATAACATATTATGCATGCATGAACTTTAACTGCAACTACCAATCTACGTACCCTAAGCATATTGCTTGGCTTCACCTGGCCTAACTCACTTGCAGCGTGCACCGACTCTTGAGTGCACCGATGTTGCTATTACGATGTCACAAATCTTAGCAAACAAATCCTCCAATCTATATTGGAAACACCTTTCCCTACGTCTTGGTCCTACCCAACCACTACCTTGGTTTTGACCTTGATCATGGGATCCTTGTGCTCAACCTTTCTGGTTTTGAGTTTGTCCTTGTTGTGGCGCTTGAAATGATGGTACTGCACAAAATCTATCTATCTAGTCATCATCCCTACGGCCTAGATCGTGCTGTGTATCCTCTCTGTCATCTTAGTTTCTCCATTTCTTCGGCATGAAGCTTAGCTCTAACTATCTTTCATCAACTGTAGATATGTGTTGACGTTGGTTAGCCGATAAATCTCATGTGCTAAGGTCATGTTGTAGATCTTCTGAAGTTCTCACTTAGGCTTAGCTGAATCTTGATCGAAAATGTACTTATCCTAGAAGATCTTTCTGTACTCTGCTTCTTTGTACCTCTTTCTTCAGTCCTCGTACTCTACTCAATTGCTATCACTCTATTAAAGATGTGTGTGTGTGTGTGTGTGTGTGTGTGTGTGTGTGTGTGTGTGTGTGTGTGTGTGTGTGTGTGTGTTGCACAAGTTATAATACTCTTGTATGTTGAAATCCTCTTGAAGAAACTTGTTGCGGAATTGTTAAAACATTTGGTAAGATCATATCATATGTCATCTTGATAAAAAAAAACGCGTGTCTGATCATCTTCCGCATACGTGTATACAATATATACAATAAAAAGCATAATAAGTATATAACCCCTACTGTTACCTAACTCAAGTTTGCTTCCCAACTAGGATTCTAAGTCACGATCTTCGTGTTTTCACATCTAAGGTTTATTTATTAAGTTTTATTCTCTTTTCATTAAAACTTCTTCCTAGGCTCCATTGACATTTTCTCTATACCAAACTGTGGTGACTCCAAATACCGAGGTAACCCTAGGCACCGCCACGTCGCATCACACGTCACCTAGCTCGCCATGCAAAGGTGGCTTACTATCTATGATGCCCCGCGATCTAACTAGTTCAACACCTCGTGGTCATGTATGTAAAGTTTTTTATCAAAATTGAAATAAATGAGGAGCATAAGTTGTTACCTATTGTTTAATCCTTTGTAGTTTGATCCTCCAAGCTTAGGTATTTTGAAGTTCTAAAAATTCAGCACATTCTAGCTCTCTTTGCTCTCAAAAATTCTGAATTTTCCTTCTCTTGTTTGAATGAAAACCAAAGTTTGTCTTTTATATACTTAGATTAGCAACATGATTAATTAAGAAAATCCTTAATTTAACTAGGTTAATTACTAGGACATGTGTCCTCACTCAAAGCCATTTGTCCCACATGAAGAGTGCATGTCTCCACTCACTAGCGACTATTTATCCTAGGATTCCTACACATCATCATTTCCATGCAAATCAATGGTATTCAATTGTTTTGTCCAAATTATAGTCCCATTAATCCATATAAATTAAATTTACGAACTTAGAAACTTAAATTCATGTGGTTATTTTATTTAGTCTCATTGTTGACACAAAGTGGTCCTACTTGTCTCCCGACTATCCGACACCCAATGCCCTACCTACATGCACATCTCAAGGCAAACACTAATCACACATACTGTTCGATAGCAATGTATGCACATGCAATGCAATACAATAATATAATGATTTTAAATACCGTACACAAACAACCATCATTAACAAATAACATATTCCTTTGGTTTTGGTGTCCGAGTCAATGAGTTGTCTATGTAACACCCGAATTATGATTATTTGTCGTCGAGATTAATGCTAATCTTAGTTTAATTAATTTGGGCCGTTACAATCAAAATATCCCTAAAAGTAGAAGAAAGACATAAGTAAGTAATTACGACTCAATACATGTAGAAAAGTAGGAAAACTAGCTCGTCGAAGACTCAGAGGTAGTCGCCGATCTTTTCCTTGCCTTGCTTGCTACTAAATGGAGCTCTATTTTGTCACCAAAGATAACAATTCCATTGAGTAAATCCTGAGGCTACTTATCCATATTCCATGAATAAAAAGACAGGTAACTAAGAACATGCCAAAAAGAAACACATGCAAGTAGTTACAAAGGGAAACTAGTAAGTCCATGAGAGAGGAAATCAAATACACTTAAGTGCAATATGAGTGCTATTAGGTTCGGTCACTTAGGAGGTCCAGACTCAACGATAAGAGTCTTCCGGCCAAAATGAGCGAAACATAACGCGAACTAACAGGGTTCCTCGAGCCACAGGGAAGAACACAACCCTATCTCCATAAGGTTTCCCCAATATATTTATGAAAAATACAATCCTGCGACAAGCCCCAAATTCGATAAGGGTCCCATGTGATATGCGACAGGAACATGGCCTAATCCATGATGGGTATAACTAGGAATACAACTCCTAAAGTGTCCATGGAACGTGCTTTGTTGAACCGCTCAACCGAGACCCTTCCTCTTAGATCACAACATCATACAAGGCAGACTCAACTAATACTTAGAACCATAAATTTATCAAGACTTCATTTGCATTAATGAGATGAGATATGCATTTATCAACATATATGTGACCATAAACAAGATTATTATTTCAACAAGGATTAATAGCATGCTATTTTGGCCATTCATGAGAATCAAATCAACAAATATGTCACACGACTTTCAAGCATGGATATGGATTATCAAGGTATTAAAAGAAGCTTTCATGATTCATCAAAATGAAGCATGAAATGAACTTTACAAACAACATCATAAAAAGGGAACACAAGAATCACAATACGATCAACAATTTCAGTAGTGACAATTAGAATAGCTGTAAATAAATCTAAACATAAGGAAAGAAATGGAGATAATTGCCCAACGAGTTTACTTACCTCAAATGCATGCAATTCCTAGCCTAAAGCGACTCTCGACCACTCCAAACTCGCATTACACACCACGTAAGTCCTCTCTAAGCTTCTGATGTGTCCTAAAAAATTGAATTTAACATGCTTTAAGTTGGTTAAGTGGTTTTAAATTCCAATTTTTAAAATCAGTCCCCTTAATAATTTGTTTATGTTGAAATTTACTTTATCAAAATAAAGATAGTTTTGGTGCAACAACTTATGAATTGATTTCAATTACCAAAATTTTTAAATTATGTATTATAGTCTAAAGAGAAGTTGTAAAGCTATGTCTTAAATTTCTAAAACTATAAAGTTTGCGCAATTTTGTTCAGAAACGAGGGAGATATGGAAATCTTACCACAATGACTCAAAACAGTTTTATATTATGACTAGCAAACTTAAAAAAAAATTATTTCTTTTAAACTATAGCTTCAAAAATCATGATTTTTTTACTGAAGGATAGAACATACAAAGAACTTCATAGTAAAAAATGAGCTCAATAAGAAATGAGGAAGTTATTCTCAAACCATCAGGACATTATCAAAATTATGAAACTCAGAAATCTCAGATTCAACATCAAAGTTGCAGAGCATTTTTGAATAGGAAGGAACCCAAATCTTCAAATAGTGCGTGCAATCAAAGTTTTTGCATTATGGCTAAGCTTTATAATTCCACAAAAATTATTCAATTTGAATTTGAAATGAGGAATTCATGGCCAAATTACAGAGACTGGTTCGGAGTAGGAACACGCAAAACTCCAATTTTTGTTTTCAAGAACTTCAAGAACTTGAGAAATTCATAACAAATTCATTCTTTACCCAAAAATAAAAATTCAATATAGTAGATCAAGTGAAATCTCATGAAGAATCTAAATATTAAATTAGTTTATGAAAACAAGGACTTAAATTATATCAGAATTTCAGATCTTCAAGTCAGGTAGAAACCCTAATTTTGGCCAAAAATCTTAAAAGCTTAAAATTTAAACTTGAAACTTCAATGGTGCCTTCAAACTGATAAAAAATAACATGGAATGACTTCAATTTTCTTTTCTTATTAAAAGCCCTATGATTCATGACTTAAATCTCACATGTATGAATGAAAATGAGGGCATAATAGTGGGTTTGCTTACCTAGGTTCTTGATATTCAAGTCTTGTTGTTGTAGATCTTAATGTAGATGAATTTAGCTATTTTGAACACTTGAAATCTCGAATCCCAACAAGTGTTTTCACCTTAGAATTTTAGTTGTTTCATTGCTTGATTTTGCATGATTTGTAAATAAGGCATGTATTTATAGGTTTGAACTTAACATCTCAACCTTACATCTCTACTTGATGGTTCATCAGTATGTAAATCTAAGGCTATAATCACCCCATTATCTCCACTTACACACACACACACACACACACACACTTACACACACTTACACTTACACACACACATTAACACAAATTTTAATATAAATCTCATTGATTTCATTCCAACACGTATCTCGAGGCATATCCATGGTCTATGTTTATTTACATAAACTTAGGTGCTTTAATTTAATTTAATTTGTAAACTATAGCCAAAAAATTAAATATGCCAAATTTGGTTACATAAATATGATTTAATTAAAGCTCACCAATCATACTCTACTCGGTTCCCACGTCTGCATGCATATCGAGGCAAGTCCTTACTCACATCTCGATACCTATAAATGTAAGCAAATGTGATTTAATAATCTACATATAAAAATCGCTAGGAATACCATCACCCAGATATAGAATACATCTCGGCCTCCGCGCCGTTAGACCACGTCACGGGTCGGTGACCTTCAATTAAGGGCAAATCCACTATTAGTGATTTGGGTTGTTAAAACATATTGAAGAGTTTTCACAAGGAATCCAAAGATGTGATATATTTCAAGAATAGAGGTTCTTTTAGATCATAACTCAAGAAATTCAGTTTCATTGAAAACCCTTTATTTTTTGCTCAAAACTTGTAAAAATGAAACTAGTGATTAAGAACTCATTTTTCTTCATGAAATTCAATTAGATGCATCATTTTAATGAGAAAATCAGTGGCATAAAAATCCAATTTAGTTCCTTGATAAAAACACGGCTTCATTCATGGAGAATTTACAAATATGAACAAATTAGATGTTAGGGATTATACTTAGGGTTTAGCTTTGATGGATCTAGCTTGAAAAATTAATGCCACCCCAAATTGTTGTGTTTAGCCCCTTAAATCTCTCAGAATTCCAGAAAGGTTTTTCTTTAGAATTTTCCCTTTCTAATGCCTTTGTTTATGTTCTTGCATGAAATGGGAAAAACTCTCATATATGTAGCCTTTCTCCTAAGATCTCAACCTTTCATCTCAAGGGTTTTATGTATCTCTAGATAAATCAATGTTCCTAATTCAAATTATAAAGTACTCACACATTTCCACTAATTATGCATTAGATCCCCCATAACACGAGTTTCAAGGAGGAGAGAATCCATGCACTACAAAAAACAATCAAATTAGTGGCGAAAAAATTAGTCGCTAAAAATCATTTTTCTTGTCGCTAAACCGATTAACAATCCACTAGCAACAGGAGGTCTGTAGCAAAAAAGCTTATCGCTAATTAGAATTAGCCACATGATTTTCATCGCTAATTCGCTGCTAATCTATCGCAAATCCATTATTATCTGGTCAAACCACTAAATAGCATCGGACCATTGCTATTCTTACACACTTTTGTAGTGATGGCTAATTTTATTCAACTCATTTACACTTAGGTCTCTAAATTGATCAAAATTGTAATTTACTTTACGTTGTCTAAGTAATTGATCTCATTAATGCATGCAAATTAACTTAAACACTAACCACATCCGCATTTACCCGAGTCCCATGCTTATATGCATCTCGAGCATGTCTCCACTTGCGACTCAGCACCTAATTAAATAGATAGATAAATGATTTGATTAATCTACACACAAACACACACTAGGAAAGACCTCACACAAAAAATAAAATACACCTGAATCACGTGTCAAGGTCGGACTATCGCTTAGCGGGAACTGCATTACTGGTCGGTAATCTTGATTAAGGATAAAAGTACGATTAGAAATTTGGGCTGTTACAAGCATTTATTGGTTGTAAATGTGAGGGCCCGGTTCCCTAAACCAAGTATCGCCCGGCCTAATCCTATCATTAAGCCCTAATCACTTCACATAGGACTTAACAATGTATTAGTCAGCCTTTTGTCTCTTTCATATCATTATACATGTTCAACAAAGGTATTATACATTTCTCATAAATATCATTTTTAGAGTTTATTAAAACTTTTTAATTTTATCAGCGGAAGACTTAATAAAATTTGCGGAAGCATTTATAAAACACATACTATGGAAATCAGGTAAATAAATGATCTCACGTGACCAACAAAGTAATACATGCATAAGTAGGGAAGCCTAGTCTCTCAACCCAATATACAACCCCAAATTACATAAAAAGACGTAAGTAATAAATTCACAAAATTATCACCTACAAAAATAATAAGAATTACTCGCCAACAGCTCAGAGCTAATCGTTGATCTTCTCTTTCCCTAGTCTGCTACTCAAAGTATCTACACTCACTGCCATAAAAGGATGGTGAGTACAATAAAGTAGAAAGTATAACTTGAAGGCTATTCATCTACATTTCCAAGATATATAAAGAACGGTAACTAAACGCATACAATAAATAAAAAGAAAGACAAGCTGAAAGGAAAGTATGCAAACAGTTGCCAAGCTTCTACAATGAATAATAAATAGATAAAACATGCAAATCTAGGTTCAGGTCATCCGACATCCCCAGGGACTTTAACCCCGTGTGTTGAGCTAATAACATCAGCTATGAGGAATGCCGACACCCCAGGGACTCTAACCATTTGAGCCGCACATATCATAAAATGGAACTATATCAACTTTGTTGAATGTCGACATCCAAAGGACTCTAACTCCGTGTGCTGCGCATCTCCTAAGGTTAAGGCACCTACAAAGGTGGGTTCCTCAGGTCATGCATATTATAATGTGCATGTTGTAGATTGTACAAACAAGTATTACATAACAAGTATAATGACATAGGTGTGTACATACACCAATCAGAGATTTTAACATAATCATAGAATTTTATTTCAATTAAAATTCGTGTCAGAACCCGTCTAACTAAGTCATAACTTAGCTTGATTATTCTAATTAGGCACCCAAACCATACAATTAACTATATGCCTTACTTTCCATTTTAATATTTAGTAAAGCTCCGAAAACTAAATTTATATCCTTGACGAAACTTAATACTTGTTTTACTTAATTGGAGCAAATTAAGAAATCATATAGATTACCCTCCATATTTCGATAAAAACTTCGGCAGCACCTCCCCTAAAAATGGCCTGCCGAAAACTTTCACCCAATAGACAGCAGAATGGGGAGAAGTCTGGAAGGACTCATAACTCCCTACAGTTCACAATATTTATCAGTTTAAATCATTTAAACTAACTTAAGGTCTCCAATACCTTATTATAACTTTACAATCCAAAATTAGATCATAATCTGAATCATACACCTCTTAACTTATTCTGAACTAACTTAGGAGACTTTCATAACATGCTTAAGAGTATTTCACATCTTACACTCACCCTAAAGCCCAAATATATATATAAATATATGAACAATTTACAACAAGATTAACCTTTTAATATGAGAAACAATCACCACAATATTCGAGTCTTACCTGTTCTTCTTTGTCTTCACTAAAATTATGACATCATCAAGAGCAGCTCGAAGATGTCAGATAAGTAAACTCCTATACTGCTTTGTACTCCTACAAATGTTAGACCGAATACATGGAGACATGTGATTGTATTTCCAAATAACAAGAAATTTATAAAATGAATCCTTCTCTTCCTGTTTCCTAACTATACTCGGACGTCGACTTCGAAATATAGTACATAAATGGTACTAGGAGTTCATGAAATGCAAAGGAAATTTTGAGCCAGACGCGCCATTTCAATCATCTGCATCAACTACTAGACTTAGGGAAATAAATGCTAAGTAATACTACTACTAGCTTAGGGAAATAGCCGACCACACTCCAACCACATCCTTTCCACCAATGCATGCTCGTTGAAAAAACTTACGCGCCTTGGATTGTCCGTGTTCGAGTCTATCTAGTCAAGAAACCTAGCCCCGAGTCCCGCTCGTGAGCTGTAGCACTAACAAGCCATCGTCTGGAATGACATGAAAGCATGACCAAGAATGATGCGAAATGCAATGCAGACTAAACATAAATGCAAGTACAAAGATAAATCCCATAAATAGTAAAGACCACTTTAGGGTTTACTTACAACCAACCAACTTTGAGATTAATTTTTGGGGTTCCCAGAGCATCGAATCACCTAAAAAATGACTCTAATAGCTTCCCTGTATACTCAATAATATTATGGGTCAAGCTTCAAGTGATACCAAATCATAATACCTAATGAAAACTTCGGCCAAAGTACGCTTGAGAACAATTTCCAAAAATATTACTTTATATAACTGTTTCAACTGGTTTTCAACTAGCCAACTTAGGGTAGCTTTTAAACCTTAAAAATCATAATATTTATCATAATGACCTAAAAGAAACTTGCAGTACTCATGCCTTAATTTTCACAGACTACAAGAACACTCAAATCAGATCACAAACGGAGAATTAATGAAACTTGCAATACTCATGCCTTAATTTTCACATGCCTTAATTTGTCATAATGACCTAAAAGAAACTTGCAGTACTATGCAAAATTTATTTATTTTGAAATGAAAAACTTCTCCAAATATATATTTTCACAATTAATATTTCCATAGCCTGTGGAATTAAATTGGATTAAAACCAATTGTAACGACCTAAATATTCTAACTTGCGCCACGTGTCACCGCATGACTTTCGACGAGGACTTTATTTGACGTAGCGCACTTGGTCAACCCTTAAAAGTCGATACCAAGGTGTATTATATTTTATTTGGTGTGTGTAGTATTTATTTTATACTAAAAATGTCAAATTTTATTTAATTATTGGTCCGATTGCGTCAAAATAAAAGGTAGGTTTGATGGTTGATATGTATGTATATTATGGGTACTCGGGTACGAGTAGGCAATAAGATAGGACAAAAATAGTTGTAGGACTATAATGCTATTTAATTAAAAGAATAACCTAAGTTAGAGTTTTTATTTAAATTACGACATTACTAAATTATTACAATGCACATCTAAGTAACTTATGATTATAGTGTAGAAAAAAGATAAGGCATATGATGTACCTCTAGAGGCGTACTATGGAAGATTGAAATTAATATAAAATTCTCCTTCATTCATATTAAGGAACCAATTTAAATTCAAAGGCCTATGGTATGCTTGGTAAATATGTTGAAAAATAAGGTCGCTTAATCTATGTAAATGTCTTGGTTGCATGGAAAATACATGGATGAACTAAGGGAAAAATTGTCATTTTACACTTTATAGGACACTTGGCATATGTAGAAATGAGATGGAGAGCTCGGATTTAGACTTAATTAAGCTAGGTTAACTTAATTAATCAATCACTAATGAATTTCCAAATAAATGTATAAAGGGGTAGAAGTCATTAGGGACTTAATTCAAATTCATTTCTAAGAGCTCTAGAAAGGAAATTTGAAGGAATCCAATCATTAATGGAGTTGGAGAAAGCTTGAAGACAACAAAGAATTTAAAATCTTATATGGTCTTGAGGCATGTTCTACACCTTCTCCATAATAATTTCTCTTATTTGAATTCTTATCCGTGCTTTTGATTCTTATTGATTTGTTTTTTTTTTTTTACGATGATCTTATTCATGCAAGCTACTTCTTCATACTCTCATTTTTCTAATCTTGCTTGCATCCCCTTTAATTAATCAACGACACACACATATGTATATTCATCAACTAAATTCATGTATGGTTTCTTTGAGTATTTTAGGTTGATCCAAATTAATGGCTATAACTCATTGTTGGGTTGGCCTAAATGTGTTGGAACCTTGATATGAATATAGCTAAGAAGAATGAAAATAATAATTATAATAATCATGTGCGTTAATAAAAGAAACGATGCATATATGGAAGGTATATTCATTTGCTAAGATTAAATTATTTGAGAAATGGAAATTTGAGTACAATTCAAACATTTATGATTCTTCAATTCTTCAATTCATTTAATGTGCAAGGACGTATATGTAAATTACACTCGTAATTAAAACTAACTTAGTTCTTGTGTCCTTCCCTTAAACGACTTATATAAATGACCGGATGAAGTATAAGACACTAAATGTATTTTTATAACCTCCACACCTATATATAATATAGGAACAATAATAAAAAGTAAATCATACTATGGACCAAATTATACTTAATAGAGGATTAGTAAGACAAACGAACTCTAACACACCAAAACTAACTAAAATGATGTTAGGGACTTAGCGAGCTATAGTCAAAAATTGGGGGTTAGTTCAAGGTCGTGTTGGAGCCGTGATAGAGCGTATTAGCGTGGATCCGAGGTACGTAAAACCAGCTAGAAAATGTATAATAATTCAATGAGCTTAATATTTTATTGCTATTCCACTATCTTACCTTTCTTGGAATTCCAACCCAATATGACTGTTGAATGCCAAGTGAGTCAGGAAAGTGTCTCTGATGGAGTGGTTGTCGGCAAGCTACCGGAGCCATGACCTCGATTCACTGGATTGTTTGGTCGGAACGAGATGTGTTTTATCTGGGGCACCATTGATACCCCTCATTTGCGACGGTCTAGGTACAGCCGGTGCTGCCGCGTCCTAAGACTCGAGTCTGCTTGGTGTTGCTGCGACTCTATTAACTCGACCTTGTGGCACCCGCACTTGGTGGCCTTGAACTACTTGGGCACTTATCTATTACTTCTTTCGGCACTCATTTCTTGTTGTATTTTCATTACTCAGTCTTATTATCATGCATTACTCATAGCTTTCTTTCTATCTGCATGAATTTTAGACTACTTTATTTATTTTGATTTACTGTTTAGATCCTACTGGCTTTTACTTACCAGACTCGTTATTCTTGTGTTTGACTGAGTGCAGATCCGCAGTCGAGCAAGGGCAAGACACTGATACTAGGTGATCTACTAGTAGCCCTCCCTTACTCACTTTTGTAGGTTTTATACTATTTGTATTATGTATATATGTTGTGTTATCCCACACCCCACGATGACTCTTAAGTTTTCTAAGGTTGATTAGGGAAATTTCGAATGTGTTTGGACTGTTGGTTATGGTTTAGGCCGAGTTAGTGTGTTTTAAAGTTTTTAAGAAAGTTGCATAATTTCTGATGTTAGGGCCATTAGTGTGCTATTAAGATGTATTGGTCCGCTACTCACAGGTAGTGCGCTAATGAGCCCTTAGCACGCTAAGCACGCAGGAACCCAGAATTCAGAGTTTCCTTTTGGGAAAGGCCTTCACCAATGCCTCTAGACCCTCGCTGAACAACCTTCAGAAAAGCATGGATAATATACACTCCAATATTATTATATATTCTCAAGAATCAAACTTGCATTAACATGGAAAATCTCAATTTTAATTTGCTCAAGATCAATGAAACATAAAAAATTCTTAACTATTTGATTTCAAAACCAAATTTCGAAATTAGGACAACAGATATGACAACCTGAACCTCTAATTAGCGCACCGCCCCGCCTAATCCCATCATTAATCCCTAATCCTAGTCATGTAGGACCTAACAATGTATTAGTCAGCTTTTTGTCTTATTCTTCTTGGAACTCATGTTCAGGATAAGTATTTCTTATTTCTCGTTATACGTGATTTTCAGAGTTAATTAAAATCTTTTTTTTATACATTTTAACAAATTTAGTGAAAGTTTTATAATATTGCGAAAACCATCATAAAACACCTTTATGTGGAAATTAGGGAAATATATCACATGCATTTCAAAATAGGCGAATGAACAATGTGAGTACATATATTAAGTCGGGGAATAGTCTCTCAACCTATTGATGTGGCAGCCCTAAATACCGTGGCAACCCTGGGCACCGCCATGTTGCATCAAATGTCAACCTAGCCCAGCCATGTTGTGGCCTACTATCTAAAAGGTCTTCCAACCTAATTGGTTTCTTACACGTTTTTCATTAAACCTAATTAATCTTCATTTAAGTATTAGTAATTTAATTAGCCAGTTAATCAATTTATAAAGTTATGTTACAATTTTAAGGTGGAAATCTTTAAGTGAATAAATTCTGCAATATTTAACAATCCTAAGTAGTGGAAAACCCAGCAAAATGATACCATGTAGATAACAAAGGCGAAATAATTCCACAAGAGATCCATATACATGTATTCAATGTTCTAAAGTCCAAAAAAAAATCCAACAAAAACATAAATATATACATATTGTAGTCAAACACGAGCTTGCGTTACTATCTCGTAGGTAATCGCCCAATAACTCCTTGCCTTTGCGCATTGAAGGAACTGCACTCGGTCATCTAACAAATATAATGACGAGTCCATTGAGTAAAATCCCAAGAGAAGTCCACACAACATTCATTAAATAAAATTGATAAACTATGAGACATGTGAATATAACCTCTAGCAACAATAAGTCATACTCCCATGAATGTAGGCGACATACGACAATAAAAAAATAGTAGCGACTAATAAAAATCACATACTAAATAACCAGGATCGGAAATAAAGCATTAATAAATAAAAAAACCAAATAATCATGTGAAAACCCCGACCTACACGAGCTGGTAATCGATAAAATAGGACAGGAACTACGTATATACTTGCAGGCTTACAATGACTAAACCCTAACTATGGTTAATGGATGAACCCCTTTCAAATGATATTTCAAGTCAAGGGAACACCTTAAGTCCCTCCCGACGGTCATAGATATGATCTACTGCCGTCGACGTGAGTACTAACACAAGTAATCCGTGCAAGTGATTTAGCCACAACCAATATATACGCAACTGAATTTAGAGTGAAAATTCATGTGTGCTCACCAGCAGTCACACATGAAACTCGATATTGATAAAACATGCAATGAATTTTGTGAAGCTTTCCAATGGGTCTATACACCTTAATACGCGCACCGACTTCTCTGATTTCCCAAATCTGATCCCGCCTAGCTCTCCGCTACCCGAGCTATGGTCCCCTTAGTTCCTAAAGTCAATTAAGTGTGTTTATTTTGAATTCAGATTGGTTGAATAGGTTTTAAATTGATCTTTCCAAATCAGCCTCTAAAGACTAAATAAAGTTTAAATTTTGGTTCTGTGTTGCAGTGCATTTTTGGGCATGAAAATGTTCAAATTTCAAAAACTTCCCAAGTGAAAAGTTGTTGGTATCTATCTTAGCTTTTCGAAAAGGTCTGGTTTGCAAAATTTAGATTCAAAATAAAAAAAATATTGCAACTTTACCAAAACAGCTCAAATTTGAATCAAATTCAACCAGTAAGATTGTAAAAATCATTTCTCCCAACATATAGCTCCAAAAGTTGTGATTTTTTTCACAAATCATCTAACATACCCAATAACAACATACTAAAAGATTAGCTCAATCTAATAAGTATTGAGGGAGTTATGACCTTTTAAATTTTAGCTAATTTTTTCATGAATATATTTGGTTCTACTTGCAAGTTTGGCTTAATTCTTTTGACACCAAAGTTGTATGACATGTATATGAATCATCTTCAATCTTATAAAAATATGAAATCAACAAGCTAAAACTATTCAACACCTCTTGGTCATGCATGTAAATATTTTTATCAAAATCAAAACAAATGAGAAGTAGAAGTTGTTACCTATTGTTTAATTCTTTGTAGTTTGATCCTCCAAGCTTATGTAATCTTGAAATCCCAAAAATTCAGCACATTCTAGCTCTCTTTGCTATCAAAAATTCTGGATTTTCCTTCTCTTGTTTGCATGAAAACCAAAGTTTGTCTTTTATATACTTAGATTAGGAACTTGATTAATTAAGCTAATCCTTAATTTGACTAAGTTAATTACTAGAACATGTGTCCTCACTCAAAGCCATTTGTCCCGCATGAAGAATGTATGTCTCTACTTACTAGTTACTATTTATCTTAGGATTCCTACACATCTTCATCATCTCCATGCAAATCAATGGTCTCCAAACTATAGTCCCATTAATCCATATCAATTAAATTTACAATCTTAAACACTTAAATTCATGTGGTTAGTGTGTTTAGTCTCATTGTTGACACATTAGTGGTCCAACTAACTCCAGACTACCTAACACCCTGTGCCTGCACCTACACGCACTTCTCGAGGCAAACACCCGTCACACATACTCGTCCGATAGCAAAGTATACACATGCTAACAATACAATAATATAATGATTTTAAATATCGAACATAAACAACCGTCATCCACAAATAGCATATTCATTTGGTTCTCATGTTCGAGTCAACCGTGTTGTTCACGTAACACGCGAATTACGATTGTTATTCTCGAGATTAATGTTAATCCTAGTTTGATTAATTCGGGCCGCTATGATTCTTCTTAACTAGGAGAAATTATGTCCCTGAAATTTAGATCTTGTGGAAACTCTAGTTCACCTAACCTATCCATGTGTGACCACGCCTCACATTTTGATAGTACCATTCTACAGTCTCTTGAACATCCGACTACTCTCGTACCCATCACAAGGGATGTAGAATTGCACTAAGACATATGCGCATGACATCGATGTGATCATGGTCCGCCATGCTCTCCGCCACGCTCTTCGACACCTCTGCAACCAACTCCTCAGCCTGATACCATGCCCAAGTTTCCCTAACCCAGTTACTTACCACTCGGTAACCCAAACCTCTCCGATCATGTATCACAACATAATAGACCAAACCATAACATACCATAATATACCATGACATACCACGCCCTACATTAACCTACCATAACATATTATGCATGCATGAACTTTAACTGCAACTACCAATCTACGTACCCTAAGCATATTGCTTGGCTTCACCTGGCCTAACTCACTTGCAGCGTGCACCGACTCTTGAGTGCACCGATGTTGCTATTACAGATGTCACAAATCTTAGCAAACAGTCCCTCCAATCTATATTGGAAACACCTTTCCCTACGTCTTGGTCCTACCCAACCACTACCTTGGTTTTGACCTTGATCATGGGATCCTTGTGCTCAACCTTTCTGGTTTTGAGTTTGTCCTTGTTGTGGCGCTTGAAATGATGGTACTGCACAAAATCTATCTATCTAGTCATCATCCCTACGGCCTAGATCGTGCTGTGTATCCTCTCTGTCATCTTAGTTTCTCCATTTCTTCGGCATGAAGCTTAGCTCTAACTATCTTTCATCAACTGTAGATATGTGTTGACGTTGGTTAGCCGATAAATCTCATGTGCTAAGGTCATGTTGTAGATCTTCCGAAGTTCTCACTTAGGCTTAGCTGAATCTTGATCGAAAATGTACTTATCCTAGAAGATCTTTCTCTACTCTGCTTCTTTGTACCTCTTTCTTCAGTCCTCGTACTCTACTCAATTGCTATCACTCTATTAAAGATGTGTGTGTGTGTGTGTGTGTGTGTGTGTGTGTGTGTGTGTGTGTGTGTGTGTGTGTGTGTGTGTGTGTGTCATTGCACAAGTTATAATACTCTTGTATGTTGAAATCCTCTTGAAGAAACTTGTTGCGGAATTGTTAAAACATTTGGTAAGATCATATCATATGTCATCTTGATAAAAAAAAACGCGTGTCTGATCATCTTCCGCATACGTGTATACAATATATACAATAAAAAGCATAATAAGTATATAACCCCTACTGTTACCTAACTCAAGTTTGCTTCCCAACTAGGATTCTAAGTCACGATCTTCGTGTTTTCACATCTAAGGTTTATTTATTAAGTTTTATTCTCTTTTCATTAAAACTTCTTCCTAGGCTCCATTGACATTTTCTCTAATACCAAACTGTGGTGACTCCAAATACTGAGGTAACCCTAGGCACCGCCACGTCGCATCACACGTCACCTAGCTCTGCCATGCAGTGGCTTACTATCTATGATGCCCCGCGATCTAACTAGTTCAACACCTCGTGGTCATGTATGTAAAGTTTTTTATCAAAATTGAAATAAATGAGGAGCATAAGTTGTTACCTATTGTTTAATCCTTTGTAGTTTGATCCTCCAAGCTTAGGTATTTTGAAGTTCTAAAAATTCAGCACATTCTAGCTCTCTTTGCTCTCAAAAATTCTGAATTTTCCTTCTCTTGTTTGAATGAAAACCAAAGTTTGTCTTTTATATACTTAGATTAGCAACATGATTAATTAAGAAAATCCTTAATTTAACTAGGTTAATTACTAGGACATGTGTCCTCACTCAAAGCCATTTGTCCCACATGAAGAGTGCATGTCTCCACTCACTAGCGACTATTTATCCTAGGATTCCTACACATCATCATTTCCATGCAAATCAATGGTATTCAATTGTTTTGTCCAAATTATAGTCCCATTAATCCATATAAATTAAATTTACGAACTTAGAAACTTAAATTCATGTGGTTATTTTATTTAGTCTCATTGTTGACACAAAGTGGTCCTACTGTCTCCCGACTATCCGACACCCAGTGCCCCTGCCTACATGCACATCTCAAGGCAAACACTAATCACACATACTCGTTCGATAGCAATGTATGCACATGCAATGCAATACAATAATATAATGATTTTAAATACCGTACACAAACAACCATCATTAACAAATAACATATTCCTTTGGTTTTGGTGTCCGAGTCAACTGAGTTGTCTATGTAACACCCGAATTATGATTATTTGTCGTCGAGATTAATGCTAATCTTAGTTTAATTAATTTGGGCCGTTACAATCAAAATATCCCTAAAAGTAGAAGAAAGACATAAGTAAGTAATTACGACTCAATACATGTAGAAAAGTAGGAAAACTAGCTCGTCGAAGACTCAGAGGTAGTCGCCGATCTTTTCCTTGCCTTGCTTGCTACTAAATGGAGCTCTATTTTGTCACCAAAGATAACAATTCCATTGAGTAAATCCTGAGGCTACTTATCCATATTCCATGAATAAAAAGACAGGTAACTAAGAACATGCCAAAAAGAAACACATGCAAGTAGTTACAAAGGGAAACTAGTAAGTCCATGAGAGAGGAAATCAAATACACTTAAGTGCAATATGAGTGCTATTAGGTTCGGTCACTTAGGAGGTCCAGACTCAACGATAAGAGTCTTCCGGCCAAAATGAGCGAAACATAACGCGAACTAACAGGGTTCCTCGAGCCACAGGGAAGAACACAACCCTATCTCCATAAGGTTTCCCCAATATATTTGTGAAAAATACAATCCTGCGACAAGCCCCAAATTCGATAAGGGTCCCATGTGATATGCGACAGGAACATGGCCTAATCCATGATGGGTATAACTAGGAATACAACTCCTAAAGTGTCCATGGAACGTGCTTTGTTGAACCGCTCAACCGAGACCCTTCCCTCTTAGATCACAACATCATACAAGGCAGACTCAACTAATACTTAGAACCATAAATTTATCAAGACTTCATTTGCATTAATGAGATGAGATATGCATTTATCAACATATATGTGACCATAAACAAGATTATTATTTCAACAAGGATTAATAGCATGCTATTTTGGCCATTCATGAGAATCAAATCAACAAATATGTCACACGACTTTCAAGCATGGATATGGATTATCAAGGTATTAAAAGAAGCTTTCATGATTCATCAAAATGAAGCATGAAATGAACTTTACAAACAACATCATAAAAAGGGAACACAAGAATCACAATATGATCAACAATTTCAGTAGTGACAATTAGAATAGCTGTAAATAAATCTAAACATAAGGAAAGAAATGGAGATAATTGCCCAACGAGTTTACTTACCTCAAATGCATGCAATTCCTAGCCTAAAGCGACTCTCGACCACTCCAAACTCGCATTACACACCACGTAAGTCCTCTCTAAGCTTCTGATGTGTCCTAAAAAATTGAATTTAACATGCTTTAAGTTGGTTAAGTGGTTTTAAATTCCAATTTTTAAAATCAGTCCCTTAATAATTTGTTTATGTTGAAATTTACTTTATCAAAATAAAGATAGTTTTGGTGCAACAACTTATGAATTGATTTCAATTACCAAAATTTTTAAATTATGTATTATAGTCTAAAGAGAAGTTGTAAAGCTATGTCTTAAATTTCTAAAACTATAAAGTTTGCGCAATTTTGTTCAGAAACGAGGGAGATATGGAAATCTTACCACAATGACTCAAAACAGTTTTATATTATGACTAGCAAACTTAAAAAAAAATTATTTCTTTTAAACTATAGCTTCAAAAATCATGATTTTTTTACTGAAGGATAGAACATACAAAGAACTTCATAGTAAAAAATGAGCTCAATAAGAAATGAGGAAGTTATTCTCAAACCATCAGGACATTATCAAAATTATGACACTCAGAAATCTCAGATTCAACATCAAAGTTGCAGAGCATTTTTGAATAGGAAGGAACCCAAATCTTCAAATAGTGCGTGCGATCAAAGTTTTTGCATTATGGCTAAGCTTTATAATGCCACAAAAATTATTCAATTTGAATTTGAAATGAGGAATTCATGGCCAAATTACAGAGACTGGTTCGGAGTAGGAACACGCAAAACTCCAATTTTTGTTTTCAAGAACTTCAAGAACTTGAGAAATTCATAACAAATTCATTCTTTACCCAAAAATAAAAATTCAATATAGTAGATCAAGTGAAATCTCATGAAGAATCTAAATATTAAATTAGTTTATGAAAACAAGGACTTTAATTATATCAGAATTTTAGATCTTCAAGTCATGTAGAAACCCTAATTTTGGCCAAAAATCTTAAAAGCTTAAAATTTAAACTTGAAACTTCAATGGTGCCTTCAAACTGATAAAAAATAACATGGAATGACTTCAATTTTCTTTTCTTATTAAAAGCCCTATGATTCATGACTTAAATCTCACATGTATGAATGAAAATGAGGGCATAATAGTGGGTTTGCTTACCTAGGTTCTTGATATTCAAGTCTTGTTGTTGTAGATCTTAATGTAGATGAATTTAGCTATTTTGAACACTTGAAATCTCGAATCCCAACAAGTGTTTTCACCTTAGAATTTTAGTTGTTTCATTGCTTGATTTTGCATGATTTGTAAATAAGGCATGTATTTATAGGTTTGAACTTAACATCTCAACCTTACATCTCTACTTGATGGTTCATCAGTATGTAAATCTAAGGCTATAATCACCCCATTATCTCCACTTACACACACACACACACACACACACACACACACTTACACACACTTACACTTACACACACACATTAACACAAATTTTAATATAAATCTCATTGATTTCATTCCAACACGTATCTCGAGGCATATCCATGGTCTATGTTTATTTACATAAACTTAGGTGCTTTAATTTAATTTAATTTGTAAACTATAGCCAAAAAATTAAATATGCCAAATTTGGTTACATAAATATGATTTAATTAAAGCTCACCAATCATACTCTACTCGGTTCCCACGTCTGCATGCATCTCGAGGCAAGTCCTTACTCACATCTCGATACCTATAAGTGTAAGCAAATGTGATTTAATAATCTACATATAAAAATCGCTAGGAATACCATCACCCAGATATAGAATACATCTCGGCCTCCGCGCCGTTAGACCACGTCACGGGTCGGTGACCTTCAATTAAGGGCAAATCCACTATTAGTGATTTGGGTTGTTAAAACATATTGAAGAGTTTTCACAAGGAATCCAAAGATGTGATATATTTCAAGAATAGAGGTTCTTTTAGATCATAACTCAAGAAATTCAGTTTCATTGAAAACCCTTTATTTTTTGCTCAAAACTTGTAAAAATGAAACTAGTGATTAAGAACTCATTTTTCTTCATGAAATTCAATTAGATGCATCATTTTAATGAGAAAATCAGTGGCATAAAAATCCAATTTAGTTCCTTGATAAAAACACGGCTTCATTCATGGAGAATTTACAAATATGAACAAATTAGATGTTAGGGATTATACTTAGGGTTTAGCTTTGATGGATCTAGCTTGAAAAATTAATGCCACCCCAAATTGTTGTGTTTAGCCCCTTAAATCTCTCAGAATTCCAGAAAGGTTTTTCTTTAGAATTTTCCCTCTCTAATGCCTTTGTTTATGTTCTTGCATGAAATGGGAAAAACTCTCATATATGTAGCCTTTCTCCTAAGATCTCAACCTTTCATCTCAAGGGTTTTATGTATCTCTAGATAAATCAATGTTCCTAATTCGAATTATAAAGTACTCACACATTTCCACTAATTATGCATTAGATCCCCCATAACACGAGTTTCAAGGAGGAGAGAATCCATGCACTACAAAAAACAATCAAATTAGTGGCGAAAAAATTAGTCGCTAAAAATCATTTTTCTTGTCGCTAAACCGATTAACAATCCACTAGCAACAGGAGGTCTGTAGCAAAAAAGCTTATCGCTAATATGAATTAGCCACATGATTTTCATCGCTAATTCGCTGCTAATCTATCGCAAATCCATTATTATCTGGTCAAACCACTAAATAGCATCGGACCATTGCTATTCTTACACACTTTTGTAGTGATGGCTAATTTTATTCAACTCATATACACTTAGGTCTCTATATTGATCAAAATTGTAATTTACTTTACGTTGTCTAAGTAATTGATCTCATTAATGCATGCAAATTAACTTAAACACTAACCACATCCGCATTTACCCGAGTCCCATGCTTATATGCATCTCGAGCATGTCTCCACTTGCGACTCAAAGACCTAATTAAATAGATAGATAAATGATTTGATTAATCTACACACAAACACACACTAGGAAAGACCTCACACAAAAAATAAAATACACCTGAATCACGTGTCAAGGTCGGACCATCGCTTAGCGGGAACTGCATTACTGGTCGGTAATCTTGATTAAGGATAAAAGTACGATTAGAAATTTGGGCTGTTACAAGCATTTATTGGTTGTAAATGTGAGGGCCCGGTTCCCTAAACCAAGTATCGCCCGGCCTAATCCTATCATTAAGCCCTAATCACTTCACATAGGACTTAACAATGTATTAGTCAGCCTTTTGTCTCTTTCATATCATTATACATGTTCAACAAAGGTATTATACATTTCTCATAAATATCATTTTTAGAGTTAATTAAAACTTTTTAATTTTATCAGCGGAAGACTTAATAAAATTTGCGGAAGCATTTATAAAACACATACTGTGGAAATCAGGTAAATAAATGATCTCACGAAACCAACAACATAATACATGCATAAGTAGGGAAGCCTAGTCTCTCAACCCAATATACAACCCTAAATTACATAAAAAGACGTAAGTAATAAATTCACAAAATTATCACCTACAAAAATAATAAGAATTACTCGCCAACAGCTCAGAGCTAATCGTTGATCTTCTCTTTCCCTAGTCTGCTACTCAAAGTATCTACACTCACTGCCATAAAAGGATGGTGAGTACAATAAAGTAGAAAGTATAACTTGAAGGCTATTCATCTACATTTCCAAGATATATAAAGAACGGTAACTAAACGCATACAATAAATAAAAAGAAATACAAGCCGAAAGGAAAGTATGCAAACAATTGCCAAGCTTCTACAATGAATAATAAATAGATAAAACATGCAAATCTAGGTTCGGTCATCCGACATCCCCAGGACTTTAACCCCGTGTGTTGAGCTAATAACATCGCTATGAGGAATGCCGACACCCCAGGGACTCTAACCATTTGAGCCGCACATATCATAAAATGGAACTATATCAACTTTGTTGAATGTCGACATCCAAAGGACTCTAACTCCGTGTGCTGCGCATCTCCTAAGGTTAAGGCACCTACAAAGGTGGGTTCCTCAGGTCATGCATATTATAATGTGCATGTTGTAGATTGTACAAACAAGTATTACATAACAAGTATAATGACATAGGTGTGTACATACACCAATCAGAGATTTTAAAATAATCATAGAATGTTATTTCAATTAAAATTCGTGTCAGAACCCGTCTAACTAAGTCCCTTAGCTTGATTATTCTAATTAGGCACCCAAACCATACAATTAACTATATGCCTTACTTTCCATTTTAATATTTAGTAAAGCTCCAAAAACTAAATTTATATCCTTGACGAAACTTAATACTTGTTTTACTTAATTGGAGCAAATTAAGAAATCATATAGATTACCCTCCATATTTCGATAAAAACTTCGGCAGCACCTCCCCTAAAAATGGCCTGCCGAAAAACTTTCACCCAATAGACAGCAGAATGGGGAGAAGTCTGGAAGGACTCATAACTCCCTACAGTTCACAATATTTATCAGTTTAAATCATTTAAACTAACTTAAGGTCTCCAATACCTTATTATAACTTTACAATCCAAAATTAGATCAGAATCTGAATCATACACCTCTTAACTTATTCTGAACTAACTTAGGAGACTTTCATAACATGCTTAAGAGTATTTCACATCTTACACTCACCCTAAAGCCCAAATATATATATATATATATATATATATATATATATATACAATTTACAACAAGATTAACCTTTTAATATGAGAAACAATCACCACAATATTCGAGTCTTACCTGTTCTTCTTTGTCTTCACTAAAATTATGACATCATCAAGAGCAGATCGAAGATGTCAGATAAGTAAACTCCTATACTGCTTTGTACTCCTACAAATGTTAGACCGAATACATGGAGACATGTGATTGTATTTCCAAATAACAAGAAATTATAAAATGAATCCTTCTCTTCCTGTTTCCTAACTATACTCGGACGTCGACTTCGAAATATAGTACATAAATGGTACTAGGAGTTCATGAAATGCAAAGGAAATTTTGAGCCAGACGCGCCATTTCAATCATCTGCATCAACTACTAGACTTAGGGAAATAAATGCTAAGTAATACTACTACTAGCTTAGGGAAATAGCCGACCACACTCCAACCACATCCTTTCCACCAATGCATGCTCGTTGAAAAAACTTACGCGCCTTGGATTGTCCGTGTTCGAGTCTATCTAGTCAGGAAACCTAGCCCCGAGTCCCGCTTTCGTGAGTAGTAGCACTAACAAGCCATCGTCTGGAATGACATGAAAGCATGACCAAGAATGATGCGAAATGCAATGCAGACTAAACATAAATGCAAGTACAAAGATAAATCCCATAAATAGTAAAGACCACTTTAGGGTTTACTTACAACCAACCAACTTTGAGATTAATTTTTGGGGTTCCCGAACATCGAATCACCTAAAAAATGACTCTAATAGCTTCCCGTATACTCAATAATATTATGGGTCAAGCTTCAAGTGATACCAAATCATAATACCTAATGAAAACTTCGGCCAAAGTACGCTTGAGAACAATTTCCAAAAATATTACTTTATATAACTGTTTCAACTGGTTTTCAACTAGCCAACTTAGGGTAGCTTTTAAACCTTAAAAATCATAATATTTGTCATAATGACCTAAAAGAAACTTGCAGTACTCATGCCTTAATTTTCACAGACTACAAGAACACTCAAATCAGATCACAAACGGAGAATTAATGAAACTTGCAATACTCATGCCTTAATTTTCACATGCCTTAATTTGTCATAATGACCTAAAAGAAACTTGCAGTACTATGCAAAATTTATTTATTTTGAAATGAAAAACTTCTCCAAATCAATATTTTCACAATTAAACCCTCAAAACTCAACAACAAACACCACAAAAAACCACTCGATACCAACATCAAAATATTTTCATAGCCTGTGGAATTAAATTGGATTAAAACCAATTGTAACGACCTAAATATTCTAACTTGCGCCACGTGTCACCGCATGACTTTCGACGAGGACTTTATTTGACGTAGCGCACTTGGTCAACCCTTAAAAGTCGATACCAAGGTGTATTATATTTTATTTGGTGTGTGTAGTATTTATTTTATACTAAAAATGTCAAATTTTATTTAATTATTGGTCCGATTGCGTCAAAATAAAAGGTAGGTTTGATGGTTGATATGTATGTATATTATGGGTACTCGGGTACGAGTAGGCAATAAGATAGGACAAAAATAGTTGTAGGACTATAATGCTATTTAATTAAAAGAATAACCTAAGTTAGAGTTTTTATTTAAATTACGACATTACTAAATTATTACAATGCACATCTAAGTAACTTATGATTATAGTGTAGAAAAAGATAAGGCATATGATGTACCTCTAGAGGCGTACTATGGAAGATTGAAATTAATATAAAATTCTCCTTCATTCATATTAAGGAACCAATTTAAATTCAAAGGCCTATGGTATGCTTGGTAAATATGTTGAAAAATAAGGTCGCTTAATCTATGTAAATGTCTTGGTTGCATGGAAAATACATGGATGAACTAAGGGAAAAATTGTCATTTTACACTTTATAGGACACTTGGCATATGTAGAAATGAGATGGAGAGCTCGGATTTAGACTTAATTAAGCTAGGTTAACTTAATTAATCAATCACTAATGAATTTTCAAATAAATGTATAAAGGGGTAGAAGTCATTAGGGACTTAATTCAAATTCATTTCTAAGAGCTCTAGAAAGGAAATTTGAAGGAATCCAATCATTAATGGAGTTGGAGAAAGCTTGAAGACAACAAAGAATTTAAAATCTTATATGGTCTCGAGGCATGTTCTACACCTTCTCCATAATAATTTCTCTTATTTGAATTCTTATCCGTGCTTTTGATTCTTATTGATTTGTTTTTTTTTTTTACGATGATCTTATTCATGCAAGCTACTTCTTCATACTCTCATTTTTCTAATCTTGCTTGCATCCCCTTTAATTAATCAACGACACACACATATGTATATTTATCAACTAAATTCATGCATGGTTTCTTTGAGTATTTTAGGTTGATCCAAATTAATGGCTATAACTCATTGTTGGGTTGGCCTAAATGTGTTGGAACCTTGATATGAATATAGCTAAGAAGAATGAAAATAATAATTATAATAATCATGTGCGTTAATAAAAGAAACGATGCATATATGGAAGGTATATTCATTTGCTAAGATTAAATTATTTGAGAAATGGAAATTTGAGTACAATTCAAACATTTATGATTCTTCAATTCTTCAATTCATTTAATGTGCAAGGACGTATATGTAAATTACACTCGTAATTAAAACTAACTTAGTTCTTGTGTCCTTCCCTTAAACGACTTATATAAATGACCGGATGAAGTATAAGACACTAAGTGTATTTTTATAACCTCCACACCTATATATAATATAAGAACAATAATAAAAAGCAAATCATATTATGGACCAAATTATACTTAATAGAGGATTAGTAAGACAAACGAACTCTAACACACCAAAACTAACTAAAATGATGTTAGGGACTTAGCGAGCTATAGTCAAAAATTGGGGGTTAGTTCAAGGTCGTGTTGGAGCCGTGATAGAGCGTATTAGCGTGGATCCGAGGTACGTAAAACCAGCTAGAAAATGTATAGTAATTCAATGAGCTTAATATTTTATTGCTATTCCACTATCTTACCTTTCTTGGAATTCCAACCCAATATGACTGTTGAATGCCAAGTGAGTCAGGAAAGTGTCTCTGATGGAGTGGTTGTCGGCAAGCTACGGAGCCATGACCTCGATTCACCGGATTGTTTGGTCGAACGAGATGTGTTTTATCTGGGGCACCATTGATACCCCTCATTTGCGACGGTCTAGGTACAAATGCGGTCGCCGCGTCCTAAGACTCGAGTCTGCTTGGTGTTGCTGCGACTCTATTAATTCGACCCTGTGGCACCCGCACTTGGTGGCCTTGAACTACTTGGGCACCTCTCTATTACTTCTTTCGGCACTCATTTCTTGTTGTATTTTCATTACTCAGTCTTATTATCATGCATTACTCATAGCTTTCTTTCTATCTGCTTGAACTACTTGGGCACCTCTCTATTTGTATTATGTATATATGTTGTGTTATCCCCCTTGGGATACTTTTTATGGTTTGAGAGACATATGACTTGTATATCACTTTTGCATCCACTTTACACTTATCACTTGATATGCATGTTTGATATATATACAAGGTTCCACATATAGGTTGTCTGTGTAAGCCCCCTCGTCATTAAGACGGCTGATCGGCCTAGATTACCTTAATCCTCTGATAATCTAGTTAGCCTAATCCATTCTTTACAACTTTTACCTCAAAATAACAATTATTTAGATTTTTTATAAGTCTCCATACTAAATTTATATCCTCAATGAAACACATTTCAAGATTTATTCAATTGGAGCAAATTCAGAAATAATATTCATATTTCATTAAAATTCCGGCATCACCTCCCCTAAAAGTGGCATGCTGGAAACTACCACCTAATAGACAGCAGAATGGGGAGATGCCTCGAAGGACTCACAACTCCCCCCAATTCATAATATATTTCAAAATCGAACTTCTAAACTAACTTAGAGTCTCCTATAACTTAATTTCAACTTTACGCTCCAAAATACACCCAAAACTAAAATATAAATCTTTTAACATAATTTAAGCTAACTTAGGAGACTCTTATAACCATTCAATGAAAGTTACGCCCTACACTCATCCCAAGAATCGCAAAATAATATATATAAACCATTTAAAACCCAGAAAATTAAATTTATAACATGAAAATAATCACCACAATCTTCGAGTCTTGTCCTTTCGTCCCTTATCTTCATGTAGAATCAGAAACCATCAAAAATAACTCGAAGATGTCAGGTAAGTAAATTCCTACATTGATTCGTACTTCTGCAATTGTTAGTTTGATACATTGAGACATGTAATTGCATTTCTAAATAAACAATAAGATATATGCGTCAACATGACATGCAATCCACTCTGTCGGTGTCTCTTAACTATAATCAGACATCGACTTTCAAAAATAGTACAGAGACAGTATTAAGAGATCATGAAATGCAGAGATAACTTTTCGACATTAGACTCCGCTAGTCTCACTAGATGGAGTAGAGGCAGGACTGAAACCTAGTTTCAATCAAACCAGACTTCGAAACAAGCTTATCCCCCTCACTCACTCTATGTATACATGGCCAAGAATGATAAAATGCAATGCAGACTATGATACAATTACAGGTACAAAAATATTCAATCAATAGTAAAGATCACTATAGGGTATACTTACCACCAAACCAACTCAAAGGTTTATGAAGCCCCACACGTTTCCCTGACTTTCACGTACTTCAATAAGTCCTATTAAATTACAAATTCACATTTTAAGAGTTACAACTCCACTAGAATACTAAAAATTAATATTACAACTTACAATGTGATTAAAACTCATTTTTAATCTTATAACGGAGCTCAAGCCGCTCAATAACTCTAACACCTCTTTTTAGAGCTCATTTCCATGTTTTGATCTCTTAATTAGAGTCTCAATTTTACTCATTGTATTACTAACAATTTAATTCACCTCCATTTGATCATCAATTCATTTCATTAACTAATTAATAATTAATTTAGTTCATTAGTTTTGGTCATTTTCACAACTATTTTTCACCAATTTAATAGTTGTATCGAGGTCCCAGCTTTAGTGCTATTCAAAATAGAATATATAGGGATTCTAAAAAGTCGAACCTTAGTTCATTTGGATAACATATACCCATTTAAATCATTAGGCAAAGTTGTTAAGTCACAATTGTCATAATTGGACAGTTTTGTACCATATCAACATGCTATGTTCTACCTTATTTTTCTATGATCAAACAAATTCCAATGGCCATAATCTTTATTGATCATCAAAGTAGGTTATACTAAGATTCAAATGAGCCTATTTACAAGTCAATCAAATCTCATTTGACGTCTCAAATCAATTCATTAACATGCCTACTCAAAACGGTTTAACACATGACAGTGCAGTCTTATTTTTAGCCTCCTTTCCTGCCTTTAAAACACTATCAAACCTTCTCTAAATCAAAATATGATTTACAGGGATTAAGTTTGATATATAAACATGAAAACCCATTAAGAATCTTGCTCAAAAACCTTCGTTTGATTACCTGAATCATTCCCTCAAAGTAGCCTAAAAATTAGACTTCACAGTACTAATTCTATAAAACTAGTTTTTATGCAACCATTTTGACTCCAATTAACCTATGAAACCATTTCAAAACCTCAAACTGATTCTAAAGGACCGAATTTGATATATACACATCAATACCAATGTGTAAGTTCGACCAAAATCAATCATTTAATCTTTCAAAACAATACCCCAATATGACATGAAAATAAGACTACAAGAATATCAAGAACATACAATTTTTTTTTCAAAGTTATATTCAAAACCTATATAAAAAACTAATTCATAGCTCCCATAGCAAGCAAAATTAATCCCAAATAAAGTCACAATATCCACTAAAACCCATTTGTTACCACTTCTTACTTCCCTATCCATGAATGACAGTAACAACAACATTTACAATAACCACAATATCATTTACATTCCCCGTCTCAACCGATCAATACCAACAACGACATCCAAAATACCGATAATAACAATACAACTACCACCTCATCGTTATCTTCAACTTTCACAAATCCTCGACCGTCAATTTTCATCAATTAATTTATCAATTACTAAATCTCAAACTTCAATTAAATCAATTGAGAAACCAATATCTAATTCAAACACTCACCTTAATCAATGCCTCCACTGCTCCTTTATTTCCAGCCGAGAGAGAGATGAGTATGTGAAAGATAGGTAGTAAGGAAGAACTGCGAGAGAAAGATAGAGCATAAAAGATTAAACGAGAGTAGAAGATGAAGATGGCGTTGAAGAGTAAAGGTTTGATTGATAGAAGGGAGAAAGAGGAGGGACTGTTCGAAATGGAAAGGGGAGAGTATCGACTTGATCTAATCCCCCTTCGATTTTTTTTTTTCATGACTATCTGTTATATTTTAAGCGCAAATTAAACCCCAGAGAATACCGTAATTTTGTCAAAACTTGAGAAAATTTCCAACGCTATCCGAAACTTGCGGACATCGCGTCTACACCTCAGCTTAACCCTATTTCACATCGAATAAAGTATAATACACCATTTTTTCATGCGACATAAAAAAATAATATTTAGACTTATGATCTCTAGTCCATAACATGTGGTTCCCATCTCATATATTTAAATCCTAAATTAAATCCGAAAATACTTAATTAGTCACCCAATCAAGTTTATAAAACTCTCTGATGTCACAATCTTCCCAATTAATTAAAAATTTTATCCTCGAATTTTGAATTTACAGGTTATTGAACTAAAAGAGATACGAGTAAAATAATCTATCATATATAACTCTTTTAATTCAAAATTGTGAAAATTATTTCCAAGGTGAACCGTTAAATGGACCCAATCACTTTTGTTGTATCAACTACTCGGTGGTAGAGATCATAAATATTTCAACTTTTCATTTCCAACTCCTTGGTTTAATAAAAAGTTATCTTCATTACTTTGCCCATCCTAAAAATTGTGAATTTCTGACACGTTAAACAATCAGTTTTTTGGAATATTCAATAACCTTACTTTATTTCACATTTAATACCTTGAATCTCATTGAACAATCAACATTTAGCAATACCTAGCCTATGTTGCTTTTCAATAAAACAATTTCCCTTCTTTTACTGAACAACTATTCCATAAACCGTTGATAATTCTTTCCATATCCACCCAAACTCTGGTACACATCGAGTTTGTTTTCTCATCACTAATCATTCCTTATTAGAATTGTCCATCGACCAATTCTTAGACTATCATCAGTCTAAGTATAAGTGATGCAAATAATATTTGAGCATGAAATTAGATACTAATTATAGTTGTGTATCTATCTATTCCATAATCATTCCAGCGTTTCTCAACAAAAATATGAAATTACATAAGTCATCCCATGACTAAAAATCTCTAATTACATCTGTCGTCCCATGACAAGAGATCTCAATTTCAATCCAATCAGAAAATGAAACCTGACACATCGTGCAACTCTAACTCATTCTCTAAATGTCTACTCATATTATCATTTAGGTTGTTGACTAGAAAGCAATTACCAATTTCAACACGTTAGCCAATTCACTTTACTTTCCATTTGACTGGTTAGAAAATTCACGACTTTTCTAACTTCGTCAAATCATTCTCTATTTATGATTTCACCAAGAACCTCATTCCATTCAATTTCTGAGATCTCTCATAATCTCGATCAATATTATTCACTAGACTTCTCTCATTACCTGAATAGAGACAGCTGTCCTTAACTTGAGTAGAGATATGTTTTTTAAACAGAGATATCGACATATTCGATGATTATACTCTCACAGTATAACTTTTAACTTATATCGCATACAAGTTTATAAATATTTTCTCTTTTTCATTTTTACTCAATTACAGTAAAAGAATATTCAATTATTCAAATATACCAAGTCAGATATACTATCCTCTATTTAGTATTTTCAACCACTAGTAACATTGATTAACTAAGCTATAAGTTATACGTCTCATTTCATTTCATTTGTATCTTCACCGTCATTTCTGGTATCTACATCAACTCCAATTTACAATAACTAGTGTTTTAATTTAAAACTTCACCACTGACTAATCATGCGGTGTAGCACTGCATTTGAACCAATATACAACATATTCACTGATATTAGTTGTATATTATTTTGGTTCAAAATTCTTAACATTTGGAGTTTGATTTCTTAGTAAGATCTTTATGAAGATATATTAAGTTTCATTAAACTTATAGTTTGATATCCTAATTCATATCGGGACTCGTTGACCTGAAATTCCCCTTTTCATAATAATGTGAGAATGTCTTGACCATTTAATTGCCTATACTTCAGCTTCCAATTGACTCCAACAAAACTTCACAGACTCTTTTACTCCCACTGTCACCAATTCATTCGATTATTCAAAGACTAGTGTCGCGATCACTAGACTTCTACGCTATCAATGAATTGTGATTATAAAATGGAGTTACTTAGACTTTTGGTCATACACAACAACTCTAGTGTCTGACCTTGACTAAAGGAATCCGTTTGTGTCACTTCCAGCAGTCACAAGTCATCTCAACATTTCATTTTATTTTATCCACATAGTCTATTCTGTTCGATTTTTGTCAATCTTAGCAATTCTCACATTGATTTCAATCTTAGTCCCTTTATAAACAAACCACGACTTTCGCTCAACAACTAGGCCACTTACAACTCTTTAATCCTAACTTAGAAAGACAATTTATACCTCTTCTCTTTTTGGAAACTTAGCCAAGGACTATACAACTTCTTATGATCATTTAATCAATTGAAGTCTTCCATGGCTAACCTTTATTCGAAACAAAGAAATTTTTTGACTTACACAGTTTTTCTGTTTGTTAATGCCTTAATTTGTTTACGTTTGTCTCTGGTTTCTTGAATTTTTTTTTCTCAAAAAAAAATTTGATACTTTTCAAGAGACTGTGTAAGATAACTTTGTATCTTACTGATCATTAATTCTCTTTTTGATGAATTCACTAGTCCGGTGTTGTTTGACCGAAGAGATAGAAGAATTTGAATTTCTAATACTTTGATTAACTTAATAACTAATCAAATTCCTGAAAGATACTAAGTCGATCCTTTAAGCCTTTTCGATGGAAATTATTACTATATAGGAGCTCATACTAACATCCTATACTAATCGCTTACGGATTCTCAATCTGTACGTCTATCTCTTCCTTAGTTATTTTTTAGGTTGTAGTGATAAACATCATTACTTAATGTTGTTAGAAGTTATTATTGGGTACTTTGAATCTCAAAACACAATCACATGTGTTGATGATTAATAGCTAATCCAAGCTATTATTAAACCATTTCCCCAACGCCATAACTTCTAACATGTTGATCTCATCGCTACAATTTTCATTTTGAAGTTAGATATTTATGTTGATCTTTGTTTCATAACAACACCTAATCTGGTGTTAACAAAATTACTTCTAACTCATGTATTTCTAGTTGCCTTACTATTTCCTTATTCGACTCATAGAACCACCATACTCAACATCACTTATGAATAAGTAACTTAAGCAATAAACAATCAAAATTCTCATCACTTCTATATAGAAGTCATTTGATTGTTTTAAACTATGGTACTATTCAAATTTTACTTCAAAGTATTTTATTTTCATAGAAACTGACTTAAACAACCTAAGTAGTTCTTTCACAATCGCATTGTGATTTTTAGTCATAATTGAGTTTGTCTAATTAATTCCTACTTTCATTAACTTAATAACTAATCAAATTCCTGAAAGATACTAAGTCGATCCTTTAAGCCTTTTCGATGGAAATTATTACCATATAGGAGCTCATACTAACATCCTATACTAATCGCTTACGGATTCTCAATCTGTACGTTTATCTCTTCCTTAGATATTTTTTAGGTTGTAGTGAGAAACATCATTACTTAATGTTGTTAGAAGTTATTATTGGGTACTTTGAATCTCAAAACACAATCACATGTGTTGATGATTAATAGCTAATCCAAGCTATTATTAAACCATTTCCCCAACGCCATAACTTCTAACATGTTGATCTCATCGCTACAATTTTCATTTTTAAGTTAGATATTTATGTTGATCTTTGTTTCATAACAACACCTAATCTGGTGTTAACAAAATTACTTCTAACTCATGTATTTCTAGTTGCCTTACTATTTCCTTATTCGACTCATAGAACCACCATACTCAACATCACTTATGAATAAGTAACTTAAGCAATAAACAATCAAAATTCTCATCACTTCTATATAGAAGTCATTTGATTGTTTTAAACTATGGTACTATTCAAATTTTACTTCAAAGTATTTTATTTTCATAGAAACTGACTTAAACAACCTAACTAGTTCTTTCACGATCGCATTGTGATTTTTAGTCATAATTGAGTTTGTCTAATTAATTCCTACTTTCAAAAGCATGTGTCTTTGTTTTCGTTATTGAGACTATTTTAACATTTTCCTTAACATTCTATAATTGTAATAGTTTGATACTTTCGATTTCCAAGAAATCCATGTTTAGTACTTTAATACATGAATCATTTGGACTTTCTTGTTCAACCAATTTCCTATTGGTCTCATAACTAATAACTTTCATCAGTTACATTAGTACCAAACTACGTACAACACCTTTGTGAATTCAGACTTGACAAGTCTATTTAACATCCAATCACGCTAAATTTAGTTTCATAAGCATATTCTATCTTTTAATTATCCGTTTCTAATCTTACTCGTCGTATATTACAAGTTAAGTATCGAACAGAATAAGAGAATATACTTATTATCTCATATATAGCGATAATACAAACATACAACACAAACATAACACAATAATTACAATACCCCAGCTCACAATCACTTCCCTACTAATCGCGCTCAATCACTCTTTGGTTTTCTCCACCAAATTTATCCTCAATTGAGCCAACCCTAGGCTCTGATACCAAGTTTGTCAGCCCCCTTATCCTTAAGACGGCTGACCGGCCTAGATTACCTTAATCCTCTAATAATCTACCTTAATCCTCTAATAATCTAGTAAGCCTAATCCATACTTTACAACTTTGACCTCAAAATAACAATTATTTCAATTTTTTATAAGTCACCACGCAAAATTTATATCCTCAATGAAACACATTTCATGATTTATTCAATTGGAGCAAAGTCAGATATTATATCCATATTTCATAAAAAAACTTGGCAGCACCTCCCTTTAAAGTGGCCTACCGAAAAACTTCCACTTAGTAGATAGTAGAATGGGGAGATGCCTCGAAGGACTCACAACCCCCCGCAATTCATAATATATATCAAAATCGAACTTCTAAACTAACTTAGATTCTCTGATAACTTAATTTCAATTTTACACTCCAAAATACACCCAAAACTAAAATATAAATCTTTTAACATAATTTAAGCTGACTTAGGAGGCTCTTATAACCATTCGATGAAAGTTACGCCCTACACTCATCCCAAGAATCCTAAAATAATATATATAAACCATTTAAAACCAGAAAATTAATTTATAACATGAAAATAATCATCATAATCTTCGAGTCTTGTCATTTCGTCCCTTGTCTTCATGTAGAATCTGACACCATCAAAAACAACTCGAACATGTTAGGTAAGTAAATTCCTACATTGATCTGTACTCCTGCAATTGTTAGTCTGATACATGGAGACATGTAATTGCATTTCTAAATAAATAATATGATATATGCGTCAACATGACATGCAATTCATTCTGTCGTTGTCTCCTAACTATAATTAGACGTCGACTTCCAAAAATAGTACAAAGACAGTATTAAGAGATCATGAAATGTAGAGATAACTTGTCGGCATTAGAATCCGCTAGTCTCACTAGACGGCGTAGAGGCAGGACTAAAATCTAGTTTCAATCAAACCAGACTCCGAAACAAGCTTATCCCCCTCACTCACTATATATATGCATGGCCAAGAATGATAAAATGCAATGCATACTATGATACAATTACAGGTACAAAAATATTCAATCAATTGTAAAGATCACTATAGGGTTTACTTACCACTAAACCAACTCAAAGTTGGTTACAAAGCCTCACACATTTTCCCGGCTTTCACATACTTCAAAAGGTCCTATTAAATCACAAATTCACATTTTAAGAGTTAAAACTCCACTTGAATACTAAAAATTCATATTACAACTTACAATGAAATTAAAACTCATTTTCAATCTTATAACGGAGTTCAAACCACTCAATAACTCTAACACCTTTTTTAGAGCTCATTTCCATGTTTTGATCTCTCAATTAGAGTCTCAATTTTATTCATTGTATCACTAATAATTTCATTCACCTCCATTTGATAATCAATTCATTTCATTAGCTAATTAATAATTAATTTAGTTCATTAGTTTAGGTAATTTTCACAACTATTTTTCACTAATTTAATAGTTGTATCGAGGTCAGGGCTTAAGTGCTATTAAAAATAAAATATATAGAGATTCTGAAAAGTCCAACCTTAGTTCATTTGGATAACAAATACAAAGTTAAATCATTATGCAAAGTTGTTAAGTCACAACTGTCATAATTGGATAGTTTTGTACCATATCAACATGTTATGTTCTACCTTGCTTTTTCTATGATCAAACAAATTCCAATAGCCACATTCTTTATTGATCATCAAAGTAGGTTATATTAAGATTCAAATGAACCAATTCGCAAGTCAATCGAACCTCATTTGATGTCTCAAATCAATTCACCAACATGCATACTCAAAACAGTTAAACACATGACAGTGCAGTCCTAGTTTTTAGCCTCCTTTCTGGCCTTTAAAACACTATCAAACCTTCTCCAAATCAAAACACAATTTACAGGGATTAAGTTTGATATATAAACACGAAAATCCATAAAAAAATTTCGCTCAAAGACCTTCGTTTAAATACCTAAATCATTACCTCAAAGTAGCCCAAAAACTGGACTGCACAGTACTAATTCTACAAAACTAGTTTTTATGCAACTATTTTGACTCCAATTAATGTATGAAACCATTTCGAAACCTCAAGCTGATTCTAAGGGACCTAATTTGATATATAAACATCAAAATCAATGTGTAAGTTTGACTAAAATCAATCGTTTAATCCTTCAAAACCATACCCTAATATGACATGAAAATAAGACTACAGAATATAAAAAACATACAATTTTTTCTCAAAGTTTTATTCAAGTCCCATATAAAACACCAATTCATGGCTTCCTAGCAAGCAAAATTAATCCCAAATAAAGTCACAACATCCATTACAACCCATTTGTTACCACTTCTTACTTCCCTATCCATTAATGATAGTAACAACAACACTTACAATAGCCACAACATCATTTACTTCCCCTCTCTCAACCGATCAATACCAACAATGACATCTACAACAATGATAATAACAATACAACTACCAACTCATCGTCATCTTCAACTTTCACAAATCCTTAATTGTCGATTTTCATCAATTAATTTATCAATTACCAAATCTCAAACTTCAATTAAATCAATTGAGAAACCAATACCTAATTTAAACACTAACCTTAATCACAACCTCCACTGCTTCTTTATTTCCAACCGGGAGAGAGAGACGAGACAATGAGAGAAATGAAAGAAAGAGAGACCATGAGAAAGAGACGAGTATGTGAGAGATAGGCAGTGAGGAAGAACTGCGAGAGAAAGAAAGAGAGAGAGTAGAGAAGATTGAACGAGAGTGGAAGATGAAGATGACGTTGAAAAGTAAAGGTTTGATTAATGGAAGGGAGAGAGAGGAGAGACTGTTGGAGACAAAAAGAGGAAAGGATCGACTTGATCTAATCCCCTTTTTGATGTATTTCTTTTCATGATTATCTCTTATATTTTAAGCCCAAATTAAGCCTAGGATAATACCCCAATTTCGTCAAAAATTGAGAAAATTCCTAACGCTCTCCGAAACATGCGGACATCGCGTCTACACCTCAACTTAACCTTATTTCGCGTCGAATAGAGTATAATACACCATTTATTCACACGTCATACAAAAATAATATTTAGACTTATGATCTTTAATCCATAACATGTAGGTCCCACCTCAGATACTTCAATCCTAAATTAAACCCGAAAACACTTAATTAGTCGCCTAATCAAGTTAATAAAATTCTCGAATGTCATAGTCTGACTCCTTTACTTTATTGTTGAATTATTTTAATCATTAATTATTCCCGTTAACTTGTAAAAATTGCAAAATTTTAATAACTCAACTTGAAATTTTGAATTAACTGATAATTATAGATTGGAAGGCTGAATAAGCTTGCGTTGGCCTCGCAAAAGCAGTCTCGGGGGTCCATGTATGCTTAGGCCGGGCTGGGCCCAATTTGTGGGTAACTGGAGCTGTCACAGTTGGTATCAGAGCGTTAGGTTAGATAAGAGCTAGGTGTAAACTCTTGATTAACCCACAACCAGCATAAGACACAAATCAATAATAAAGTTAAGACACGATTGTAAATAAGAGTGGAACCCTATGATCTTGACTTAGAGTCTTAGTTGGGAAGTGAGGAGAGTTAGGAAAATCAAAACTTTAATTATATATATGTTATTTTTCGTACTATACTATATTATTATCGATAGCTATAAACTGATAAGAAATTCGCCTTCTTTATAGATCGAGATGGCCGATCAGCTCGAGGCCAGCGGTAGCGGTGGTAGCTTAGATGTACAGGGGAGGCTAGATGAGATGTCCCAATTGGTCACATCTCACAGCCATCAGCTTGAGGTGATCCTCAAGCTACTGAGGGCACATGCTGCACCATCACCATCACCAGTTACTACAGCAACGTCCCTTGCTCCTAAGGGGAGTGCGCCTATTGTACATGCCACTACTTCGACTCTCATCGTGTCGGCAGGACCCGTGATAGCTGAGATAGTGCTGGTGCAGACAAAAATAGTACTTCTTACACCCTTTACTCCTATAGAAACTGCGCCGACTATGCTGACTACACATATTAAGACTGGTACAGAGGTGACAACTGAGGCGAGATAGTTGCGAGAGTTCCAGAGACAAAGACCAGCTGAGTTCTACGGGGGCACGAATCTCGAGGTGGCAGAGAGATTTATGAAAAGCCACGAGAATATACATGACATCCTAGCCACACCGGATCATATGAGACCGAGTATATCATCAGGGCTGATGTTTGGAGAGGCCGATGCATAGTGGTGTAGTATGGTGGCTACCCAGGGTAAGCCCAAGGATTGGGCTGAGTTAAGTGGCAGTTTTATCAGAAGTACTTTTCGCTTTTGGTTCTAAAGTTGAAGAGGGACGAGTTTTTGAGCATCTGAAAGTACATTGGGGAGTCGGTGACACTGTATATGGGCAAGTACTTGCAGCTGTTGGAGTATACCGGGGGTATAGCTGACACAGACACCGACTAGGCACATTACTTCATGGAGGGGCTGTTAAGAGTCATTTGGGTCACCGTAGTGACTATTGAGCTAAGGAGCTTATAGGTTGCATATGAGAGGAGCTTGGCCAGAAAGACATACTTGAGCATATACCCCGATGAGGTCATTGTAGCATCGGCCCCAGCTCGGTCAAGAGTACAGATCAGAGGATGACAAGAAGAGGAAGAGGCATCGACCGTTCAGGCCAAGACATACCAGGGCTCAAAGTGTAGGGTCTGTGGCACCATCATTACATCCAGTGTGCACATCGCCAGTACCTTCTGCGCCAACACGTACCTACGATAGCCTCCTGCAGCAGTCGGCACAACTAGTACCTTAACAACAGTACCAGCGGATAGATAGCGGACGCAGAGGCAAAGGCAGAGGTAGTGTTCCAAGGCAGAGGTCAAGATAGGGCCAGTGGCAGAGTCAGAGATATGGTCAGGGACATGGACAAAGGCCCACTCAATCACAGGGACAGAGGCTTCCACCAGGGCCATGGTCAGATAAAGCTTGCTTTGAGTGCAGACAGACATGATGCTTTGTAAGTACTTGTACATGATTGGGTAGAGGACAGTCAAATAGAGATGAGAGCTGGCTTATGCCATCACTGCATCGGATCCAGTCGCCACGCGTAACTTGATTGGGGGTTTGATTTACATTTGTCATTTATTTATGCATACTTTGATTGATTCGAAATCTACTATGTCTTTCATTTCTGGTCGTGTGGTTGATGAGTTGGGACTGAGACCCATTAGGTTAGAGAGATCTTTGGTCCTCAGCATGGCTGCTGGGGACAAAATATACCTAAACTTACTATGTAATGACTACTTAGTTGAGATAGAAAACTAGGAGATGCCCGCAGACTTGAGTGTATTAGAGTTCATAGAGTTTGATGCCTTATTGTCCATGGATTGATTAGCTACGTACCATGCACAGCTGGAGTGTTACAGCAAGGTCGTTATATTTTAGTTTCTAAATCGGGCAGAGTTCAGATTCTAAGGGATTTCCACTGCATTACCTGTTACTAGGGGCAGATTGGCCATGAGTATCGATGTTGTGACTTTGGCCAGCGTCATGAGTACGCCAGAGATAATTTAGACTACGATTGAGGAGGTACTAGTTGCATGCGAGTTTTCAAATATTTTTCCCAATGATCTACGTGGATTACCTTCGACGAGAGAGATCGACTTCATTATAGACTTGGTCCCGGAGACAAAATCAATATCAATCTTGCCATACAGGATGGCACCAAGAGAGCTTGGGGAGTTGAAGAACCAACTTGATGAGTTGTTACGACTGGGACTCGTTCACCCGAGTATATCATCATGGGGCGTGCCAGTCCTGATCATCAAGAAAAATTACGACAGTTTACGACTTTGCATAGACTATAGACAACTGAACACAGTCAACGTGAGGAACAAGTACCCACTTCCTCGCATAGATGACTTGTTTGATCAGCGGAGACGAGCACAGTGGTTCTCAAAAATTGATTTGAGATTTGGTTACCACCAGCTTAAAATTAGAGATGAGGATAGGGAGAATATTGTTTTCCGCACAAGATATGGGCACTTCCAGTTCACTGTCATGCTTTTTGGGCTGACGAATGCTCCAACGATGTTCATGGATCTGATGCACCGAGTATTGAGATATTATTTGTATAGGTTTATGAAAGTTCTCATCGATGACATTCTCATCTATTCTAGGACTCGTGAGGATCACGAGGGGCATCTCAAGACAATATTACAGACTTTAAGGGAGCATCGACTGTATGCCAAATTCTGTAGGTGCGAGTTTTGGCTTACGAAGGTCAGATTTCTAGGACATATTGTTGGAGCTAGCAGAGTATCAGTGGACCCCGGTAAGATTAGAACAATGATTGATTCACCTATACCGACATCCGTGACAGACATCGTAGCTTTTGGGATTGACAGGATATTATCGACGTTTCATGTAGGATTTCTCTAGGATTGCTGCACTGATAACACAGTTGGCAAAGAAGGAAGTCAGTTTCTAGTGGAATGACAGCTGTGAATAGGCTTTCAAGACTTTGAAAGAATGACTAACGATAGCACCAGTATTAGTGCTACAAGAGATGGGAAACGACTTCGATGTGAACACCAATACTTCCAAGGTCGGTTTAGGCTATGTTTTGATGTAAGACGACAGAGTGATAGCTTACGCATCCCGACAACTCAAGATTCATGAGAAGAACTACCCAACTCATTACTTAGAGCTAGTAGTTGTAGTATTTGCACTAAAGATCTGGCATCATTACTTGTACATTAAGAGGTTCACTTTCTACACATATCACAAGAGTTTAAAATACCTATTCATCTAGAAGGAACTGAACATGAGATAGAGGAGATGGTTGGAGTTCTTGAAGGATAATGATTTTTCATTGGAGTACAACTCAAGGAAGGCCAATGTAGTGGCGGATGTTTTGAGCAAGAGGAAGTTAGGCACAAAGAATGTGAAATCTCATATGACACGAATAAGTGTTACTTGAACCGGCAGAAACGCTATGTTCAGCAGAGATTCCAGCAGCTATTGAGGCAGTGATTTGTGGTCAGATGAGGACTCAAATAGTGTCAATTGAGAGTGTACTTTAGGGGCAACATGCTGACGAGCTCTATCATAGTATTAGTGAGATGGCTCAGAGTCTAAATCACCTAGAGTGGTGTCAGTTGACAAACTCATGCTTGAGATTCAGATGCGCTTGTGGATTCCATCAGTGACTGAGATTCGAGAGGAATTACTTCAAGAGGCTCAACGCTTACATTTTACGATTCATTAGGGTTAGACTAAGATATATGCAGACATGCAACGTCTCTTTTAGTGGCTCAAGATGAAGATCGACGTTTCTGATTACGTTAGAGCGTGCAAGATATGCCAGCAAGTAAAGGCTGAGCATCAGAGGCGTGGTGGACTGCTACAACCACTTCCCATTCCTCAGTGGAAGTGAGAGCATATTGCAATGAATTTCATCGGTAGTTTACCTCGGTCTTAGCACATACACGATAGTATATGGGTGATTGTGGACAGGTTAACTAAGTCCACGCACTTCCTACCGATCTCTACTACACATCAAGTGGATAGTTTGGCTAGTTTGTATGAGCGAAAGTATTTTGACTTCACAGGGTCCCGTTGTCAGACAGGGAGCTATAATTTTTTGTCACAGATTTAGCAGGGCATGTAGGCACAGTTTGGCACGTAGTTGGATGTGAGTACAGCTTACCATCCACAAATTGATGGACAGTTAGAACGACTGATCCAAGTGCTTGAGGACATGTTGAGGATGTGTGTACTAGAGTATGGTGGTTCATGAGAAAGTGTCTTCATCTGTGTGAGTTTGCTTACAATAACAGTTATCAAGCCAGTATTGGAATGACACTGTTTGAGGTACTCTATGGCAGGCCATGCAGATCTTCATCATGTTGGGCAGAGCTCGAGGATGTGGCAGTTATTAGGCTTGAGGTTGTAGTGGATCACACAGAGAAGACATGACAAATTAGGCTACATCTGAAAGGTGCGCAGGAGAGACAGAAGAAATATTACGACAAGTAGCACGACGAGTTAGAGTATGATGAGGGATACTATGTGTATTTGAAGGTATCACCTCTAAAGCGTCACAAGAGATTTGGAATCAAAGAAAAGCTCGTGCCTAGGTTCATCGGTCCATTCAAGATTAAGAGGAGAGTGCGCAAGGTTGCATATGAGTTGGAGCTACTGCCACAGTTAGCCGGAATTCACCCTGTGTTTCATATCTTGATGTTTAGATTGGATAGGTCGAGAGGAGGCAGGCGACTGATGGCGGATTTGAGCCAAATAGACCTCAGAGAGGACATCACCTATGAGGAGTAGCCGATTCAGATACTGGATGAGGAATATGGAAATCCCCTCAGTACTTGTAAAGTGGCAGCATCACGGGGATGAGGAACTAACCTAGGAGTTGGAGTCCTATATGCGCGAGCACTTCCCCGACCTATTTTGATTCCAGTAAGTTCTACTATAAGTTACTTTAATTTCGAGGACGAGATTTTTATTAGTTTGGAAGGCTGTAACGACCCGAATATTCTAGCTTGTGCCACGTGTCACAACATGACTCTGACGGAGACTTTATCCGACGTGACGTACTTGGTCAACCATTGGGAGTTGACATCAAGGTATATTATGTTTGTTTGGTGTGTGTAGTATTTATTTTATACTACAAAATGTCAAATTTTAGTTAATTATTGGTCCGATTGCGTCAAAATACAAGTAAGATTTGATGGTTGGTATGCGTGTATATTATGGGTACCCAGGTACGAGTAGGTAATAAGATATGTCAAAAATAGTTGTAGGACTATAATGCTATTTAATTAAGAGAATAACCTAAGTTGGGATTTTTATTTAAATTTCCACATTACTATATTATTATAATGAACATCTAAGTAACTTATGATTATAGTGTAGAAATAAAGTAAGGAATATGATATACCTTGAGAGGTGTACTATGGAAGATTGAAATTAATATAAAATTCTCCTTCATTCATATTAAGGAACCAATTTAAATTCAAAGGCCTATGGTATGCTTGGTAAATATGTTGAAAAATAAGGTCACTTAATCTATGTAAATTTCTTGGTTGCATGGAAAATACATAGATGAACTAAGGGCAAAATTGTCATTTTACACTTTGTAGGACACTTGGCATATGTAGAAATGAGATGGAGAGCTTGGATTTAGACTTAATTAACCTTGTTTAGCTTAATTAATCCATCACTAATGAATTTTTAAATAAATGTATAAAAGGGGTAGAAGTCATTATGGACTTAACTCAAATTCATTTCTAAGAGCTTTATAAAGGAAATTGGAAGGAATCCCACCATTAATGGAGTTGGAGAAAGATTGAAGACAACAAGGAATTTAAATACTCATATGGTCTCAAGGCATGTTCTACACCTTCTTCATAATAATTTCTCCTATTTGAGTTCTTATCCGTGCTTTTGATTCTTATTCATTTGTTTCTTTTTAACGATGATCTTATTCATGCAATCTACTTCTTCATACTCTCATTTTGCTAATATTGCTTGCATCCCCTTTAATTAATCAACAACACACAGATGTATATTCATCAACTAAATTCATGCATTGTATCGTTGAATGTTTTAGGTTGATCAAAATTAATGGCTACAACTCATTGTTGGGTTGGTCTAAATGTGTTGGAACCTCGATATATGAATGTGGCTAAGAAGAATGAAAATAATAATTATAATAATCATGTGCGTTAATAAAAGAAATGATGCCTAGATGGAAGGTATATTCATTTGCTAAGATTAAATTATTTGAGAAATGGAAATTTGAGTACAGCATTGAGTTAGCTAATATCTTTACAAATACTTAAGTACCTAAGTCAAACAAATAAAGTAAGCTAACTCTGTTTATCTAATATGCCTAAGTTGTGAAATAAGGACAATTAAGCCTAAAGACAAATGAATTAATTTACTTGTATAAATTAATGACTTTTAATAAGTTAATGAAATAATTGCACTTGAATCATTTAAATAAATTAGTGGGCTTGAATTTAATTGAAATAAAAACCCTATATTGATTTTAAGGCAAAAATGGGTGTATAAGCTAGTTTGATGTGCCTAAGTATATTAATCAAAGAATTTACTATTGTACCCAAGTAAAAGTGGATTTTTATGTAACCAAAGATTAATCTAGTGTTAAAATAATAATAGTAATAAATGATAAGATTCCTAAAATAAGTTTTTAGAGATCTATTGATGCATTAAGTGGTTATATATCTATTTATATATCATACATACACACACACACATGTATAAGACATTAGGTGTATTTGTATAACCTCTACACCTATATATAATATAAGAACAATAATAAAAGCAAATCATATTATGGACTAAATTATACTTAATAGAGGATTAGTAAGACAAACGAACTCTAACATACCAAAACCAAGTAAAATGATGTCAGGGATTTAGCAAGCTAGAGTCGAAAATCAAGGTTTAGTTCGGGGTTCTGTTGGAGCCGCGAGAGAGCGTATTAGAATGGATCTGAGGTACGAAAAACTAGCTAGAAAATGTACAGTAATTCAATGAGCTTCATATTTTATTACTATTGCACTATTTTACCTTTCTTGGAATTCCCACCTACTATGAGTTCCGAAGGTTAAGTGAGTCAGGAAGATGTCTCTGATGGAGTGGTTGTCGGCTAGCTACTGGAGCCATGACCTCCATTCACTGGATTGTTTGGTCGGGATGAGATGTGTTTTATCTGGGGCACTGTTGATATCCTTCATTCATGACGGTTTAGGTACAGTAGGCGTTGCCACGTCCTAGGACCTAAGTCTGCTTGGTGTTGCTGCGACTCTATGACCCCGACCCTATGACACCCGCACTCGTTAGTCTTGGACTACTTGGGCATCTCTCTATTGCTTTTTTTGGCACTCATTTCTCATTATACTTTCATTACTCAGTCTTGTTATCATGCATTCATTATAGCTTTCTTTCTATCCGCATGAATTTTAGACTGATTTATTTATTTTGAAGTACTATTTAGATCTTATTGGCTTTTACTTACTGGAATCGTCATTCTTGTCTTTGACCAAGTGCAGATCCGTAGTCGAGCAAGGGCAAGGCACCGTTACTAGGCGATTTTCTTTGAGGACATCAGAGCGGCCATCCCTTACTCTTTTTTGTAGGTTTTTAACTGTTTGTATTACATATATATGTTATGTTATCACACTTAGGATACTTTTTGGGGCTTGAGAGACATATATGACTCGTATATCCTTTTTGCATCCACTTTACACTTATTACTTGATACACATGTTTGATATATATACAGGGTTCCACATATAGGTTGTTTGACTCCTTTACTTTATTGTTGAGTTATTTTAATTATTAATTGCTTCCGCTAACTTGTAAAAATTTCAAAATATTGATAACTCAACTTCAAATTTTGAATTAATTGATAATCATGGATTGGAAGGCTGACTAAGCTTGGTTGACCTCACGGAAGCAGTCTCGGGGGTCCACATATGCTTTGGCCAAGCGGGGCCCAATTTGTGGGTAACACAAACTGGGGCCGTCACACCAATAATAAATTCATCCAGAAACCCAATGTAAATCAATATCAACTATAAAAACATCTTCAAATAGTTATCAACTGAATCACATTAGTTCAATTCATCAAAATCCTAACATACGAAGGTGGAATTTATTCTATATTAGTGCAAATCAATCTAATATACCAATTCTCAACAATCTATACCAATTTCTATCAAAACCCTACAAAAGAAATTGAGAAATCGCGAGAATTAAAATTGAATTGATGAAAATGCCATAAATTGATAATTTACCAAATTGCGGGTTGAATAACTCATCTCTATCACTGAAGCTTGGTTCGAACTAACCATCTCGCGATGCTCTACTATTTTGTGGAAAGAAAACCGACAAAGAATTAGATGTAGGGAGATCGCGGAATGAGAGACCAAGTTGAGAGGGTTAGGGAACGAACGAATCGATCGTTCTGTTGAAATCAATGTTAGCATTTTCAAAATTAATGCATCAGTTGCATAATGTTTTATTTCATTATATGTTATCTTTAACATCGATTTCATAGATTTTCTTAATGTTACATATTTTCAGTGTCGTTCAACAATCATATAATTCAGTTTCCTATTTATCAAATTTTAACTAATTTTGTTCATGTTCTTAAGAAAATTGTTTCTTTTATCTTTGAATTTATTGGATTATAGGCCCTGTTTATATATTTAAAATTGATTATATAAAAAACCTAGTCTAGTGATTCTGGTATGTCTTTGAATTTTATAATTTATTGAATTTATAAATCATAAGATATGCATCAACATTAATAATTATAGTTTTGTGTCATGGTTTGTTACAATTACACATAAAACTGTGAAACTAAATTTTTTATTTTATTTTAATTAGATAAATTGTTTCAATTTTAGAACTATCTTTAATGTGAAAATCATGGTTGTACCTAATAAAATATATATTATGTAAAGTAATTGCTATAAAATATATATATATAGTGCATTAAACTTGATTATTTACTAATTTTGCTATTGATGCACTCATTCTCTTAACATGCATATTATGTTAATAAAATATAATTTACTGTAACATTTTAAGTATGAATTGAAATCCCAGTTATATACAATTCATGGGTTATTAATTTAGGTCTATTATAATGTTTTATGTATGGTGGACTACATAAATTAGATTTAGTTGTTCAATCATTAATTTACTCATTTATTGTTGCGATTCGTGCATTCTTTTAAAAAGGAAACGCAATTTTATTTCTTTAGTTACAACCAACAAGAATAAAGCACTAAAATATCGTTTATACTTTGTAACGTTTATACTTTAATGAGAAATTCGAATTGATTAATTAAAATTGATTCTTCTTTCTATCACGTATTACATTTATGAAAAATATTTTAATTTCTTTTAATTAAGTTACTAAAAAAACTCAAAGAATTAATGAAGCAAATGTTTGCCATAAATTTTTGAATTTTAAATGAAATTATTATTTTTAATCAACATTATATTATGCTATAAGTTTGAGTTGATAGTGGGTAAGTCTTGTCCCCGGTAAAGCTAAACATTGAAAGGGAGATGAGTTATCCCGTTCGAGGAGGCTGGTTGTTAAGTAGACTTTGTCTCGCCACCCTACCTAAAGGTTGTCCCACCAGCTCATACAAGTAGTGCAATTTGTGTTGTTTAATAATAATAATTTAAATAATAATAATAAATAAAAGGTATTCGATAATAATTATAAAGTCGTGTTAATCACCAAAGTGATCCAACTTAATAATTAAAACATCAAATTATGTAAACATTATGTAATTACTAAAATTAGTTTAAAAAGGTAGGCTATTTTATAGTAATTTATAATAACATGATTTATAGATATTATTTAAGAACAATAAGGGATACCCAAAGGTATCTTTATCTTCTTTTTAAAAAATAGTTTATTGTGATATCTATCAAAAGGTAATACTAATACTTATGTGTTCCAAGAGTATCATATTTATTTTCTCAAAAAACTGATGTAGTGAGCATGATCTTATTTGCAACCTTTATTCATGTTTCGCTTCATTCGCATGCTACATCTGTTCCTTTAGTGAATGGAATGAATTTATCAGCGTAAGCAAGTCCAGTTCTATTTAAGTGTTTTAGATCTTAACTTGGCTCTCCAGCATGAAAAACCCCCTAATATAACTGACAAAAGCAGTGTGGATGAAAAAACATTCTATAAGTCATGGGAAAAATCTAACAGATTGAGCATAATGTATATGCGAATGATTATAGCAAGCAACATTAAGTCCACTATTCCATAATATGATAATTTTAAGGAATTCTTAAAAATTGTGGAAGAGCGTTTTCGTAGTGCTAATAAATCTTTTGTGGGAACTTTAATTGCTGATTTTACAACAAGAAAGTTTGATGGTACATGCGGAATGTATGAGCATGTACTTGAGATTACCAATATTGTTGTTAAGCTTAATGGATTAGGCATGAATGTTGATGAGTTTTTTCTTGTTCAATTCATTTTGAACTCCTTGCCTTCTCAGTATAGGCCATTTCAAACTCACTGTAACACTATTAAAGATAATTGGAATGTGAATGAATTACCTGGTATGTTAGTTCAAGAAGAAGCAAGGTTGAAGAAGCAAGGTCAACATTCTGTTCATTTGGTCACTCAAGAAGCTAAAAAAAGAATTATGAAAATGGCATAAAACGAGATCCACCAAAGCATCATGAGTCGTCACAATTTAAAGAGAAGGAATCGAATGACTTCTCTCGTTTATGTAAGAAGCTTAAGCATTATCAAAAGGATTGCCGTAAATGGAAGGCATGATTCAAAAAGAAAGGTAAGCCTAGTACTTTTGTATGTTTCGAATCAAATCTTACTGAAGTTCCTTTAAACACTTGGTGGATTGACTCGGGTGCTACTATCCATATTTCTAACACGATGTAAGGATTTCTTACGACCCAAACCATAAAGGAAAACAAGAAGTTCATTCTCATGGAAAATTGGTTCAAAGCTTCCATAAAAGCCGTTGGAACCTTTCACCTATTTCTTGCTCTCGGCTGTACTTTTGATTTATTCGAAACCTTTTATATACCCACCTTATCTGGAAACTTAATTTCCTTATCCAAACTTGATTCTGAAGGTTATTCCTTCCATTTTGATAGTAAAAGTTTCATTTTTTTTAAAAAATCATCTTTTATTGGTTCTGGCATTCTTTGTGATGACTTATACAAATTATGACTTGATGATCAATTTGCTAAATCCCTTCTCACTCTGCATCATAATGTTGGGAGTTAACATGGTCGCATAAATGATATATTTTCTTTTCTGTAGCATGAACATTCAGGTCATATATCTAGAGAAAGATTAGAGAGATTATTAAAGGATGACATACTTCCGCATTTAGACTTAATTAATCTCAATGTGTGTTTAGATTGTATTAAGGGAAAACAAACTAAACATTTTAAGAAATGTGCTACATGAAGTAATGAGCTCCTTCAAATTATTCACACGGATATTTATGGACCTTTTGATATTCCATCATTTATTGGTGATAAGTATTTTATCACCTTTGTCGATGATTTTTCATGTTATGGGTATGTCTACTTATTGCATGAAAAATCTCAGACGGTGAATGCTTTTGAAGTATACATCACTGAGGTTGAAAGACAATTAGAAAAGTGAAAATTGTAAGATCTAATAGAGGTGGTTAGTATTATGAAATATATAATGGTTTAGGACAATGTCCTGATCTGATTGCTAAACTCTTAAAAAAAAGCATGGTATTTGTACTCAATACACAATGCCAGGAATGCCTCAACAAAATGGTGTAGCTAAACAACGTAATTGTACTGTGATGGAAATGGTTAGGAGTATGCTAAGTAATTCTACATTGCCTAAGTCATTATGGATGGAAGCCTTAAAGACTACTACATACTTATTGAATAAGGTTCCTAGTAAGTCAGTTCCTAAAACTCCGTTTGAGTTATGGACTGGTAGGAAACTAGCTTAAGACATCTTCATGTTGGGGATGTCCAGCAGAGGCTAGAATTTATAATCCATAATAAAGTAAATTGGATTTTAGAATGATCAGCGGGTTCTTTATTGGTTACCCTACAAAATCGAAAGGCTATATAATCTATCGTCCTAATCATAGTACAAAAATTGTAAGAACTAGAAATACAGATTTTATTGAGAATAGTGGAGTCAATGAGAGTATTATGCCACAAAACGTAAATATTTGAGAAGTAAAGGATCACATCCCTATGCCCATTACTTATAAGAACAATGGCAATTCCTATAATATAATTCACACCAATAAGACATTTGTAGACAAACCACAAGAAATAGCATTAAGAAGGTATGAAAGATCGAAAAAATCAGCTATTCTAAATGATTTTGAGGTATATATGCAAGAAACTGATTATGATACAATAACTACTGATCCAGTTTCTTACTAAAAAAACATAAATTACGTTGATTCTGACAAATGGATCGATGCTATGAAAGATGGGTTGAACTCGATGGCTTAAAATGAAGTCAGGGATCTCGTTGAATTGCCGAATGATTGTAAGAAAGTCAGGTGTAAATGGGTATTTAATACCAAACGCGACTCTAGTGGAAATATTGAGAGATATAAAGATAGACTTGTAGCCAAATATTTTACTCAGAAATATGGTATCGATTATGCAAAAACTTTATCTCCAGTTTCTAAGAAAGACTATTTCAGAATAATTATGGCATTAGTAGCTCATATTGACTTAGAGTTGTACCAAATTGATGTAAAGACAGATTTTCTAAATAAGAGTTTCGATGAAAAAGTTTACATGGGTCAGCCTGAAGAATTTAAGATTGTTGGTACTGAACATATGGTATGCAAACTTAAAAAATCAATATATGGACTTAAGCAAACTTCTCGACAGTGGTATCTTAAGTTTAATGATACAATAACATGTTTTGGTTTTAAGGAAAACATCGTTGATCGATGTATATATCTAAAGGTTAGTGGGAGTAAGTTCATATATTTGATATTATATGTTGATGATATTTTGCTTGCCATAAATGATCTTGGTCATTTATTTGACATTAAGAATTTTCTCTCAAAAAACCTTTTTTGAGTAACCGTGGTATCCAGACACTTAGTCTGGCTCATCCCACGAGCCCCAGGATTGCAAAAAGAGACCACCAATAACCCAACATTTTGTTGTTGGGGAATCGAACCTGAGGTCGTGCGCCTAACCCACACAACCTCATCCTCCACGCTTACCTCTTAAAGAATTTTGAAATGAAAGATATGAGTGAGGCTCGCTACGTGATAAGTATCGAGATCTCTCGAGATCGATCACGTGGGTTATTAGGATTGTCTCAAAAAGCCTATATAGAAAAAAATTGAGATATTTACTATGGATAATGTTCAACCAGCGTAGCTCCTATTTAAATAGGAGACAATATATGTCTTATAAAATGTCGAAAATCTGAATGGAAACGTCAACAAATGGAAACAATTCCTTATGCTTCTATTATAGGAAGCATAATGTATGCACAAACATGTACCAGACCAGATATCAGCTATGCGGTGGGGTATACTTTGGAGTTACCAAAGTAATCCTGGCAGGGATCACCGGAAAGCTGGGAAGAAAGTGCTGCAGTATTTGCAAGGAACAAAAGACTATATGCTCCCATATAGAAATTCTGACCATTTAGATGTCCTCGGGTATTTGGATTCAGACTTTGCTGGATGTCTTGATAGCAGAAAATATATTTTGGATATGTGTTTCTCTTTACTTAGGGAGCAATTTCCTGGAAAAGTGCAAAGAAGACTATTACTATTACATCCACTATGGAAGTTGAATTTTTGGCTTATTTTGATACCACAAATTATAGTTTATGGTTAAAGAACTTCATTTCAGGACGTGGTATTGTTAACACAATTTCCAAGCCTTTGAAGATTTATTGTGACAACACTGCTGCAATGTTTTTCTACAAGAATGATATATACTCTACTGGTGCAAAACATTTGGAGATCAAAAACTTTGCAGTGAAAAAAGAAGTTCAGAAAGGAAAAGTGTCTTTAGAGCATATAAGCACAAATTTTATGATTGCAGACGCTTTAATGAAAGGAATGCCTCCAAAGTCATTTATGGAACATGTTCATAGAATGGGTCTTAATTGTAATCATTGATGTTTTTTGAGTGATGTTAGATTTGTTTTCGTACATTTATTATATGACATATCTCATTAAATTAAAGTTTGCTTATATATTATTCATGATATTATAATGAAGTTATGTACATATTATGATTTGAATGATCATGATAAGGAATGTCTTAGACACAAATATAATGTTTATTATTATGTCTTATAATTAGATTTGTAATTGATGTTGTAGTACATAGAAGGGAATATATATGTCTTATATAGATATATAACTGCTATGACTCTCATTAATGAATTATTTAATTGTAATTTTATGATGATCATAAATAATGGCCACCATTTAAGTATTTGACACCGATATGTGCGCACTTATGTTAATATTCGTTACAATTATGATTGGTGGTCATGTGGGACAAGTGGGAGATAATGTATCATGTTAGTGTCCCACATAATATAAATTATAATCAAGTGGTCCAAGTGGGAGAATAACGTGTTTTCAAAATTATGTGTCACACCCACATGACCATTAATGTGTAATTCAAATGGTTATTTGAATAGGCTCCTCTTTTGATGGGAAATACGAGTTAAAAAATGGCACATGGTGGGTAATTGTGCAACCACTCTAGCCATTATCACCCACCATCAATTATCCTTAATTACCTTATGTAACCACTCCATATCTCTCCAGACTATAAAAGGGGAAGCTATCTCATTGTAGTGTATCCTGAAAGTTCTAAAGTTGAGGAAAACAAAAAGTTTGAAGACTCGAAACATTGCTAATGACATCTCCTTGTAACTATTTTGTTATTTTGATGATTATGTTAATATGAAACTATATTTGTTGAAGATCTTGGAATTACGTTTGGTTTATGAAAGTCTTACAATCAAACATTTCGTTTAATTTTGATTATATATATAAACCCTCACATGCTTGCCGGCAGCTTAATTTCTTTTTATTTCTTAATTTTCAAAATTTCTATTTTGACGTGTTTTGACTTTCGGTGCTCGTTTGGAATCCAATTTTTCACCAAATTGAGTCAACCTATTGACGAAACAGACCAACTTCATCTAATGTCCATAACATTGATTTTGATCATGCCAAAACTCCAAAAATATTAACTTTGTCCATGACATACTAAAGTCTATCGGACCAATTCTATTTCCATATTTAGCCAAACTTACACCAATTTTGACCAAATCTCAACCTTGACCATGACCAACTGATGCAAAACTCGAGGTAAGGTCATGCACCAACTTCACTCGAGGCACGTAAATTGAGGCAAAATCTCTGCGTGATACTTAATATTTAGTTAATTAGTTTTGGGGCAACTTATAATTTTTTTTCACTCGTACTTTTAAGACGCACACTTCCAACCCCGAGTATGACAAACTGAGAGTACACCTCAACACATCCTGACTTTGCGACAAAATACCATATAATACACACGCTAAGCACACAACACATAAAAGTAAAATATACATTATGATCTCGGGTCCATAATACGTGGGTCCCACCTCGGATATTTAAACTCCAAATTAAATTTGAAATTACTTAGCTAGTCACCTAATCAAATTTATGAAATTCTCGGATTTCGCAATTAGATAGGTCAAAAATCAACAACACAAAAAGGATGCCAATCATCAAACGAATTCAAAACAAGGAATGTCATGCAACGAATCATTACACATGATTATAGCCAAAGAAACCATAAACATTAGAACATAAATAAGGCATGTCATTATGAATATAAAACCAATTGTAAAATAGTCCAAATGATTGAATATCAACTCATTAATGAAATGAAATGGAGAGAATTTCCTCAGCAGGTTTACTTACATAGCACACAAAATACATAAGCTAATCTTGCCTCCCAACACCCCATAACGCGCACCCAAACTCCCGAAAGATGCATGTCGACGTGGGGCCGAGGCAAAGAGGGATTTGGTAAGTCTTTATTTAAGTTAGTGTGGCTTAAATAGATAATTCGATGTGGTTATAGTTGAATTGATATTAATGTAACATAAGTTAGAAAAACAAAACAATAGCCATTGATGTACCTCGAGATACGTATGGGTGTCATGACTAGGCCACTTGTGTTCACACGTGTGTCATCAAGGATGAATAAGTGGATGAATAATGGATTGTGGGGTCACATTATGAGCCGTTAGATTAAGCTAGAGATAAGTGTATACATGTTGATCAAGGACTACAAATTCACCTCCCATGTATATATATAAGGGATGGAATGGGTTTTTCATGCAAATTGCATTCATTTTGATCAAGAAAGAGAGAGAGAGTTCTGGAGAGGGAGATCGACCATATGTTATGAAAATTTAGAGAATTGGGAAGGTACTGATCAAGCTAAGGAAGTCACACTACTAGGTAAACTAATCTACACAACTATTTAACAAAGTTTTGGTAAAAATTGTAGGTTTTGGTTCAGTTCAGGCTTTTAAGCAACTACAGTGAACAAATGAATTTTTTTTCAAAATCTAATTCCATATTTGGATTCTTTGTGAAATTCCACTAATTCTACTATAAAAAAGTTCTAGATTTATTTTCATAAAGTTATGAATATTTGAAGTCGTAAGACCAAAATTGAGATTTTGCATATTGTATTATGAACCAACATCTGTAATTTGGTCATAAGTTCCTCATTTTAAATTAAAATAGACCCATCCTAGTGGCATTTGAAAGGTAACTCAAAGGGAAACAACTTTTGTGCACTTAATGATTTTGAAATTCGAATGTTTTCATGTCTTAAAATCCCTTGCAACTCTTATGATAAATCTGAAATTTCAGGGGTCGACAATTTTGTAAGTATCTAATCTTTTTTAGCATAACTCTTTCATTTCTTGTTGGATTAAGCTTATATTTTAGTATGATGTTCTAGGATATGTTAGTAAGCTTCGATAAAAAAATAGTAAGAGTTTTCAAGCTATGGTTTTGGAGAAATCGACTTTTCAAAGTTGTAGGTCGAAAACTAAAACTGTTTTGAGCCATTGTAGTAGAAGTTTCATATCTCCTTCAATTCTTATTGAAATTGCAAAAACTTTATAGTTGTGGAAAGTTAAGCATAGCTCTAAAAACTTCTCTCTGTACTTCAATACACAATTTTAATGGTTTGGTAGTTGAAATCAACTCATAAGTTGTTGCACCAAAACTATTTTTTATTTTAATAAAGTAGATTTGGACATAACAAAATTATTAATGGCGCTGATTTTAAAAATTGAGGTGTACAACCATTTAAACCAACTCTAATAGCTTCTACAATACCTAAAGCACCTTAATTGCACTTCCTTTGCAACCACTAGTCAGACCTGCATTGCCAGCTCTTACTACTTTACTAGCTCTTCTAGCACCACTAATGCCACGTCAGTAGCATTAGAATGGTAGAGGCCGAGGTAGAGATAAAGGTAGAGGCCGAGATGGTTCTTGATAGGGATAGAGACAAAGATAGGCCTTGGATTAGGCACAGAGTTAACGTAAGCCGATTACTTGCTATAGGTGTGGCCAGGTTGGGCATATGATTAGAGATTGTCTATAACCAGCAACAAGATTACCATCACAAAGTCGCGAGGGGGTACATATGGTAGCATAGCTAGATGTCGACGCCACACGAGGACTCATTGAAGGTATGGTTTCAATTTGTAGAGATTTATATGTTTTTTTATTCGGGTTCTATAGTATCTTTCATTTCTGGTCACATGATAGGCATCTTAGGGTTGACACCGATTAGAGTTAGCGTACATTTGATTTTGAGTACCGCAGCTAGGGAGAGGGTTTACCCTAATTTTCTTATTAGGGATGTCTAGTAGAGATATGCCAGGTAGAGTTACCTGCAGACTTCGAGGTGCTCGAGTTCTCAGACTTTGACGCGTTGTTAAGGATGGATTAGCTAGCAGCATATCATGCTCATATCGACAGTTTCAGTAAGACAGTGATATTTGAGATCCCAAGGTATCCAATGTTTACATACGATGGTAGTACACCTAGAGCTGAGGGCACTAATGATTGAATTGCAACTAGTGGAGAGATGGAGACTCTGGTATCGTTATATACGGTGGCAAAGAGTCAGGTACCCAGGCTTGAGGAGATTTCGATTGTATGTGAGTTTTCTAATGTATTTCCCGCGGACTTACCTAGTTTACCACCACCGAGGGAGATAGACTTTATTATTGAGTTGGTACCAGGAACCAGACCTATTTTTATACCACCATACCGTATGGCTCTGAGAGAGTTGGAGGAGTTGAGGAGTCACCTCCAGGATTTATGATAGAAATGATTCATTACACCTTATATGTCTCAATGGGGAGCACTTGTCCTGTTTGTTAAGAAGAAAGATGGTACTTTGAGACTGTGTATCTACTATAGGCAGTTGAACTAGGCCATAGTCAAGAATAAGTATCCATCGCCGCGTATCGATGACTTGTTTGATCAACTGAGAGGAGCACAATTTTTCTCCAAGATAGACTTAAGATCAGGGTATCATCAGCTTAGGATCAGGGATTAGGATAGGTTCTAGACTGTTTTAGCACGAGATATAGACACTATCTGTTTACAATCGTGTCGTTTGGTTTGACCAATGTCCCTGCCATGTTTATGGATTTGATGCATCAGGTGATGAGACCATTTCTTGACCGTTTTGTGATAGTTTTCATTGATGATATATTGATATACTCGAGCACTCGAGAGGATCACGAGTAGCACTTCAGGGAAACGTTGCAGACTTTGAAGGAGCACCAACTATACGTCAAGTTCAGCAAGTGTGGATTTTAGCTATCAGAGGTCAAGTTTTAGGGCAAGTTGTTTGAGCAGTAGGTATTGTTATAGATCCAACCAAGATTCAGCCTATTATGGATTGGCCCGCACTGATTTCAGTCACAAAGATTAGGAAATTTATGGGTTTAGCAAGGTATTACCGTAGGTTTGTGAACGACTTCTCGAAGGTTACAACACCGATTACCAAATTGACCCAAAAAGACGTTAGAATTTATTGGTCTGAGGAATGTGAGCAGGCATTTGCTCAGCTGAAGAGATTATTGACCACGGCACCAGTATTGATTTTGCTAGAGGCTAGATAAGGATTCTTGGTATATATAGATGCTTCTCATATAGGTCTGGGTTGCGTATTGATGCAGAATAGAGGCACAGTGGTTTATGCATCTAGACAGCTGAAGATACATGAGAAGAATTATCCCACTCATGAATTAGAGTTGACAGTGGTGGTGCTTGCTCTGAAGATATAGAGACATCATCCTTATGGAGAGAGATTCACACTCTACACTGATCATAAGAGTCCGAAGTATCTCTTCACACAGAGATAGCTGAACATGAGATAGCGTAGATGGTTGGAGTTTCTTAAGGACTACGAATTTTCTTTGGATTATCATTGTAACGTCCCATTACCTTAGTAGGTGATTAGTGTTAATTCGAATTTTAAATTAACCTAAGTTAGGTCTGTGGTTAAACTTGGCTTGTCTCGATTAGCGTGCGCATAAATTTGCGTGTCGTTTGGTGTTTGTATGGATAGTAGTTATTATTTATGAAAAATAATTGCATTTATTAGCCTATAATTGAATAATTGACGAATTATGGACACCTACGCACAAGAGTTATGGGGTAGCGTGCACGTCCAAGGAACTCGTTGGTGCGCACGGTGAAATTATAAGTGTGATAACATAGGCTTATATATATATTTATATATAAATATATATTGAAAATAAATAAATAATTGATAATTAGTGGGTGCCTAGTGATACGTGGGTCGAGGGTGACAATCACAAAGACAATCAAGTGGTACATACATAAGTCTGTATGTCAAAATAAGGCTATAGATTTACCTCGAGATAAGTGATACATATCTCGAGGAAATCAAGATATATTTGATCCTAAGTATGGCGGTTAAGATGTAATCAAGGTTTATTGGTTTGTTAATATCCATTGGATCGACTTTAAGATACGTGTTACGTATATCGAGAAAGATAAAAAAAATGTAAAACATTAGATCTGCCTTGAGAAATTTTTGTATTTATCATATTTAATATCACTGTCTCCTTTATGTCAATGAAAATCGAAATCGATGAGGGAGAGAAGAGAGGAAAATTGAAAGAGAAGGAGAGGGAGATGGAGAGATCGATGATGGAGTCGATCATAGTGAGTTATTTATCGTTATTGTGGGTTGTTGTTTGTTAGTTGCGGTTACTGTTGGTGTGTGTTGTGTGTATGGTTGTTGTCGTTGATGAATTGATAATGGAGATGGGAGGCGAGGAAGGAGACGGCTGAGGAGTTGTTTCCCTTGCCCGAGAATGCCTTAGGATTGGGCCAAATCCAACCCCAATCGACGGTTTAAAAAAGTTTGATTTGAGTTGCAGAAGCAGAGAATGATGAGGAAGAAGGGGTTGGCTAAATCGGGTCAGTTCGGCTCGGTTGAGCCGAAACCTAGTTCGGTCCGGTTCAGCCTAAACCCCTTTTTCGAAATTAAAAAAAATGAAACAAAAAAACTAGAAAAATGGAGAAAAACTCCATAAATTTGAGGAAAAATCCCAAAAAATATTATTTTGATAAAACAAATAGAAATTTATGAATTTTTATGAAAAATGATAAATTTGAGATTTAGGGTGAGACTTTATACTGAGATTTTATCTCGAGAAATGTGAAATGGTCACATTCGCTTAAAATTTAATAAATTGATTTAAGATTTGATTAAAATCACTTTAAGGGTTAAAATCAAACAATATTGGACCTAAATTAATGACAATTGGTATATTTTAAGTTCTTGGTCGATGGGGAAAAGTTTATGGATCTCGGGAGTCGTGTAAATCGGTAAAAGATTAGAAAAGCTCAGCACAAGTAAGTAGGACTCGTATTTTATCAATTATGCAACATAATTAGTATAATTAGTTCATATAGAATTATGGACTGGGAATGGGGCAATGTACTGTGACTTGAGCTGATTTTTATGAGAAATTTTCTGGAAAGATGTACGATTTGCGAATAAGACTAGAGTGACGATAAAGGTGATTAATTAGCTACCGACACCTTTCATTCAGCAACCTTAAGGCACCTGATTGTTGCTTTACTATTTGAGCTAGTAGCTACGTACGCTTGGATACTCCACATAAATCACACGTCGGTCAACGTTTGAGGTTCTGTAGGTCGTAATTCAGGGTAACGGGAGTTTAAATCTCATTTCCTAAAACGAAAATATAAGTCACGAGTACAGTTGCAACTGACCTGTGAACTTGCATTTCGTTATCTATTGTTATATCATTTTAATGCCCGAATAGATATGTTTTGGATTCATATTGCTATTCATTGATATTAGTTGATAATTAATACATCTACCAACATCAATTATTGAGCAAGTTGGATCGCTCATCCCCCAATTAACGTTTCAGGTTGTCGACATGCACTTCGACTTAGGAACAGAGAAGATTAGGAGTTTATAGTCTTCTCTACGATGAATTGATTTCCCTACTGTTTATATATTGTACTAAACTAATATTTTGTAAACATGGTTGGGATATGGTTTTATGACCAAGGTTTATGCTAGTTTTTGTATATCTTATCTTTTATTGAGAAAATTTTAATTCAGCTGAATTTTCAATTATTTATTCGATATAAAATATATTGTAATTGTGATTATCAGGTATGAAGGATGGATGGACTCCTACTCTTGTTGAGTCAAATTAGTGTATCGGGGCTTAATTAGGGTTTTAGGTCAGGTATCACCCTAATGGGGATAGGGGATGCTATAGTTTGGTATTATAGCCTACTTCAAAGTATATCCTTATTACTTGAAAATGAGTAATAACGCGGATACGATTTGGTATCAAAATCTAAGGTTACTGGTTCTGATATACCTTGGTACCATAACCTAGTTTACTAACTCTGAGAGTTGTTTCGAGTTACGAAGAAGCTTAGGACATTATTAAAAGTTTTTATCAATGTTTTGGGGTTAATGAAAGATAAAAGATTGAGTAATGCAATGTTATTTGTTGTGATATATTATATATGTGATAGGTATCTGTAATGTCTTTCCTATACGATATCATGAAGGTCTTATATTCCCATATATATCCTTGGAATCCAATGAAGAGATGGTGAGGGTTCTTAAGAACCTGAAATTCAGGGATATTCCAACAAAGGAAGACAATAGAAATATTATAAAATAGCTTATGTCTATCAATGTCTCAGGAGTTGAGATAGCATTGAGGTTTTAGGGTTTGTAGAAACCTAAGTCTCAGTCAAATATGTAAAAAGGAAAAGGCATAAGGAATTTTATAACGACAAAAAGTAAACTCTTCTCCTATTGGACAGTCTCTAATGGTCTTTATTTTCACTGATATTGTTTGATAAATGATAGTCAGTGAACAAGGATCGATTAGACCTAGACCTTGAGACATATATAAGGAAAATGGAAATTAATGAAAAAATTATCTTAACGATGAAATTACATCATAAGTGAAGATTTACAACAAGAGATAAGAGTTGAAGGATAATGGAAAAATCTGCTATGATAGGAAACTCTATTTTATCTGTTGAACTTCTATCGCTTTATGGTAATTTCATGTGAAAATTTGAAGTCAAAAAATTTGTAAGAAAATGTATAGTTTGGGTTAGAACATGGCTATGAGCTAGTGATATATTCTAGTATGATCTTATAAACTGGAATACTCTAAATTAGGGAGAATAAGTTGTCAATGAATCTAAGCAATACTTTACGATATTTGAGTGAATTGGTAAGCAGTATATTAAGAGGTTGGTACTAACTGCTACTTTTAATAAAAAATTGTATAAATTTTTAAATATCTATGAATGATAATTCATAAAAATAAATTATCACTCAAGATCTAAATGGTTTGAACTTTTTATAGAAATTTAATAGATTCTTAATGAGAATTCAAGCTTGATGAATGAAAATTGTGACTCTAAAACTTTCAAGAGATTTCTTTATCAGATTCTCTTGGAATTTTGTTACAATTTGATATTAAATTCATCAAGTTCTTGATTCTAATGTCAAACCATTGATTAATTCCATTTTACTTAGTTTAATATGGAAATTTATGAGTTTAAGAACTCAACTCGAGTGATGAGTCAATTTTAAGCAAATCAAAGATGAATATTCATTACCCAGAATGGACAACTCATTTGGATTTATTACATGAAATCAGCTATTCTCAAGAGTTGTTTGAGATCTGGTTATCATTGATTCAAGATCAGAATTAGAACTATAAGAAGATGAAGTCACGCATTCGCTTGATTAAGATAGAAATCATGGTGAGAACCATTGAAACTCACTAGAGCTCATGCTATGTTCTTGAATGGAAAAGTAGAGTTGTTGAACTCTATTGAAATAAGATTATCATTGTGTAATCAATGATAATATAAAATGGGTTGAAGACTTAGCACAAGCACAAGAAATATCACAAAGTTATGTAAGTTATAACGATAAATCGGTTTATACAAAAGATTGCAAGAGCAAATGCTAAGCTTCAAATCAAATTACGTACATAGGTATTGAAAATGTATTGTAAGTCAATGGATTTGACCAATATTGAGACAGTTAGAGAACTGTCTTAGATGCAACACAGAATAAGAAAAATAGTGTTATCATGAAATAATTGAATGATACAAACAACGTATACCAAGATTTGTAGTGTTGTTATGTTGTATGTTCAATTAACCTAATATTGAAATTGAGATGAGTCGTAAGTGATACAAGGATGTCTTGGGAGGAAATTGAAATATGGTTCAACTACAATAATTGCTTGGTTATACCTAAAATATGAAAAAGTTAAAATTATAACCTAATACTTTATTTCAGGTAGTTGTGTGTTGACACAACGAAGCAAGATATTGTAGTTTATATTATTAATAGCTCAAGGAAGGTTGAGAAGAAATATTGTGAAATAACTATTTTGGTAGTTGTAGCAAACAGTTTAAGGCATCGCTTGTAGAATAAAAGTTTATGATGTATTTCAAACAATGAATGGAATGGATTGCGAGTACAAGTTATAGAGCTTAGAATTAGAATTGTAAAATATGGGTGTAGATCCCAATGTATTTGTGAATCCATTCAATTGAATATGTTGCGCAAGTTCATTCATTCATCGTAGGGTTTAAAGTACTGATATACCCAAGTGAAAGGGATTTGGAGAGTTTTTAGTTATCCTTAAGATTAGAAAATTTTAGAAGAAAAACTAGAAGACAAATGAGAAGTATGAAAATCAGAGAGTTGGTGCAATGTGATTTGGAGGTCTTCAAGCTATGAGAGTTTGAAGAGCATAGTTGTAGAGTGAAAGGAATTAGAGGTGAACTAAGTAACCTAAGTTATTGAATATAATGAATTCACTCTAATAAATCACTTACACAAAGTGATTGATGTGATCAATATTTTGAATAAAGAAAAGGACATGAAATGTAATTATAATAAGAAACTCTCAGTACTATCTCTTGAGAGAGATACGTAATAATGATGACGGAGTAAAGTCCTGCAGACACATCATCAACTGAGTAGTTGGAATTGATAATTACATATCAATTCTTTGAAACTCAGATTGGAGCTGAGCCAATAGTTTAATTAATTGGGTGATATGATGATTAAGAAGTCTAATTGAACTTATTTGATACGATAGGATTTGCCTATTAAGAGTTACTATTCCAATTAGAAGATCTAGAGAAATTGTGCTGAACGCATTAGATTCTGAAGTGAGAATAATGTTGGGTTTTGGGGTTCATACGCAACAAAAAATTAAAAACAAATTTTGAAAAACCCTAACAGGATCGAAAATAAGTTCCATTAAACTAGATCTACAAAAGTAAACCATACCTTAATCCGTGATTTTCTTCTTTAATTGTTCGATTTCCAAGACGTTCAAGTGCACGTCCTCTAACAGAAATCCATACACGAATGGTGACTACAATTTCGAGTGCTAGGCCCAAGAGAGATTGAAAAAGTTTTTCTTTCTCTTCTAAAATCCTGAGAACTCAAAATTTGGAAAAACGAAAATCTTATTTCGTTTTAGGGTTTCAACCTCTATTTATATGTGTAGATAACCACTCACTAAAAATCATATTCGTAATACAACTATTGTATTTAAGCAGTTTAAGCAAATTACACACACGTCCCTATTAATAAGTTATAACAAATTGTAAGGGTTTTTATGTCATGACTTTTATCATATAAAATTCATTAGTTTGCACTAATTGAAATTACGTAAAGCCATTCTTTCTGTGCGACCCAATAGGTTCATGCGACGTTGGCAGTGAACCAAAACTATTTTGGTACACAAGTCATAAGCGGTCTCTAGCAAGGCATTATGACTACCCAAGTAGCATGAATACCAAAATTGATACAACTTAATGAATAACATATTTCATATCCTTTTGTGGCGTGATATCCTTTAATTAAACATAAGGCATGAAAAGTCACCCTTAGTGTTCAATCATATTAGTTTCGATCTTTAGGTAAATTGAAAACATCTAAGTGATATTGATCATATCAATTTACATGGACTTGGCCATTATCAGTCTATCATATCAATGGATCCACTGATATCTCTCTCAGAGTGACAAATTATATCTTGATTACACACCTTCACATATTATTCACATGGTAACTAATCATAATCTTTATAGCCGTCCGGTTAAAACAACATTTGATTGTGTCAAATTAACATGCTCCTAATATTGAAGTTTATGGTAATCTCAAGTCGAATGACTAAATTATATACCTATCATGAGTAGCATCTATGACTTAATCCATGTGGTGTTCCCATAGTGGGTCTGACCAGTTCCTTGTTCCTTAACAAGTACTCATGATCTCGATTCGTATCCCTATGCGCATGATCATCACATGACCATCAATCAAGATTCACATTAGTCTTAATTCATTATAATTCCCAGTATAATGACCGGCTAGGGATATTTAGGATATTTCAACAAATACGAATGGATCTTACTATAAGGTAAACATGCAATCACTTATAAAAGAACAGCAAATGAAAACCTCAATTTTATTAACTAAAATTATAAGGTAAACAAGGTTTGTAGATTAATATAAGGCATATGCCCAAACACATCCCACTTGCACTAGGGCCAATCATTCATGTATCTAATACCTAATGATTAAACATGACCATCATGTTTCGCTTGTGCCAGAGCCTTCGTCAAAGGATCATCAACATTTTCTTTTGTAGGAACTCTTTAAATCTTCATGTCTCCCCTCTCAATGATTTCTCGAATGAGATGAAAAAGTATAAGTAATTGTTTGGATCGATGGTGTGAACTTGGTTCCTTGGCCTATGCTATCGTCCCATTGTTGTCACAATACAAGCAAACGGGGTTAACTATACTCGAAACCACACCAAGTTCAAAGATAAAATTTTTGATCCAAACTGCCTCCTTAGCTGCATCGGACGCTGCAATATACTCAGCTTCAATTGTAGAATCTATCATGGTGTCTAGGTTCAAGCTTTTCTAGCTCACTGCACCTCGATTCAAAGTAAACACATATCCAAACTACAATCTGAAGTCATCTATATCAGTTTGAAAACTTGCATCTGTGTAACCATTTACAAAAAGCTCGTCTTCCAAACTTCCATAGACCAAGAACATTTTTTTAGTCTTTCTCAAGTACTTAAGAATGTTCTTTACTGCTATCCAGTGACTCTCACCGAGATCAGACTGATATCTGCTTATTGCGCTCAAAGCATATGATACATCAAGTCGAGTGCATAACATGTCATATATAATAGATCTAATAGCTGATGCATATGGAATCATATTCACGCATTCTCGCTCATCATTAGTCTTAGGATATTGAGTCCTCTTTTAGACTCATGCATACTAAACCTATTCAGTACCTCGTCAATATAAGAACTCTGACTTAGACCAGTCAGCCTTTTAGAGCTATCCCTATAGATCTTAATCCCAAGGATGTAGGCTACATATCCTAAGTCCTTAATTGAGAAACACTTCCTTAATAAGACTTGACACTCTGCAAGGTTGGGATGTCATTTCCAATGAGCAATATATCAACAACATATAGTACCAGGAAAACAACCACGCTTCCACTGACCTTCTTGTATACACGAGGCTCATCTTCACTTTTAATGAAACCAAATTCCTTAATTGCTTCATCAAAACGAAGATCCCAACTCCGAGAAGCTTGCTTTAATCCATAAATGGATCTTTGAAGCTTGCATACCTTCCTAAAATTCTCAAGATAAACAAACCCTTCAGACTGTATCATATACACGTCCTCAAGTAACTTTCCATTTAGGAAAGCTATTTTGACATCCATTTGCCATGTCTCATAGTCATAATATGCTGCTATGGCAATTAGAATTCTAATGGATTTAAGCATGGCTACAAGAGAAAAAGTCTCATCATAAGCAACACTTTAAGTCTTTCTGAAACCTTTTGCTACTAACCGTGCTTTATAAGTATGCACATTGTCATCCACGTTAGTTTTCTTCTTGAAAACTCATTTGCATCCAATGGTCTTACCATCTTCAGGTAAATCAACCAGGTTCCAAACTTAGTTATCATATATGGATTACATCTCATAATTCATGGCACTAAGCCATTCATCTGCATCAGGGCTAGACACTGCCTCATGATAAGTAGTAGGCTCATTTTGATCCATAAGCAACACCTCACTATTATCAATAATAAGAAATCAAAATCTCTCATGCTAATGTCTTACCCTATCAGACTTACGTAGACCTTGTGATACCTGTGGAGGTTGAACTAGTTCAAGACTTTATTGCTCTCCCACTGGCGGTTAAGCGTTTATTTGTGGTTCTTGAACTTCTTCAAGACTTACTTTATTCCCATTGTTGACTTTTAAAATAAACTACCTTTCCATAAAGATGTCATTCCGAGCAACAAAAACTTTATTCTGAATGGGATTATAAAAGTAGTATCCTCTAGTTTCTTTAGGATAACCAACAAATACACACTTGGTAGATTTGGCTAATAATTTTTTTGAGATTTTTCATCGTATAAAAACCTCATAGCCCCAAATCTAAAGGAAAGACAAACTTTTTCTTTTCCCAAACAACATCTTATTTGATTTTTTAACAACCGCTTTAGAAGGAACACGAATAAGTGTAAACGCAGCAATTTCTAAGGTGTAACCTTAAAAGGAAATAGGAAGATCTGCGTGACTCATCGTAGATCAAACCATATTTAATAAAGTCATATATGTCCTATCAGAAACACCGTTCTATTGTGGAGTTGCTAGAGGAGTTAACTGTGAGATAATCCCACAGTTTGTAAGATGATCATCAAACTATTGGCTTAAATAGTCACCACCTTGATCTGATCGAAATGCTTTAATAGTTTTACCAAATTAATTTTGCACTTCATTCTGAAATATTCGAAACATCTTAAAAGATTCACCTTTACGTTTCATGAGATACACGTAACCATATCTGTTGAAATCATCGGTGAAAGTAATGATACTGATAACCACCTCTAGCTATTATGTTTATAGGACCACATACATCAGTATGTATTAGACCCAATAAATCACTTGCTCTTTCACTGTGTCTAGTAAAGGGGCTATTTGTCATTTTTCCTAGTAAACAAGATACAATGTTTCATATGATTCAAAATCAAATGAATCTAATAGTTCATCTTTATGGAGTTTAGAAATGTGTTTCTCATTTATGTGGCCAAGATGACAATGCCAAAGGTAGGTTTCACTCAAATCATTTGACTTGAATCTATTTATATTTACATTGAGAATAGGAGTATCTGTAGACCTTTTCATGTTTAGAATATAAAGACCATCACACAAATCAGCATTCCCATAGAAAACGCCTTTACGAGAAATGGAACATTTATTATTTGCAATAATGAAATTAAAACCATCTAAATCTAAACATGAAACTGAAATGATGTTTTTGCTCAAGACAGGGACATAATAATAATTATTTACAACTAAAACAAGTCCACTAGGTAAAATTAACTCATAGAAACCTACATCTAACGCGGTAACCTTTGCTCCATTTCAACTCGTAAGATGACTTTTCCTTTCTTTAGCTTTTTACTTTTGGTGAGACCCTACACATTAATACAAAGGTGAAATCCGCATCTGGTATCTAATACTCAGGAATCATTAGTAGATAAGTTAACTTCAATAATGTAAATACCTAAAGTAGTAGTTGTACTACTCTTCTTTTTCTTTAGATCTTCAAGATATAACTTGCAATTTCTAAACCAATGCCCAGGTGCATGACAGAAATGAGAATTTCCTTTTTTTTTCTTTTCCTTATGGGACTGTGAAGTAGAAGCAGCCTTAGGTTTGACTTGTTCCACAGGATTTGTGACAGTCACAATAGCCCTGACAACTTTAGCCTTGCCTTTGGCCTTCTTCATCATAACCTTTCCTTTTTGAAACATCAACACACTAGCAATGGGTTTCTTGACATTCTGCTCAGCAGTTTTAATCATCAAATGCAACTCTGAGATAGACTTCTCCATGTTATTCATGTTATAGTTCATCACAAATTATGAATAACTATTAAGCAATGAATTCAGGATCAAATATGCAGCTAACTCTTGGCTTATGAGAAATCCGAGTCTGTCAAGATGGTCAATATAGCCCTTAATTTTCAGAACATCAGGACTAACTGACGCACCCTCAGCCATTTTGCAAGAATGAATGTTCTTGACTGTCTCGAACCTTTCTTGCTTAGCCTGCTGTTGGAACATTTCCTTCAGCATCGTAGCCATGTCCTAAGCTTCCATGTGTTCCATGTTTATCTGAAGTTTAGGAACCATGGTTGCCAACATAATGCATACAACATCAAGTTTCAGAACCAGTCAAGAAAGTTTGTCTAAGACAACTTATCCTTCTAAAGGATGGATCACAGTGACAAAGGATTAGTGTGATTTGAAGAGGCCATAGATCTAAAACAAAGATTATGCAAAAAAATCATTTTAGTATAGAGGAATAGACTCCCACTAAATTAACAACCCTCCTTAAAACACTATGTTAATTTAAGGGACTAAAATCCATGTTTCACCTAATTCCAAGACAGCTAAGACATGACACTTTGAATTAAGTTATTTAGGTAGCTACCAATCACCAAATACATCTTATGTAACTTTTAGTTGTTTTTATGAGATTATGACATCTTATGTCTTAAGCATGTTTTATCTCATTTAGAGCCTAAAGCCCAAAACCATTTTGGTAGCTTTATTAAGTCTAACAATTTCAAATAGTAGAATAATCGTTACTCAACTTGCCACACCAAGATAACACAATACACTCTGCGAAGGAAGACCCATATTAATGTGATCGAAGCCTTGACAAGTGTTTGAGAATGAATAGCACTTGACTTAAGATTTGGAAGAGGAATTTTTTTTATTTTAGTGATCATAAATTAAACAAGATAAATATCATATATTACAATGCCTGTACAATCACAAAAAACGTTAGGAGATTTTACTAATATTAACTATCACACGAATTTCCTTATGCTACAAACAGTTATTGTCGGACCCACTTGCCGGTCAAAGGAACAGGGGGTACCGCCCCTATTCTTTTTAGACAACGAATTCCAGTTTCGAAAATTAAAAATCAACTAAAACTTTTTCATTATTTTAGTTAATCCAATTGACCAAAACTGCCCCTTATTTTAATTTCAGAAATATTAGTTAAATCATTTTTTAATTAACTCATGCCCACCTCTAACTTGATATATTATCCTTATCCAATTAGAATTTAAGATACTTTGAATTATTATCCAATTATAGTTTGTTATATATCTCACCTATCTTATAGGATTTGTAATTCTTATCCGATTATAAGTTTATCTCCTACATAATAGGAATATAGTAACAGATAACCACTATGATCAAAATCATTTTTGATTCTTATTCATACAAATCAAACAATTGAATCATTAAACAAAACATTAATCATAAATTTAACACCAGAATCATATTAAATTAATCGTATTAACTTAATCGTGATTTCTATCTTGGAGACATACATAATTATTGAACAAAACAAACTATGTATCCAACACAAGAATCACATTAACCTAAACATGACTTCTACAATGTGAACATACAAAATTCACATAGTTCAATATTAAAACATATATTAATCGAAATATTTTAAACATGAATTCTATCATTGAGTCAAATCATGCGTATGTATCAAATACATGAATTAACAACATGCTTTAAAACCAATTCTTGATAACAATTATCATAGAACCTATATGCACATCATATATACATTAATCGAAATCATGTTTTCATACATATATTATACATACATCAAAGAAAAACATGCAAACATTTAATAGAATCGAGCTTATGGCTCTGATACCACTGTTGAGTTTTGGGGTTCATACGCAGGGGAAAATTAAAAACAAATTTTGAAAAAACCCAACAGGATCGAAAATAAATTCCAAGATGTTCAAGTGCGCGCCCTTTATTAGAAATCCACATACGAATGGTGGCCACAATTTAGAGTGCTAGCTCTAAGAAAGATTAAAAACGTTTTTCTTTCTCTCCCAAAATCCAGATAACTAGAAATTTGCAACAACAAAAATATTATTTAGTTTTAGGGTTTCAACCTCCATTAATATGTGTAGATAAGCCCTCAATTAAAATCCTATTCGTAATACAACCATTGTATTTAGAAAATTTAAGCAAATTACACACACGCCCATATTAATAAGTTATAAAAAATTGTAAGGATTTTTATGTCATGAATTTGATTATATAAAATTCGTTACTCTTGACCAATTGAAATTGCGCAAAGCCATTATTTGTGTGTGATCCAATAAGTTCATGCGACGTTGGCAATGAACCAAAACCATTTTGGTACACAAGTCATAATCGATCTCTAGCAAGGCATTATGACTACCTAAGTAGCATGAATATCAAAATCGATACAACCTAATGAATAACATATATCATATCATTTTGTCGTACGATATCCTTTGAATAAACATAAGGCATGGAAAATCACCTTTAATGTTCAATCATAGTAGTCTTTATCTTTAAGTAAGTTAAAACATCTGAATGACATTGATCATATCAATCCACATGGACTTGGCCATTATTAGTCTATCATATCGAGAGATCCACTTGTATCTTTCTCTATACGAGAGTGGCAAATTTTATCTTGATTACACTCCTTCACATATTATTCATATGGTAACCAATTACAATCTTTATAATCATCCGGTTAAAGATAACATTTGATTGTGTCAAATTACCATATTCATAATATTGAAGTTTATGATAATCTCAAGTCGAATGACTAAATGATATACCTATCATGAGTAACACCTATGACTTAATCCATGTGGTCTTCTCATAGCAGGTTGGTCTAGTACTTTGTTCCCTAGCAAGTGCTCATGATCTCGATTCGTATCCTTATGCGCATGATCATCAGAAGACCATCAATCAAGATTTACACTAGGTTTAATTCATTATAGTTTCTAGTATAATGACTGACTAGGAACATTTAGGATATTTCAACAACACTCATGGATCTTAGTATAAGGTAAGCATGCAATCACTTATAATAAAATAGCAAATAAAAACCTCAATTTTAATAACTAAAATTATAAGATAAATAATGTTTGTAGATTGACCTAAGGCACATGCCCCTACAAATACAAGCTCAGAAAAAGAAAATTTAGGTAAGAATTACTTGGATGATCTCATGGATCTCTTTATATTGGTTATACAGGCAATGTCATATCGTATTAAGGTATACAAGAAGATTATGGATTGTTTGAGGTGATAATATATGTTGTCAAATTCATAAAGAGATATGACAATTATTTAGTAAGTTGAGATTGGATGATAAAACCTACAGGGTTAAATAAATTCATGTATATATTTGATGGTTGAAGGATAACATAATTGGTGGTTATGTAATGAAATTAACTAGACTTTGGCGTCAGCACAATATAATGGAAGTTGTAGTTGATAGATTAATCGAAGTATACAAATTCTTTATCGGTAAGGTTATGTTATTCTTTTGACGGATTGAGCAAGATATATGTATTTGGATATGTGAAATGATATGATGTTTCAGTATTTGATTCCTCGAATGGAGATCTGAGACTTGTTTCTAGCGGTGGAGGAAGTAATTGGCATAGCTGAAAATCATTCTCAATCTCACTACATGATAGCTTTTATGTAAGTTTTTGGTAATAAAGGTAAACATGCAATCACATAGAGGAATCGATTTTCTTAAGAATAAATATTTTGAGCTTGTGTCCCATGATGTTAACCACTGAAAGAAAATAGATTCCTCTATGTGAGTTTTTGGTAATAAAGGTAATCATATAGATTACATCGTTGAATGATAAAGCAGAATATGTTCAATCTTATTGTGTGTTTATGTAATGAATTAAGATTGGAGGTGTAGCTTTTATGAAAAAGTAGATAATTAAGAGCTAAACAAAATGGTTATGGCAGACTAGGTAATTTATAACTACAAGTGGTAAAGATAAAGATGTTAAGGAGTCAAGTATCGCAGATTATTGGAGAGTTCAAAAGACAAATTTGTTGTTCTTTTGAGAATCTCGTCTATGAAAGGGCTTTGTAAGTTTGGATTAAGAGAAAATAGAATTTTCATGAAAATTTAAAGATACTTTGGGAACATGAGTTATAAATGGAAGAGCAAATTTCATTTCTCTTTGGAATGATTGATAACTTGTGCTTTTCCTTTAATTTCGAGGATGAAATTGTCTTTAATAGGGGAGATTGCAACGACCCCTTACCTTAAGCAGGTGATTAGGGTTAATCAAGATTTTAAACTAACCCGAGTTAGGTCTGTGGTTAAACACGACTTTCTCGATTAACGTGTGTGTGGATTTACGTGCCATTTGGTTTTTGTATGGATTGTGGTATTATTTATGAAAAATAATTGAATTTATTGACCTATGATTGAATAATTGACAAATTATGGATGCCTAATACTGCGTATGGGTCATAGGTGGGGCACACGAGTTGTGGCGCACAATTATAGGCGCGTTAATATATATATATATAAATTGTATATAAGAATATATATTGAAAATGAATAAATAATTAATAATTGGTGGTCGCCTAGTGATATGCGGGGTCGAGGGTGACATGCATAGGACGTACAATTGTGTGCACGCTCGAGAATAATCGTTGGCGCGCGCGACCAATTTATGGGTGCGAATATACATAGGTGAATATATATTTGTATATACATATACATATATAGACATATATATATGAATCCTAAAGTTTAAATCAAATTAAAATGTATACATTGAATTCGCCGCGAGAAACGCGTAGCGTGAGCATCGAGGAAGTGAATGGTGTAGACATTGGTTAATTTAGAGAGATTTCTCATGCGTCTAGATGTATGTGATCACATCACAAGGACAATCAAGTGGTGCATACATAAGTATGTACGTCAAAATAAAGGCTATAGATTTACCTCGAGATACGCGATACATATTTAGAGGAAATCAAAATATATTTGATTCTAAATATGGCAGTTAAGATGTGATCAAAGTTTATTGATTTGTTAATAGCCATTGGATCGACCTCGAGATACGGGTTACATATCTCGAGAAATATCAAAATAAAAAGTAAAACATTATATCTACCTTGAGATTCATATAATATGAATCTCGAGAAAATTTCTTATTTATCCTCTTTAATATAACTGCCTCCTTTGTGTCAATGAAAATCGAAATCGATGAGGGAGAGAAGAGAGGAAAATCGAAAGAGAAGGATAGGGAGATGGAGAGATCGATGATGGAGTCGATCAAGGTGAGTTATTGCTCGTTATTGTGGGTTGTTGTTTGTTAGTTGCGGTTACTGTTGGTGTGTGTTGTGTGTGTGGTTATTGTCATTGATGAATTGATAATAGAGATTGGAGGCGAGGAATGAGACAGCTGAGGAATCGTCTCCCCTGCCCGAGAACGCCTTGGGGTTGGGCCAAATCCAACCCCAATGGCCCATTTAAAAAAGAACTTTGATTTGAGTTGCAGAGGCAGAGAACAATGTGGAAGAAGGGGTTGAGTGAAGCAGGCTGGTTCGCCTCGGTTGAGCAGAACCTAGTTCGGTCCGGTTCAGCCCAAACTTTTTTTTCAAAACTTAGAAAAATGAAAGAAAAAGCTAGAACAAATGGAGAAAAATTCTAGAAAATCGAGGAAAAATCTTGAAAAATATTATTTTGATAAAATAAATAGAAATTGATGAATTTCTATAAAAATTGATAAATTCAGGATTTAGGGGGAGACTTTATACTGAGGTTTTACCTCGAGAAATGTGAAATGGCCACATTAGCTTAAAATTTAATAAATCGGTTTCAGATTCGATTCGGATCAATTTAAGGGTTCTTATTAAACAATATTTGACCCAAATTAACGACAATTGATTTATTTTAGGTTCTTGGTCGAAGGAAAAGATTCACGGATCTCAAGAAATGTGTAAATCGATAAAAAATTAGAAAAGCTCGGCACAAGTAAGTGGGACTCATATTTTTATCAATTATGCAACGTAATTAGCATATTAGTTCATATGACATTATGGACTGGGAATTAGGCAATGTACTGTGACTTGAACTAGTTTTTATGACAAATTATCTAGAAAAAGGTATCATAGCCGAATCGGACTGGAGTGACGATGAAGGTGGCTAGTTAGCTATCGACACCTTCCCTTTAGCAACCTTGAGGTATCCGATTGTTGCTTTCCTATTTGAGCTGGTAGCTACACTATGCTAGGATACACCACAGAAAGTACACGTCGGTCAACATGTGAGGTTATGTAGGTCGTAATTCAGGGTAACACGAGTTTACAACTCACTTCTAAAATGAAAATACAAGTCACGAGTACAGTTGCAATTAACTTGTAAACTTGTATTCCATTATCTGTTATTATATCATTTTAATGTCTGAATAGATATGTTTTGGATTCATATTGCTATTCATTAATTCATTAATATTAGTTGGTAATCGATACTTCTAGGAGCATCACTTACTGAGAAAGTTGGAACGTTCATCCCCCAATTAATATTTCAGGTTATCAACGTGCGCTTTGACTCAAGAGCGGAGTAGATTAGGAGTTTACAGTCTTCTCTATGGTGAATTGATTTCCCTACTATTTATATATTGTACTGAATTAATATTTTGTAAACGGGGTTGGGATATGGTTTTTTGACTGAGGTTTATGCCAGTTTTTGTATATCTTATCTTTTATTGAAAAGATTTTAATTATGTTGCATTTTCAATTATTTATTTGATATAAAATATATGTTAATCGGGATTATCAAGTATGAAGGACGGCTATACTGCTACTCAAATTGAGTTCGACTGGGGTACCGGGGCTTAATTAGGGTTTCAGGCCGGGTATCACCCTAATTGGGATAGGGGATGCTACAATCATCCAGAAAAAGATAACATAGTTGCTGATGCGCTTAGGATACCGACTGGAGATGTCATACGACACGTGATTATGGATTACTCGAGGCAGCAACGATGATGAGTCAGTCAGATATTCCTACAAACACTCGGGTAATGATTTGTGCACAAATGAGACTTCAGACAATGTCTGCATAGAGAGTGTTAAAGGGTCAGATAGCCGACATTCTATACCTGAGGTTCAATAAGTTAACTCAGAGTGGTGATTATGTCGATTGGACAGAAACGACGGATCAGTGTCTAAGATCTAGAGGTAGATTATGGATACAGTCAATGGCAGAGCTGAGAGATGAGATTCTTTAGGATTCGCATCATTCCTGGTTCACTATTCATCCATGCAGGACCAAAATGTACCATGATATGAGGAGGCATTTTCGGTGGCTTGGGATGAAGGCAGACATATCGGAGTTCATCAAGAATTGTGGAATTTGCTAACCAGTGAAGGCTGAACATCGTAAACCTAGAGGATTATTGTAGCCGCTTCCCATTCCATGATGGAAGTGGGAAGACATTGACATGGACTTTGTTAGGGGATTGCCGAGGACTGCCCAACGATACGATTCTATCTGGGTGATTGTGGACAGATTGATGGAATCTGCTCATTTCTTACCAGTTGCAGCTCACTACACATTTGACCAGTTGAATATATTGTTCGAGAGGGAGATTATCAGACTACATGGGGTACCATTGACTATTACGTTAGACATAGATGTTATGTATACGTCCAGGATATGGCAGAGTATGCAAGAGCCGTATGGTACGTGCCTATAGTTCAGCATAACCTTTCACCCTCAAACTGATGGACATACTGAAAGGTTGATTCAGGTTCTCAATGATATGCTCAGGGCTTGTGTACTTGAGTTTGGCAGATCTTGGGAGGAGTACTTACCATTATGTGAGTTTACTTATAACAACATTTATCATGCAAGCATTGAGATGGTACCATTTAAGGCTTTATATGGCAGACCATGTCGCTCGCCATCTTATTGGACTGAGTGAAAGAACCAGGAGCTAGTGGGGCCTGATATTGTTGTTGATTACACAGAGAAGGTACAACAGATTCGTTAGAGGCTTAAAGGAGCCCAAGAGAGGCAAAAGAATTATGCAGACATGTATCACAACAATCTCAAGTATACCGAGGGAGCCTTTAAATATTTGAAGGTTTCTCCTCGGAAGGGTCTTCGCAGATTTGGTTTGAAAGGCAAGTTTGCACCGAGATTCATCGGGCCTATCAAAATCAAAAGACGGGTCAGGAAGGTTGCATATGAGCTTGAGCTACCTCTACAGATGTCTGGGATTCATCCAGTCTTCCATATTTCTATGCTTCGACTAGCTATGTCCAAGGCAAGTGTGAGACCAACGGTTGATTTAAGTCAAATTGACCTGAGTGATGATGTACCTTATAAGGAGCAGCCAATACACATCCTAGACCGAAAGGTACAACAGCTGAGAGACAAGTCTATCCTGAATGTGTTAGTTAAGTGGCAGTTCCATGGTGACTCAAAACTTACTTGGGATTAGGAAGACTATATGCAAGATAGGTTTTCATACATTTTCGAGTCAGGTATAATCTTAACGTAAGTTTAATTTCAAGGACGAAATTTTATTAGTTGGGAAGATTTGTCACAGCCCGGATTCCTAATCCTAGTTTCATTCCTTAATCAAGGTTATAGACCAGTGACGTTGGATGCGCATAGAGAGACATGCACTGACCGAGGTGACGTGGCCGAGGTATATGTTAGGTTTGTTATGATGTATGTCTAGTGTATTGTATATGAGTAGACTACTAAGTCAGTCCTACATGTATTTAGGTGTCGAGACGTAAGTAGAGACACACCTCGAGATGCGTCCCAACATGGGACAAGGGTAGATAGTGATGTAGTAAGTTAATTTGAGTTAATTAAGCTTAAATCGTTAAGTTAGATGTGGCTATGATGTGATTTACATTAAATTTGCCTAAGTTAGCAAATTAAAACATTAGTCATTGATATTTCTCGAGATAGATGTTGACACATCAAGAGACCAATTGAGTTTTCAATTGGTGTTAGTTGGGTGGAGTTAGTGGAGCGTTAATGGAATTTGGTCAATATGTAGACCATTAGATTAGTCTCGGGATACGTATTTATAAAAAGATTAATGAACATTAATCAATCTTATCATATATATAAGATTGAATAGATCAACTCATGCAAGCCATCTCATTTTTATTCATTAACTTAGAAGTTAAGTAAAGTTGGAGAATAAGAATCAGAGGAGATCAGTAAGAATTGTTGAGGAAATCTTGTGGAAGGAGTTGATCTAGCTAAGTGTTCATCAATTAAGTAATTTTACTTACAATAGTAACTTAGTTTAATTTGATGAATTTAGGAAATACCTGAGATATGGTTGTTCTTATAATTATGGTAGGTGTTTTGGATCTCTAGTAGGTTAAAACAAGAGATACCAAGATGTTGGAGTTGACAACATATGGAGCAAACTCAAAATTCAAAGTGCACAATTCTGGGTTTTCCTGCACATAGCCCCGCTAGATGTGCTAGCTAGCGTGCTACCCATAGGTAGTGCGCTAATCAGGTTGACTAGTGCGCTAACGAGGTCATTAGCGCGTTAAACATTCCACCCAGTGTTAGGTGCTCTGATAGCACAAAATCTACAATCTCCTAATTATAAATTAAACACTTTAAACAAGTTCAAAGCCCTAATTAAAGGTTTAAACACATTCTAAAACATATGAAATGATACCAGGAGCCTAGGGAAGAGTCTTGAGGGTTCGGGTATCGATTTTAAGGTGTCGGGAAACCAAATTAGCTAGTAATTTGCATGGATTGTAAGTAAACTAATTGAGGTATTTATTTACATTTCATTCATGTTTTTCTATCCATTTTCAATTATTTGAACTGAATTGTCCTTCGTACTCTACATGCCATGATTTTCTATTTCTTCTCATTTTATGAGTTTGCTATCATGGCATTGGTGTTTGATTAAATGTTTTCATTGACTCTAAATTATGTGTTATGTCATTGTTGATTGTTGAGATACCTAGTCAAATGAAATAGCATGCCATTAGGTAAGAGTTTGATGGTATTGTAAATCGAATTTTCTTTGCGCATTAGATATGCAATTACATTATCATATTCCTAAACCATGTAATTTCTTGGGTTATGAATGTAGTTCTTATCTAGGACAATGATATATAGAGATAGCCGTAGTATACGGGGTCACCATATGCGCAGGGATGTCACAATCTCACCACTAACTTGTGCAGCACACAAGGTATGGGATCCGAGGTTGTTCACAAATATACATCACATGTTAGGGGCACTTGTGAGTATTTATATATGAGATGGGCATTTGTAAGGATGTGAAGGCATTCATGATATTGTTTACGCCCTCAATAGTGGAATAAGGTTGATGTGAAGTAACTCATGGCCGACCGGCCCTAGATCATTACTACTTAGCCGAGTGTCAGTTTCATTTTACTTAACTGAAGTATCTTATAGCATGATTTCTTTTCATCATAGTTGGTATTGTTATGCATTCAGATACTTGTTGTATATTTGGAAATATGAACAAATGTATCTCAGTGTTACTTTCTAATTTCTCGTACTCACCATTTTTTTTATGACGATGGGTGCAGATTCATTGAGTAGCAGACCGGGCAAGGAGAAGATCGACAACCACCTTTGAGCCAGTGGAGTGCTGTTATGTCTAATTTTATATGTTTTTTATTATGTTGTATAACTTTTATATATGTCTTTATATACTCTTAGGGATGTATACTATGGGTTGTGAGATAGTTACCCGACTAGACATGTGTTGATATATACTTATCTTCGTTTGTTATATATATGCATGTGATCTTTGTTTCCTGGTTTTCCATATACTAAGGTTTTATATGAATGGCTTCCACTAATTTGTCAAGACTTCTGCTGAATAATCTTTAAATTGTGTAAAATTTTAGTTTACTCTGAAATACTAAAAAGTTTAAGAATGACGTAAGGTTTGTTAGAAAATTAATTAATGTGGTAAGTGTGCGAGAACAGTTGATTAATACATTGTTAAGTCATACGTGGTAGAGGTTAACGGCTTAATGATGATATTAGGCAGGGCGATGCCCTAATTTTAGAAAGGGTCGTCACAGCCAATTTGGAGAAGTCTTGTATAAATCTTTGATAATACCCAGCTAATCCAAGGAAACTAAGAACATTAGTAACTGTTCTCAGCTGCTTCCAACCCACAACTGCCGCAACCTTTAAGGAATCTACTTCTGTTCCTTTTTTGAGACTATATGGCCTAGAAATTTAACTTTGTTAAGCAAAAAGTCACATTTGTCTAATTTAGCATACAACTTATGATCTTGTAGAGTCTGAAGTGTAATGGCTAGATGTGTCTCATAATTTTCCTTGGTGGTTGAATAAACCAGAATATCATCAACAAAAATGATAACAAACTTAACGAGATATTCTTTGAAGACTCGGTTCATCAAATCCATAACTGCTATGGGAGCATTTGTAAGTACAAATTGCATGACTAAAAACTCGAAATGTCCATATCTAGTCGAGAAAGCTGTCTTCGAGATATTTGAAGGTCGAATGTGTAACCGATGATGCGTAGAATGAAGGTCTATCTTAGAAAAGTAATTTGCTCCCCTTAATTGATCAAAAAGACCATCGACCCATGGTAGAGGGTACTTGTTCTTAATAGTGACTGCATTCAATTTGTGATAATCAATACATAGCATCTAAGTGTCATCTTTCTTTTTGACGAATAGGACTGGGGTTCCCCAATGAGAGGTACTCTTCCTTGTGAACCTTTTCTCTTCTGGTTCTCATAGTTGTCTATCCAATTCCTAGAGTTCTTTATGAGTCATGTGATATGGAGCCATAGCAATAGGATGCATTTCTGGTAAAAGTTCGATATGAAAATCAAAATTCTCTTAGTAAATGTAGTCCCGGTAATTCGTCAAGAAATACCAATTGGTAATCTCGCAATCAGAATGTTGACTAAAGGCTTCCTCTCTTTGACTATTGTGGCATACAATACTTGGGCGAGAACTATAGGATCCCAACGTACTGACTTCCACAGAGATGAAAGTGATTTGACATTTTTGACTGTCTAACCATTAATTGTTAGCATGTCTTTCAAGGGTACAATGATATGCACACTTTTTTTCTTACAATCAATCTGAGTGTTATTTGAGGAAAGCCAATCCATGCTGAGAATTACGTCAAAGTCTAACAAATTCATCACCACTAAATCTGCTAGAAGGGTTCTATCCATAATTTGAAATTCATATAAGGTGCATATTCTAAATATCACTGTACTATCACCAATAGCTATGTAAATGAAAAATTCCTTGTCCAATGGTTCCACAATAAGTGTTAACTCATTAATGATGCAAGTAGTAATGAAAGAATGTGTGGCACCTGAGTCAAATAAGACATGAACCAAGTATTGAATAAGGGGAAAGTACGTTCAACTACTGCATTCTCCTCTGGTTCAGGTGCAACTGCATAAGCTTGACCGTGTTGTTGTTACCTTATCAATTCATACCTTGATTTTGATGATTCTGATTCTTATAGGGTTGTGATGTTGAGGAGGATTTGTTGGAGGAAGTTAGGGTGTCGTGAGAACAGGGACTTGCACTCCAGGTCAAGGACATTTTTTGAATGAGTGATCTACACTCCCGCAACGGGAACAAGTCTTAGGGCCTCCTTGGTGTTGTTGACCTTGGTAAAAGTATTTATTTATGTTGTTACAGTAGTTGTTGTTTCTTTGAAACTTAAATTAAGGATTTCATTGACGGTTGTCAATGTTGGCACAAAACTTGTTCTCAACCATCTGTTTCTCATTGTTCTTTCCCGAGTTTTCACCATTATAGAACTTTTTCTTTCCTTTATGTTGGTTGTTAAAAGAGTCGGGCTTGAGTTTCCTATTCTGAAAACATTCTTCCTTTAAAATTCCTACATAGACTATCTTCACACAGTCTACCATTTCTCTGAGATTTTTTATCTTATGTGGTACAACTGCATTTCAGACATCGCCTATCAGGCTAAAGTAGAGTTTTTTTGTCTTGTCGTGCTCACTTACCATGATGGTAGGCGAGAACCTCAGAAGCTCTATGTATCTTGCTAAATATTGTTCCACACTCAAGCTACCTTGTTGTAGTCGATTGAATTCTTCCCGCATTTGAAATCGAAATTGGTCAAATATGAACTGATTGTTGAAGAGTTCGTTAAAAGCTAACCAATTCATTGACTTGACATCAATAGTAGGATATTTTTCGATGTTGTCCCACCAGTGTGCTGCTTCACCTACAAGTTGATAAGATGTTATCGCTAGTCTTTTGTCTTCTTAAATTCTTAAAGTATCCAATGCCTTCAAGGTTTCCTTCAACCATTTCAAAGCTTCCATTGGATCAGCATGACCTTTGAATGTTAGGGGGTTCAGTCTCTTGAAATCTTGGATTTTTTTCATCATGCTCACATTTTTGCCTTGTCGTGCAGCTGGTTGTTGTGGATGAGCAACTATAGGTCGATTCTCAAAAACTTGTAGAAACTTTTGAAAGAATTGCTCCATAATCATCATTGGGTTTGAAGGTGGAGGTTGAGGTTGATCTTGAAGTAGCGGATTTGGTAGTAGAATTTCGTCATCATTAGGTAAAGGTTATAGTCATTGTTCATTAGTTGATTGCACTGTGTCTTCTTTCTCTAGACCAAGCACTTGCACACTAGGATCCTCATCTGTTCATGGTGTTTGCGATCTCATAGAAATCACCATCTGTAAAGCGTGCAACTTAGTAACTAAATGTCAATTATAATCCTTCTAACTAATAGTTTATGCATCGCTTCATTGTATTTGATGGGCCTTCGTGTGCTCCTGTGGGAGCACTTATATTAGTTAGGTTAAATCACCTAATCTTCTAAGATACGGGAGGGATTTGTATCTTTTATTGTTCTTACTTAGTTGCAGGACTTTAAAAGCATGCTAGACAGTCCAAATATTGAGTGTCCCATCTCACTCTCAATGTAGGCATAGACACTTAAAAGTCCTTAGAATACACAAGCAACTTGCTTACAAAAACATTAAGTAATTCACCAATCCACACAATAGCACCATGAAATGTCCCATCTCAGCTCAAAATATTTCTTATATTTCCTGAGTAAAATACTTATTATTTTCCATACATAGTCACGGTCATTTCAATCATAAGACATCCATTCTTAATTTGAATATCTTTGTGTCCTATATCAAGTCAAAACAAAATTACTTTTGGATATTTATATGAGTGAGATTTCCATCATTCATGGTCTCATAGCCAATTAGATAGTATTTCCTAAAAAAAATTTGTCATCGATGTCTTTTTTGTTTCAATTTTTATTTATTTATTCCCATTGGTGATGAGTGTCAGTGTTAGCTTGCACATCCTTGACTATATGAGATTGCTTTCCTTTTCTAATGAGTTTGAAAGAGTTGATTGTCATGACAGACTATAAGAATAACAAAGAATGATCAATGACTCAAGTAATTGGTTGTTTCATGTTTCAAGGAAATTTGATGGGAGTCATAGCTATCTTTTAGATAAGGATGAATTTTCGGTCAAAACATTTAGAGGAGAAATTTCTATCTTAAACAAAGAGCATTCTTAAGCAAAATGTGCTAAAAAGGCTAGTCATGAAGAGTAAAAGAACTGGAGGCAAGAATAAATGTTTAGGTAATGAACTTAAGGCAATGTGGAGTCAGGGGTAAGCGACAAGTAGCTTCACATAAGGTGTTGACACTTAACTAGCATTCCCTTTTGCTATTTTTTACCACATGGCCCCTAATCAAGTGAGTCGGTCAATCTTTAGATGATGAGGTGTTTCATTTATTCTTAAAGGTTTTATATTATTAAAAAAAAATTCCAAGTTATCATTATATGGACCATTTGCGAAGACAAATAAGACAAAAGTAAAAAGAGACAAGTAAAAAAAACAAATAAGACAAAAGTAAAGACAGAAGACAAGTAAATAATCACCTCTCTCTTTGATTTTTCATCATTTTAGTTGTCTTCGATACACATGAGTTTCCTTTTCTCTTGGCATGTCACACCTACTCTCATCAATATATATCTCCTTAATTTGTGCTACACAAATCCTATTAAGCTATACCTTTGTACTTTCTATCAATCATAGACTGCACCCTTTGTACTACCCCATGTCATAGTCATGCTGTGACGGCCCCTCTCCTAATCTAGGGCACCGCCACCGACCTAATCCCGTAATTAAGCCCTAATCATATCCACGCAGGACTTAACTACGTATTAGTCAGCCTTTACAACCTAGACGCCTATTTTCTCGTGTTCAGGATAAGTAATACACTAGTCCTACCAGTTTATAAAATTTAAAGTTAATTAAAACTTTTTATTAAATTAATTAATTAGCGGAAGTATTATTGATTATGCGGAAGCAATGAGTAACTTATGCGGAAGCCATTTATTAAATCCTAAGTGTGGAAAACCAAGAAATGACATCATATATATAAAGTCCTCAAAATGCATTGAAATAGTAAAATAGTCTAAGTCAAGTCGGGGAACTAACGCTCAACCCAATATAGAACCCCAAATAGTATCTGAAAGACGTATATAACATATACAATCAAAATATCAAAAGAAGACCTACAATCGATGCAGTGACGCGCCGCGGGCTCAGGGATAATCGCCGATCTTCTCCTTCCCTGGTCTGCTACTGCTCGACGGACCTACACCCACCGTTACAAACTAGACGGTGAGTATAGTGATATTTAAGTACTAACTGGAGAATTTCATGTCACATTTCCAATTAAACAAATGGTATTTAAAAGCATAAAGGAGCGAAATAAATTGCTGAAACAAGTAATGCAAGTAAATACCACAGTTAAAGATGTAGAGACAAACACAGGCTAAGTCGAGATGATCTACGTCCGGTCGGCGGTGAGACCTATCACCTACCTTTTTCCACTACGATATGGAGCTGCGCTCAACATTTCTCACATAAATAGCGGAGCCGCGCTCTACGCTTTACAACATCAATCTCATATTTGCCGACCACCCCGAGTCCCATACCTCGTGTGCCGCGCAAGTGTAGTGGTGAGTGTCGGAACCGGTAGACCTATGTCCCCGTGAACCGCGCATCTCTCGTGCAATGGACACTAGATAATCCCTACTTTCGTTTCAAAAATGAATAATTCCAAAATTCTAGAATTCCAAGATAAGTTAGGCTGCAAAGCCCCAAAGGAAATCGAATACAAGTCTATTTAAATTCAAAGTAGTCCATTAGCATGCTTTTCATCAATTGTATTCAAGAACGACATCAAGTGTAGGAATTAGAGGCAATGAAATAATTCATAAGGCATCATGTCATAATATTCATCCATGAATAGATACAAGAACAACATGATGTGAGATGACAAGTAGTAATGTCTACCAATAGAAAAATAAAACAATAAGGGAATGAAATGAAATATAAAATTCTCACAGTTGTACTTACAAGTCACACGCTTGTCCTAGTCTAGCCGATTCCTCGACGAATCGAAGTGCGTGCCCAAACGCCTGAGTTCCCCCGTAATTCCCTAACATTCAATAATGTCTCACTTAGGCCAAATCAAAGTCGAGACAAATTTCGAAACATTTTTCTTATTTATTTTCGGCCATTCGGCCCATTTCGCGTTTTTCGATGTAAAACCCCCGTATAACGCTCGACCGACTTCCGAATTCTTCACTTTTTATGAAAAATCTCGAATTTCTATTGATTTGGGTCACAAATATGTTTTTTCCATATTTTTCTCTATTTTCTGGGATTTATTTATTAAAAATCAGTTTAATTAATTTAACTAATTAAATATATATTTATTTATTTTATTTTATTTTATTTTAGTGGGTTCGGGTCAACCCGACCCGATCCAGCCGGATCCGGGTCGGTATGACCCGATCCCGCCGAGTCGAGTCGGCCGCCCGGCCCCTGGGTTCGGTTTGGGTCGGGTCGACCCAAACGGGTCGGACCGGCCGACCTGGACCAGAACGGTCCGGGCTCGGCCCGTGGGCCGAGCTGCCCAGCCCAAATAGGTCTTTCTTCCCCCCGATCGAACCTCGGTTCGATCGGGGAGGTATTTTTTTTTATTTTTTTTATTTTTTTATTTTTTTCGTTCTTCTCTCCTCCGGTGATGGGTTGGGGTGGTTCTCCACCTTAACCCCGGTGGAGCCGATGGCAGGGGAGGCACCCCTGCCATCACCACCGCGGCCATAGGGTTCAGTCATGGAGGCCGAACCCCCACTCTCGGCTACCCAAACAACAACAACAGTAACGACTCACCTCAATTGTGATATCTTCACTCTCCTTCCCGGCGCATCACTTCTTCTCCTCCTCCTCTCCTCTTCTTCTTCCTCGCTCTCGGCCTCTCGGTTCTATGTGTGTGTGTGTTGTGTGTGTGTGGTTGTAGGTGTAGGTGGGGTGGTTGACACGTGGTGTTTGTTTGGACAAGTGTGGTGTATTTTTTGGCAAGTGTGTTGTTGTGTGTGTGTACAAGTGACACCTAACTGTGACACCACTAAGACATTTGTCTGTGTTTTTGGGCTTTTCGACGCCCGGTTTCGCGTCCGAACCGTGATATCTGCGTACCATCGCGTCGTTAGTCACCCAAGATCTATTCCATATGAGTTACTTGACAAATTTTTATTTAATTTGTGTATTTTCGTTTCCCCGACCTAATATTCGGTCCCGTCAACTACCCGGTACCCTCGTCGACACGCATATCGAGGCGTGTCCCTGCTCTCGTCTCGACACCTACAACTGTACAAACCGACTTAATAAGTCTACACAATACATAACACTAAGCACACATCAATACAAAAATACGATATACCTCGGCCACGTGCCTCGGTCGGTGCACGTATCACAACGTAGGTCCCACGTCAAAGGTCGGTGATCCTGATTAAGGAATTAAAACGGGGTTAGAGATTTGGGCCGTGACACATGCTTATTGTACATCATCATCTCATGTCTCCTCAATTCATGCTACACATATCTATTCAACTATACTTTTGTACTTTTACCATGACATTTGGTAAACTACCCACCAACTAACTTAACGTGTAAGTTAGCTATCTAGATATGAAGACTCAGTTTTATTGATAAATGTTTGTTTTAATTTGTTACTTATTATATATGTGTCTTATGCTAGATTATCTTGTAATTCCATCTTTTTGTTTTTGGGTCTTTTCTTAGGCATATGTAATATTAATTTAATTCTTTTTTACATATATTATCATTGAAATTAACAATTTAAGCTTAAATTTATGAATTATTGTGTTTTATTCACAATGTTATTCATTTTTTTCTATACTTGAAACACTTCCTTCAATTATAATGGCTATGGTACCATTTTGTCACACCCCAAAAACTTAAGTTCTCGGGATACGCCATTATCAGGAAAACTCACGGATAGGATATTAGAGAGACGATGCCTCGTGGCGCCATATGCGAAGGAAGTGATTCACGTAACACACATTTGCATGAGTATATTATAATTATAACTTATATTTCCCATTCATTTGAATTATGTTACATAATATTAATTTCATAGAAACATTTATGAACAACCATAACATGTTTATATAAATATTTGCAGTGGTTAAATCATTCTCAAAGTCATTACCATTAAAGATGATCTATTTCAGTGCAAAACATGCAATAATTTTTTAATATATAGTTTACTACAAAATCCATTAATAGCCATGAATTACAAGTGAAACAATACCCATATTTTTCGCATATATAAAATGCTAGACATATATGATCATAGTGTCTTAAGGACATGATAATTTGATATTCATAGTTCAACCATGTCGAGAAAGCAAAATAGCAAAACAAGCATCCATGCATGCACCATCTTCTTCAAGCACCTACAACAAAGTACCAGAAAAAGGGTGAGCCTTGCTCAATAGCCTTCAGCACTACGAACAAGTCCAAGATAAGCAATAACTACATCATAACAAAGTATATGTACATTGAAAAAGAAATCATTCATGCAACCCACATAGACATGAATAAGGTTCTTCAAGGAGGTGAATCGAAACCTCATTCGATTCTATTGAGTGAATTGAAACTCATGAACGCTCCCAAATGCATTAAAGCACCTCCAAGATGAGAGTAAGCCATGCACATAATAAATGTAGATATAGATATATCACATACCAAGATTGTGAGAGAGCTAAAGAGACAACCTTAAAGCATGTAGAACTTGTGTTGCAAGATTAGATCAAAAATCTAACTTCAAGATGTAGGAGATGTAGTGAGAAAATGAAAAAGAGAGTGTGAGTGGTGTATGTACGTTTGGTCATTCTTAGCTTCTTTAAATATTTCCAATGTGTCCATATTTCCTAACATTATAGCCTGACACATTATTATACACACACTATGCACTTACTTAGATACTCATGAGAACTTAACTCTTCAACTTATACTTCCATTCTTATAGTTAATCATAAGTACTTTATTGAATTCAATATCATTTCTTCTACTTAATCACCCAATTAAGTGATTTTTTATACGGGTGTTACACAATGTCTTAGGTGTCGTATTTACTACAGTATTAATGGTAACGAGAGTGGTTGTTGTGTATGCGGTCACGTGTGCAGTCATGACAGTTATGAACTCAGCCAGGTGATGTCCTTGAGCTGCGACCCGGTCACACAGGCTCTGAAAGTCATCAGCTATAGTAGGAGGCTAACTGCCACTAGCACAAGCGTATCTACTCTAGCATGGGTATGCCATCAGCATCTGCAAGTTGATCGCGACGAGAAATCAGCTACTATGCAAATACCATTTACATAAACATATGTAATCATAACATGTACATATAATCATCTCCTACTCATCTTCACTTACTTCCCAACTAATGGTTTCTAAGTTAGGATCAACTGGTTTCCGCTCTAACGTTTGTGTTTTATTCAAGTTTGTTTCGATACTTATCAAGAACGTTAGCTCTGATACCAACTTTGATGACTTAAACCTCTAATGAGCACACCACTCATCATAATCGCGTCATTAGGCCTTAATCCTAGCCACATAAGATTTAACATCGTATTAGTCGGCCTTTGTCTTATTCTCATCATAACTCATGTTCAGGATAAGTATTTCTTGTTTCTCGTTCTTATTTTTCAAGGTTAACTAAAACTTTTTATACATGTTAACAATTTAGCAAAAGTCTTAATAACAAAAGTAATCATAAAACACCTATATGTGGAGACCACGAAATATATTATACGTATGTATATCAAAAGTGGTGATAAACAGTATAACATCATGCATCAGTCGGGGAGTCTAGTCTTTCAACTCAATATATAAACCAAAACATGTAAACAACAAAAGTAATAAAAATAAACATGTGAAACCTATAAAATATGGTAGCAAATAGTCGTCGAGGGCTCAGAGGTAGTCGTCGATCTTCTCCTTCCTCGGTCTGCTACTCGATGGATCTACAATTGTCACCAAAAATGACAATTCCAGTGAGTAAATCCTGCGGCCATTTATTCACATTTTCAAATATACAAGAAATAGTAACTGAAAGCATACAATAGCTACAAAAGAAAAGCTGAAAGGAATGTATGCAAACAGGTACCAAGTACACTAAAAGGAATAGACCGGATAGTCACACAAATCGAGGTTCAGTCAGCCGTGAGCTTCGTCACATCAGCTTATATACTTGGCCGTGAACTACGTCACATAAGCCAACAAAAGTCTCCATCAATGAGCTGTGAGCTACGTCACATCAGCTATGAGGAGTGTTGACAGCCCTAGGGACTCTTACCCTGTGTGCTACGCTAACTCATAAAATTAGGGAACCCAAATATGTAAACTACCTTACAAACACTATAAACCATCCTATTTCATGAACCCAAATAATATCAGCATACGGATATATGAATCATGGAGGAAAACAACACCAGATGATAATACAATAGCATGTAATTTCATAACACACAAGTCCGGAGATCAACAACATTCGAGAGTCCTAACCAAGATAAGAAACTGAATAGAAAGAATTGCCATGAACCAAATGAAATATAAGATTTTTAGTTATTTAAATTAAGCATAGATAACACACACATAAACATTCATGCATCGAAAAGTTCAAGAACAAATAAATCAGTCCAAGTGACTGTATTTCCAAGGTAAATCGAAATTGAAATGGAAATGAATGCTTGACAGGTTTACTTACCTCAAATGCACACAATTCCTAGTTTAAACTAGCTCCCGACCACTCCAAACTCGCGTTTCACAACCTGGTGTAGACACTCTACACTCTTGAGGTGTTTAAGTAAGTTTTAGAGTGTGTTAAAGTAATTTAATATGGTTTAGACTAAATTAGAGTGTCTTAGACACTTGGGTAAAAAGTTCATATTTTTCGGCAATCAAGGGTCATTAGCGCGCTAGTCAGGTTCATTAGCGCACTAGGCATGCTTGAACCCAAAATTTTGCAAAATAAAATTATGGGTTCCCACTACATGAATCCCTCTAATTCGACCTCCGAGGCCCTTATTCCCTTTATTAAAGGTCCTAAACATCCTCTACATATTACAAACACATTCCACATCAATAATCTCTAAATTAAACGAGATAATTGTTTCAAAAATCTATATTTTGTCCAAAAAAATCTTAAAGACTTTAATTGATCATAACTTTCCCAAACCACACCAAATCAACAACTTCTCTATAGCAAATTGTGTGGAATCTCACAAAGAAACCAATGGTATAATCAGATTTTAAAACGAAGTTCATTTACCTACTGGAACTCGATAAAAATCAGAATAGTGACAAAACTCAATTCGGCCAAAACTGTATTTTCGAAATTGGGACTTTGGAGCTCAAATAAATCTTCAATTCGCTCATGAGAACAATAGAAAAAGATCATCAAATTCATTTTCATCAAATAATTTTTTATCCACATTCAAAACTCATAAATGGAATGAAAAGAACATGGATTTGTTACCTTGGCTTATAATTTGATCCAAATTCCTTGATTTCTTTCACTAAATTGATTACTTGATATATTGACCTTCTGTTATCCAGTGATTTTACCACCCTCTTAACCTCAGAATTTTATCTCCTATTGCATGAAAATGATGCACATTTGTATATATATATATAACCTATAATGAAATCTTAGCCCTTCATCTCATTTTATTTGTTCATCTAGATGCAAAATCAATGGTATGCATTCATCCCAACATCTCCACTTACATACTCACTATAACACCAATCTTGACTCAATCCTCATGGATTTCATTCCAACATGTAATTCGAGGCATATCCATGGTCTATGTTTATTTATATAAACCTAAGTATTTGATTTAATTGCTTTGTAAACTATAGTCCATAAAAACTAATACACACAATTTGGTTACATTAATGTGTATATAATTTAAGTAAAAACTCATCAATCACTCTCTACCTGGTTCCCATGCCTACACGCCTCTCGAGATGTGTACCCGCTCGCATCACTACGCCTATACATAATAAATAAATGTGATTTAATAATCTACACATATACACACAAGGAGATCACCAAACAAATATAAAATATACCTCGATCATACGCCAAGGTCAGACAACGTATCTCTCAGCAAGTACCACATCGCGAGTCGGTGATCCTGATTAAGGATAAAATAAAGGTTAAAAATTTGGGCCCTAACAAGAGTAGTTGAAAAGGCAATCTGGAAGACATTGATAGTTAAATGAAAGAAATGAGGTTCATTGTGAACTTATGAATAAAGAATAATTTAACAAGGTTAGAAAAGTTGTTAATTTTCTAACTAGTTAAATGAAAAGTTAAGTGAATTGGCTGACGAGTTAGAATTGATAATTGATTTCTAATCCACAACCTAAATGATATTGTAAGTAGACATTTAGAAAATCAGTGTGAGTTGCATGATGTTTCAGGTTTCATTTTCTGATCGGATTGAAATTTCAGATATCTTGTCTTAGGATGACAAATGTAATTCGAAATCTACAATCATGGGATGACTTATATAATTCCAGGTTTTGTTGAGGCTGAAATGGTGATGGATCAGATAGACATGCGACTGTACTTTAATATCTAATGTCATGCTCAAATATTAGTTGCATCACTATATATATTTAAACTAATCATAGTCTAAGAATTAATCGACCGACAATTCTAATACGAAATAATTAGTGATGAAAAAGCAAACTGGGATGTGTATACCAAAGTTTGGTGAATAGAAAAAGAATTATCAACGTTTTATGGAACTATTATATAGTAAAGAATAAGTAATATTTTATGAAAAACAAGATAAGCTTGATCTTGTTTGGCATTGAATATTGAATAGGGTTCAAAGGAATGAAATGAAGCAATGTTTGATAAATGTTCAACATGTTGAATACATGATTCATCAGAAGTTCAAAACAGCCAAGAATGATAGATAAATTGTTATAAATTTTTTCACCAAATAAAGGAAAAAAAGATCAAAAGTTGAACTTCTTTAGATCTCTACTTGTATAGATTACAATATGTTTATGTGAATAAGAAAAGTTTTCTTAAAAGGTGATTCTGCCTTTTAGAAATTACTTTCTTATTATTCAGAATCATGAAATCTTTCCTTTAATCGAATTTCGTGGACGAAATTTAAATTAGTTGGGAAGATTGTCAAATCCCTAATTTCAATAAACCAATATTTAGATTTAATTACGAGGTTAGTGGGTCTTAATCATTACACGTGTTGTGGATTAGGACTCGGATCGGTGAAAAGAGAATCACTAGGTTAATGTTATTTTTTGTTGGTGAATGCCTAGTCTATGCATTATATAGTATTTCGTCACGACGTCGAAGTGTGTTGAGGTATGTCCTCAATTTGTAATAATCAGGGTTACAAGTACGTGTCTGAAGGGCACGAGTGAAAATAAATAATTAGTTGCTCGAAAACTCGTAAATTAAGTGTCAAGTATCACATGGTTGGTTTGCATGCAAGTCGGATCAGTGGTAGTGTAAAATGAGAATGAATTTGGTGACCTTGCCTTGAGTATCGTGTCAATTGGCGGTGGTCGAGGTTAAGATTGGGTCTAAATTAATATAAGTTTGGTTAAGTATAGTAAGAGGATAGGTCTGAAAGATTTTAGTATGTCGTAGATAAAGTTAAGATTTTTTAGGGTTTTGATGTGACCAAAACTAATGGTATGGATGTTTTATAGAGTTGTATTGTTTTGTTGAGAGTTTAGCTCAATTTTGTGAAGAATTGGATCCAAAACAAGCACCGAAAGTCAAAACACATCAAAATAGGGATTTCGATAACTAATCAATAAAAAGAAATTAAGCTGCTGACGAGTAGCTAAAAATTTGTATAAATATAAAAAAAAGAAAAAATCAAAAATCAAAAATCAAATGAAACGAAAGTTTCATTTGTAAAGAATAGAATGAATAGAATCGTTCATTACTCAACCCTATCAATTGGAAGTTTCGCTCCGCGATCTCACTATGTCCGATTTTCGTCTGATTTCTCTCAACAACATAGTAGAGCATTGCAAGACGGTTAGTTTGAGCTAAGTCTCCACTGTGGAAATGAGGTATTCGGCCTGAAATTTGATAAATTCTTAATTCAGGGCATTTTCCAGGATTCAATTTGAATACTCGTAATTTTTTTGATTTTTTTGTGACGTTTTAATAAAAATTGGTTAGGATTGTTGTGAATTGATATATTGGATTGATTTGCGTCAATTTGGAATAAATCCCACCAAAGTAGGTTAGGATTTTGGTGTATAGAATTGACGCAATTCAGTTGATAACTATTTTGAAGATGTTTTATAGTTAAAATTGATTTACATTGGGATTCTAGATGAATTGCATTATTTGTTTTTGTCCAAATTGACTTCACAAGCTATGAAAATATTTTAAGTTTGACTTAGTATGGATTCTTTGTGTTTGGTGTGAGTTATGAGGATTTAATTGCAAAAACGTTGATTTGGAGAGGTTTGATAGTTCAAAATCGGTAAAGTTCGCCTAATTAACAAGCCATATTAGGAAATCCATAACTTCTCCAATGGTGATCTGATTTGAGTGTTTTTGAAGTATATGGAAAGTATGAAGAGAGCTCTACAATTTCCTTTTTAGTTAGCATGACAAATGTTGAGGTTTTCAAGATTAAAAAGCTACCCCAAGTTAGCTAGTTGAAAGCTAGTCGAAGTTATAAATAATTATTTTTAGAAACAATTATTAAGCATATTTTGGCCTCTGTTTTCATGGGATTTCATTATTTGGTTTCACTTGAAGTTTGGCCCTATATATAAATGTGTATGGAGGGAAGCTATTGAAATGACTTTCATAGTGATCTGATGCTCCGAGAACCCCAAAAATTAAGCTTGAAGTTGGATGTTTGTAAGTAAATCTCATAGTAACATTTACATTGTATGATTATAAATTTTGTATGAATTGCATTAATTCTTGTTATTGTATTATTTATTATACATGCATAAACAGGGGGGAGGATAGGGGTAATTCGAGTCTCCTAATAGTGTTTACTATACCGTGGTTATAAGGGAGAACATTATATTATGCTTGAGGCGCTGGAGTCACTGATTCTTTGCATCATATGGTTATCATGAGATGTCGAGTCAAATCATACTATTATAGTCTAGATGAACGAGTCTCATTTGACTATCCTCTCAGTACATGATTTTTATTATTGTTTACTTACCACTTTTGAAAGATATCATTTGAATGTGGTCGGATAATACAAATGGGATGGATTCATTATCGTACATTTGATTTCCTTGGAATATAATGTTTCCTTTAAATTCTTTTATTACGATACATTTGGTTATTATAGGTGTACTGGATCATGTGAGATTTACTTATCTGATATTATCAAATTATAATTATTTGGTAATGGCAGGTTCGATTAATGGATTTGAAGAAAGAAAAGAGCCATCTTTAATATTCTGGTGATTTCTTTACGTTATTTATTTTTCTTTGTATAACAATTTGATTAGTATTGTGTTTTAGGCTTTGGGCTAGGAATTAGGCTGATTTTTTTCTATTTTAAGATTTCGCGAAGGAGTATATGACGGTAATGGTAGTATAATGATGATTACAAACTTGAATTTGGGTTCAGATTATTTCGTGAAATGGTTTATGGATCAATATAGATTTGTTTGAGATGATTGTTTTGATGTATAAATTCTGATATATAAACTGTTATGGATACTGGTGAAGATGTGAGTCCTTTTAGGCCTTCTCCCATTGTTGTTTATCAGGTTTTTGGATATTTAACAATGTTATTTATAGGGGAGACTCTGCTAAGATTTCCTTAAGAAATTAAAATTTCAAATTAAAAGATTTCCTAATTTGATGCAGTTAAGAAAACAAAGATTTTGAATTTAACTTTGAGGATGTCCATTAATCTTGAGGATTTTAGAAAATTGATGTCAAGTAAAGAAATATTTAAGAAGTTTAGAGGCTAATTAGATTACCAAAGGTTTTGAGATAATCTAGACTGGTCAGATGCCATAATGACGAAAGGTCAGACAAGTATGAATGTGTGTGTGAGAGAGACAGAGAATACATGAGATGGGATGGGATAATTTTGAGGGGTGAGAGAGAGAAAGAAGGAGAACCATGAGATGGGATGGGATCATTTTGAAAGGTGAGCGAGAACACGTAAGAGAGGGAGAGAGATAGAGAGAGAGAGAGAGAATGATTGCTATGAGAGGAAAGAGAGTGTAAGGTGTCAAAAAAGTAGAGGTGGAGTGTTGTATATTTGTTTGACTTTTTTTTAAAATTGTGTGAGTGATGTGTCATCATTCAATTAGTCCACACCCAAGCTTAACCAACACCTAATTACATTATATCTATTCCTTTCAAATCACCACACCTTACTACGTAAACCTTAAAATTATATTAATTAATCGCTTTATATAAAACTATATGCCGTATTTAAATTTAATTGAAAATTATAGCTTTATTAATTATGGAACACATTAATTAATTATTTTTTATTCCTATTATGTAGTTTTCAACTACATAGATAATTTAACGTGTTGCGCTACTATACTTCGACCTTGATGTCTAAGGTTTGACCAAGTGTTCCACGAGGGGACTAGGTCAAGGATCAAAATCTTAAAATAAGCGTATAAGTAGGAGTTTAATTTTTCAGGCCCTTATAATGTTGATGTTTTCATTCTACTTTGCTATTCTGCTCAGGTGTGTAAGCACAATATTTTTGATGAATAATCCCTTTATTCAGAATAGAAACTCGCCATCTCAAATTCTTTTCCTTGATCAGTTCGAAAACATTTTATCTTGGAGTTGAATTGAGTTTCAACAAGAGCACAAAAGTTTTTCATTAAAGATCACACTTCATTTTTTGAATGCATAAAATAAACCCATGTGGCATGACTAAAGTCATCAACAAGAGTAAAGAAGTATGAGTAACCAGCTAAAGAAAGATATGGACAGGGACCCCAAATGTCAATGTGATCTAGTTCATAACAAGCACTTGATTTACTTTGACTAATAGGAAAATATAATTTCTTTTGATTGGTAAAATGTCAAGTCTCACATATAGAAACATCATTTGGTAAAGTAATGTTTGAATCAAGTTCATGCAAAAACGTTACTATAGATTTGGAAGCATGCCTAAGTTGGTAGTGCCATGTGTTTGTGTTTGGGGTCCAAACGACAAAACAACCAGAAGAGATTTGTCAAAAAATAGGTTGAACAAGCTAATATAGTCCATTCACTTGTCTAGCCAAACCAATCATTTTCCTCGACTGGTCATGTATGGTATAATGATCTAATTTAAACAAGAAAGAGCAATTAGTAGAAGTAGCAAGGCGACTTGCAGAAATAAAGATTAAAATTAAAAATAGGAACGTAAAACACATTTTCAAGAACAAAATCTTGATTAAAAATAATTGTTCATATATGTGTAACAGAGACATGATCCAAGTTTGGAAATCAAATATTCACATATGACACTGGTGTGTAGGAAGAAAAAAATGATAAGGAACATGTAATATGATCAGTAGCTCCAGTTGAGCACCCAAAGATTTTTAAGAGTAGAGGAATGGGACGTGGGCTCTATACCTGCCATGCAACAGATTGAAGAGAAGCTTGCAGCAAGAGAATTCGCATGTCCATTAGTACTTGAATTTGCAGAACTGGCTAATTCCAAGGTATTTCGAATAAGTAATATAAGTTTGTTGTGCTATTCAGCATTGAGATTGTGACCTTCTCCCTTGTTCACATTCCCTTTGTTGAGTTCTTCCACTCTATTAGTTGTCTTCCTTCTAGACTTGAAACCCGAAAGAAAACCATGCTTTCAAGAAAACTCGTCAACAATGTGACCAACTAACCCACAATGAGATCACTAAACTTTGTACCCAACATTAGCATATCCCTTAAAATTGTGAGTATCTTTATTGAAGAAAATAGTGGGTTCACCACTACATTGTTGTGAACCCCAGTTATTTGTCTTTCATGTTATGCAACAAGGACAAAGACCTTGGTGATAGTAAGTAAGGGTTCCATGAGCATAATTTGTGACTTCATAGTTGAAAAGCTCTCAAAGCTCTTCTAAAAACGAATTACATGGTCTGACTTTTGATACACCCTCACAGTTGAAAGAGCATCACATTTACACTTTGGGTTACAAAAACAAGTGGGAATAGGTCGTAAATTTAGGGGAGTGTATTCAATTGAGATTTTAATAGACTTTTAGTTACTTTTATTGACTAAAAAAGTTTAGGGGTATTCAATTAAAATTTTTAGAGAGTCTCTAAAAGTAAGGTGTATTCAATGTGAACTTTTATAGACTTTTAAAAAGTCTCTAAAAGTTTTGGGGTATTCAATTTAAACTTTTAGAGAGTTCATAAAAGTAAGGTGTATTTAATTTTTTGGTGACTTTTGTAGATTGGTTACAAATCTTGACTTTTGTAGACTTTTTGTATAAAAATACACATAAAGAAGTCTTCAACTTCTCCTCACCTCAACCCAGAAACTTTTTGAGACTTCTAATTTTTGTTTGTTACATTTTTCAATAAGGACTTCATTGTTCACAAGAGGTCTTTTCTTATCAATTGTTTTTTATCAACTTCTACAATCACTCCACAACTCTTGGATTTCATTGCTCACTCATTATACTCTAATATCTATGTTGATGAAAATGGATTGATGTCGTTATTAACAAAATCTCATTCTTGCATCACTATACATTTTTGATAGTTTTTTTTTGATAAAGAAGTTTCGTTTATTTAGTGTATTATTATAATCTCAAAAAGTGTAGTATTATTATTTTTGAAGAAAATAATTGTATAATTTTTTTAAAATGCGAGAAGTGCATTTTTTAGAATTTAAACTATCATTATTAAGGAAAAAATATACTTTTTTGCTTAAGTCAAACAAAAAAATAAAGTGCAAAATTTTTACACTAATATTTCTAATGATCTTTTCTCAAAAAAGAAAAAATATTTCCGATGATCTTACTTGATTCTTTTCTACCACTAAAGGATGATTTATTTACCTATTTATTATGTTGATATTTATTTACTTATTTGTTATGCTACTACCTTGAGAGTAATTCATTAATATGTCTATATGTTTTTTTTTTTACTAAAATACAAAAATATTTTTAAAAAAATTAGTAATAGTACTTAAGAAAAAAATATAATTATTATTTTTTTATAATAAAGTGCAAAATATTTGTTTTATTTTAAAAATCACAATAATCTATTAGTATCATTAAAATCATGTTTAAGAAGTTCACAAAAGTCACTAAAAATCTTAAATGTTGATAAAAGTCATCATAATGAAATCTACATAAAAGTTTATCAAAGTCTTTAAAAGTCTACCAAAATCTAAAACTTCATAAAAGTCATTCACTTATAAAAGTAACCAAAAGTCTATTAAAGTCTCAATTGAATACACCCCTATTAACAACTCGTCCCATAAAATCTTCAATTACGTAGAATAAAGGCTAACGATAAGGGTAGCTTGATGAAGTTGGTAAATCTTTTCTTGTAATTCAGCCACATGAAAAGAATCACCTTGCGAGAATCGATTCTTCGAATGAAGCCAAACATCTCATACCGAGTCGATCCAAATAACACTTTCTGCAATTGACAAGTTCACCGTATGCATCAGACATGAAAGTACCAAGGTATTACAACACTCTTACATAGAAAACATTTGATCTCTTTGGTTAGGAGCCTCAAGCGAGCCATCGATGAACTTCAATTTATTCTTCAGACTGCAAGGCCATTTGCATTGCACTCGACCAAGAGTGATCATTGGAACTAGTGAGAATAGAAGAAACAAGAACCAATAATAGGTTCTCATCATGATGAATGTAGAATGGGATGAAAAAACATTCTTCTGGCCTTTGTGGAGTGGGTTGATTGTCATGCCTCCTATCATTATCCATGTGTTTGTAAATAATGGGGAGAAAAAAGATAGAGGCAAAAAGGAAAACAACTCAAAAAAATAGAGATTATGAAATGCTCTGATAGCATAACACATGATAAAAGAGTAAACAAAATAGAGAAAAAAAACGGAGTTTTTACTTGAATAATATAATTAAGGAAAATAATTACCAAAAAAACATATCTTTTGAAATAATTCCCAATATAACACATTTAGCGCCATGTCAGCGCCATGTGGCAGCCAAGGTGTCGAAACAGAAGTCGTGACCCAGGGTCACGATTTCCTGACATGAGGAAGTCGTGACCCTGGGTCACGACTTCTATAGAAATGGAAGTCGTGACCCAAGGTCATGACTTCCAAGCCACTTTAAACCACCCAAAACCCTCGTCCCTGTTTGCTTTTCTTCCCTATCGCCTCTGCTCACCGAGATCTGCGATCCGACCGTCCCTGCCCGCGTCCCTGCCTCCTTGCCGGCGTCCCTGCCTCCCTGTCGCCGTCCCTGCCAAGGTGCAGCCTCCACCGTCCCTCGCGCAGGTGTCGTTGATCGCCGTCCCCCACCTCCACCGTCCCCGCCGGCGTTCTGCCGTTGTCCTCCGCCTCCCCGCCGCCGTCCTCGCCTCCTTTCCGGCGGCCCCTCCTCTAGCCGCGTCCCTCGCCTCCCCCGCCTCCATGTCCTCTGTCGCCGTCGTTCGTCGCAGAGCCCTCGCAGTTCCCTCGCCGATCACTACTCAATTTCCCGCCGGTATAATTTTTTTTTAGTATCAAATTTTTTTTTATAGTTATTGCTTATGTATGATAGTTGATATTCTGCCTTTTTCATATGATGGCACCCTATCTAGATATGTTTTCACCCTCATTAACTCAATGTACATACCATGACCATAAAATCCATAGATGTTTTGTATTTTTTCCCATGAACTGTTGCCCTAAATGTTGAGGGTGTTATTGAGGTTGAGTTTGCATGTAAATACTTAGAAATTAGGTTACAATTGCCAGTGACAACCAATTCTAATTTAGTCTTGAATTAGTTGAAGTCTAAGTGCATGGATTGAACAATGATAATGTAAATTGAAAGTAAATACGCAATAAATAAAAAAATGTGATGATTTGAAATAAGTTTTGGCGTGACTTTTAGGTATTAAGGATAATTTTAGTTGGAATGCTAGGAATTGCGCAAGACGACATGTATAGCGATTACATTTTTGTTTGTGGCATGTTCCGTGGTATTGATTGATATGGTATGGTTATGTATCTTCACTTATTTTCTTTCCTCATTTCTATGACCTTTCGATCTATTTCCATTAAATTTGTTTATGCACCTTCTTGTCATAATAGCCTATATATTAGCGTATTTATGCCCATGGTACGTTCTGTGACTACATGTATGTTCATGCATTTTTTAGTTCACTGTTATGACCATCTAGTTTAGTTTAGAGTCGCCTAAAACCTTGTTGAGTGACTTTGGTTATGGATGAGTTAAAAATATCAACTAATTGTTCCCATTAGAGATGTATTTTTATTTTGGACCTTCCATTGGACAAAGTCGGAATTGTTTACTTTGGGGATGGATCCTTCTTTAACTTTACTCGTAACTGTTTTTAGTATGAACCACTACACTTTTAAAAATGTTGATATTGTTGCATTCACTTCTATTGATCATGCTTTGTATTCTACATATATAGATTCAATAATGGCTGATCGAAGAGTAAGTTTGTTGTGCTATATGAATGGGGACATGGTCGATGGACCATCGGAATTTCATACACTAAACCGCCCGTTCGACATCTTAGAGCGAACATGGGTTGGTGGTACGAGGAATTTATGAGTTTTGTCTATAATTCTTTGGAGATAGACAATGAAAAGATGATATTGACCATCACATATCGATATCCAGGCGTACATTGGTAGTGGTGCGCCAACTACGTCCCTGTGCGAATAGATGATGAGGCGAGTCTCAAAGATGTTTGGGAGATTGTGGCGAGAATTACCACCACCAAAATGCATGGAGCTTTATATCGATTTGAGAACGAGAGATTCGTATAATAGTACAAACTGTAATATGGCGTTACATTCGTGGTGGACCTAGCACTCAACCAAATATGGAGCGAGTCATTGTGCATCGCCACTTGATGAGTGCAAATCCCGAGATGGACGAGGATCCTCGTTCCTGTGATGAGTTGAACAGTAGTGAAGACGGAGACTATTGCGGTAGTGACGAAGGTACTAGTGAAGAGAGTAGCGATGATGATACAGATGATGAAGGGGTTGATGCTCATCATGTTGATGATGCCATGATTCGATACACATTAAATCGAGTCATTGCCGATGATACTCTAGGGAAATCGTGAGTGGAAATCACGACATGCACAAAACGTGATTTCCACTCACGTTTTCCACCCTCCCAGTCACTCACTCACGTCCCATGTGGCACCCTACGTGGCACTAAGTGTGTTATATTGGGAATTATTTCAGCAGATGTGTTTTTTTTTGAATTTTTTCTCTAAATTCTATTAATCAGGCAAAAAGTCCGAAAAAAAACTCTTCTTTATTTCATGGAATTTATTGTTATGCAGAAGCACATATACATACAAGTACGTTTACATATGATAACTACAAACTTAACCTACTTAAAAAATAAAATAAAATCTAATGTGGCTATCTATAAAACTAAAAAACAAACACGTGTAATTATCAAAACCTAACAAACTTATCTTCAAAACAAACTACTGCCATATGTGCCCCAATATATAAGGGGTTAATTTCATAGATGATCACTAGACTTTTTAAAATTGTAACATTTTGGTCACAAAACTTGACTTTGTAACAAAAAAATCACTATATTTTTTAAAATGTTACACAAAAGTCACTTTAACCACATTCCGATAATATATCTGACGAAAAGAATCTTGTGATACTTATGAGGAAAAACAAATGGTGAAAACCCAACCGGAATAATTACTGTCCATCTTCTTAGTAAGGGAAACTAGAAAAAAAATGTCAAACCTGGATTGCCGAGTGCTTTGTTGAGGACGATATTGGCTCCATTGTTAGTTTGATCTCTCAAATGGGTGCAATTGGTTATTGGGATTAAATATTTAAGGGTTCTTTTGAATTGGTTTCATTTGTTCATTGTTGTTTAAGGGATTAACTTTTTGCCTGATTTTATGCATATGTTCTACATAGATGTTCTTCTTAGGACTCAATTGAGAATGTGTTTATGTGTACTCATGAATTCTTTCCGATGTCTAGCGACGCGGATGAAGACCAACCACGCCGAACAAGAGTCGAAAATTTCTTCATAAATAGCCAGCTCCTGGCTATAGACCAGGGATGGTTTTAGAAAACCCCTACATAGGTGTATGTACATACTAGCTTACTGTCACACCCCCAATAACATGAACCGAGTAGGCTGGGCTGGGCAGCGGAAAACCTAGCAAATGGCCGAGTCTTGGTGGGCTCGGGTGGTTCCATGAAGGTTGGTTGCATGCGGAATGGTTAAGGCAGTGCGCAAGGACAATGGAGGTTGAGCCTTGGCACGGGCCTAGGCGCGGAGCCTAGGCGTAGACCCGGGCACGCATGGGCGCAAGGCGCGGGCACGAATGGACGCAAGGCGTGGGCACGCATTGGCGCGAGACGCGGACATGCCGTAACGTGAGACGCGGACATGCCGTGGCGCGATATGCGGACATTCCTTGGCGCGGGACGCGGACATGCCGTGGCGCGATATGCGGACATTCCTTGGCGCGAGAAGCGGGCACGCCTTGGCACGGAGCCTAGGCGCAGGCACGGGTGGACTTAGGTACGAGGCTTGGCACGGGCACAGGCGGACTTAGGTACGAGGCTTGGCACGGGCACAGGCGGACTTAGGTACGAGGCTTGGCACGGGCACAGGCGGACTTAGGTACGAACCTTGGCGCGGGCACAGGCGGACTTAGGTACGAGCCTTGGCACGAGCAAGGTCGAACCTAGGCACATTCCTTGGGCACGAGTTAGGCGATACCTTGGCGGATTCCTTGGCACGAGCAAGGTCATGCCTTGGCACGAGCAAGGCCGCGCCTTGGCACGGGCAAGGCATACCTTGGCAAGGGTTGACAAATCTTGACCTGGGCGTTGACCCTGGTCAAAGTACGCTTGGTCTCATTTTGGGATGTTTTCTATTGGAGCTGAGGAAACGGCTTAACATCTACTATAAGGAGAGGTGGTCTCTCCTAGGGGCGGCATGGGCTCGATAACAAGGAGGACCTTCGAGCATGCCTTGGGCACCATGCCAAGGCAATACCCATGGACGGACCATGGTCCCGGCCACCTCTAGCCGGTTGGACTCGGACGGACCGAGCCCCGGCTAGCACCCGAAACGTCTAGGCGGACCCAGGCACCATTAAGCTGTCCCTGTCCCGTAGAGAAACATGGACCACGTCCCTTGAGGAGTGGGGAGACCGAGTCAAGGCAGTTTCGAGCGGTTGGGGAACTACCTTGGTCATGGCTGGAAGCATGACCAAGGCACGTCCGAAAATGTCCCGAGCATGTAGCGATTGACCAAGCCGTGGAGGCGGTTATGGAACCATGTGGCAGCAAGGGAGCAAGGTAGTTGGGTAACTGCCTTGACCACTAAGGGAGTGGGGTTTTACTTAGTCTATGGATCAATGTAAACAGGGCAGGTGTCCTGGTTGGTTATGTAACTACTTGATTGGCTGTTCTATAAAGCCAAAGCATGTAAGCTAGAGTAGACACGGCGAAACATGGGTTTCATGTATGAGATGCATGTAATGCTTGAGTTGTAATTGCATTGAGCTAAGCAATAAACTTCCTTTGTGCCATTGTTGATGTTCATTCACGTTTTCGTTGGTGTGCTGAACTAAGGCGGTCCTTAGGCACCACGGGTTGGGTTGGGTGAGAAAAATTTTCCTTAGGGTGAACCCCTCACTTAACGGCCCCGTGACACTTACCATCTTTCACAAAAGAAATTTATATAAGCTAGCCCACCCCTTCAAATAAAATAGAAAAACTAATCATCTAGCTTGTAGCCCAAATCTACATAGTTGTAATGTCCTTTGGATACACATTAATTTATGTGAGTGCAAATCACGTTGTATAAATGAAGGGACATTAACAACACTCTAGCAAAAGTATATCAAGAGTATCCGCCCAATCATTTTCCTATTTGTTGTTCCTACTTTTAAGCTTAGATTTTACTTTTAGCCTTGGGAAAAACAATGACATAAATACTCTATACATGCATTTAATCAAAACAAAACAAAAATTATTGCCATAAAATAAATAAATAAACAAAAGGTAGATCAATTGACATCAAATAATCTGTTAGGATTGGGCGACATGGAAATTGTACGTACCTCATATCTTAACCAACCCCTTTATATATACTTGACATCAAATAATTTATTAAGATGTGTAACCATCCCCGATTTGAGTCCATCTCTAACTAGGAGTCTCCATTAAGATTGATATGTATCATGTGATTTGAGTCCAACTCTAACTAGGAGTCTCCATGCTCATTAAGATTGACATGTATCACGCGATTTGAGTCAATCTTGATATGTGCTTCCCATTGACTAGATAAGTCTTTGCTTATCTGTTAATCCGCGAATTTTGGAGATCTCGATGTGTGGAATATTATATTCTATATCACTAGCCCCCCACTGCTTAGTAATTGAATTCAATTTGGTAAGAAAAAATTGTTTAAGGACATGTTTTTTTTTAAAGGATCCAAGTTGAGTCTCAAACTTGCATATTAGGTTCTTTTTTGTTAAAGACTTAAGTTGAGTCCTAGACTTGTATGTTAGGTCCTATTTTTTTAAAAGGACCTATATTGAGTCTCGGACTTGTATGCTATATCCTTTTTTTAAAAGACCTAAGTTTGGTCCTTTTTTTAAAGGACATAAGTTAGGTTTTTTTAAAGGACCTATTTTGAGTCACAGACTTGTATGATATGTCATTTTTTTTCTAAAGGACCTATATTCAGTCTCAGACTTGTAAGTTAGGTCATTTTTTTTAAAAAAAGATCTATTTTGAGTCTCGGACTTGTATACTATGTCCCTTTTTTTAAGGACCTAAGTTAGGTCTTTTTTTTAAAGGACCTATTTTGAGTCTCAAGTTTGTATCTTAGGTTCTTTTTTTAAAGGACATAAGTTGAGTCCCAGACTTGTATGCTAGGCCCTTTTTTCTAAAGGACCTATATTGAGTCTCAGACTTTTAAGTTATGTCCTTTTTTTAAAGGACCTATTTTGAGTCTCAAGCTTGTATCTTAGGTTCTTTTTTTTTAAAGGACATAAGTTGAGTCCCAAACGTGTATGCTAGGCCCTTTTTTTCTAAAGGACCTATATTGAGTTTCAGACTTGTAAGTTATGTCCTTTTTTAAAAGACCTATTTTGAGTCTCTAACTTGTATGGTATGTCCAATTTTTTTAAAAGACCTATATTGAGTCTCAAACTTGTATCTTAGGTTCTTTTTTTTGAAAGACCTAAGTTAAGTTCCAGACTTGTAAGTTAGGTCCTTTTTTTAAAGGACCTATTCTGGTCTAAACTTGTATGCTATATCATTTTTTTAAAGGACCTTAGTTAGGTCTTTTTTTTAAAGGACTTATTTTGAGTCTCAGACTTGTATGCTAGGTTCTTTTTTTCAAAGGTCCTAAAATGAGTCTCAAACTTGTATCTTAGATTCTTTAAAAAAAAAGACCTAAGTTGAGTCCCAAACTTGTAAGTTAGGTCTTTTTTTTATTTAGGTTCTTTTTTTTTAAAGACCTAAGTTGAGTCCCAAACTTGTAAGTTTGGTCCTTTTTTAAAATGACCTATTTTGGTCTCTAAACTTTTATGTTATGTCCCTTTTCTTAAGGACCTAAGTTAGGTCATTTTTTTTAAAGGGCCTATTTTGAGTCTCAGACTTGTATGCTAGGTTTTTTTTTTTGAAATGACCTATATTGAGATTCAGACTTGTATCTTAGGTTTTTTTTTTAAAAGACCTATGTTGAGTCCCAGACTTGTAAGTTAGGTCATTTTTTTTAAAGGACTTATTTTGGTCTCTAGACTTGTACGCTGTCTTTTTTTTAAAGGACCTAACTTATAAGTCATTGCGTTGATTTTTTCTTGGTTTGCTTCAATTCCCCACTTTGATATCATAAAACCAAGGAATTTTCCTGAAGCAACTCCAAATGCACATTTGGTTGGATTTAGCTTCAATTGATATCTCTTAAGGATATCGAATACTTGTTGTAGATTATGAACATGATCAACCGACTCCTTACTTTTGACAAGCATATCATCCACATAAACTTCCATATTTGCCCCTATCGAGGGTTTAAAAATTCTATTGACCAACCTTTGGTAAGTGGCTCTAGCATTCTTCAATCCAAAAGGCATCATCTTATAACAATACAAACCATGTTCTGTAATGAATGAAACTTTTGGTTTGTCTAACTTTTCCATTTGTATTTGGTTGTGGCCGCTAAAGGCGTCCATGAAACTCAATAACTCATGACCTGTTGTTGTGTATATTAGGATATCAATCATTGGTAAAGGAAAAAAATCCTTTGGGCATGCTTTGTTCAAATCAGTAAAGTCGATGCACATCCTCCATTTCCCATTATATTTTCTTACCATTGCTGGATTAGACAACCATTCGGGATACTGAATTTTCATGATGATCCCTGTTTTAAGCAACTTATCAACTTCTTCATTTACAGCCTTTTGTCGCTCATAGGCAAATGCCATTTTCTTTTGCTTGACTGGTTTCTTTGTTGGGTCAACATTCAATTGATTTGTGATGACCCTATAATCAATCCCCGTCATATTATCTGGTGACCAGACAAAGACGCCCTTATTGCTTTTAAGAAAAGGTACGACATTAGCCGCAATCTCAGCCCTTAACGAATACCTAATGTATGCTGTTTTTCTCCTTATTCTCATCATCCAGATGTATGAGAATCAATTCCTCAATGGGTTCTGGTCGTCCTCGCTCTTCATCTTCTCTATCGAAAAATTTAATAGGTAAGACATCCCCAACAGTGCCACATAATTTGATTGCAGTGAAGTAGCAATTTCGCGCTATTTTTTATCCCCTTTAACTTATCATATACTATCTGCAGTAGGGAACTTCATTTTTAGATGATAGGTGGATGATATGGCCTTGAACTTGTTAAGCGTCGACCGTCCAAAAATTACATTGTATGCAGAAAGAGCCTTGACCTCCATAAAATTGACCATGTGCATACTTGCTTATGAGCAGTCCCCATGGTCACTATGGAGCCTTCAACTCTAACTTCTGTCCTAATAAATCCATACAATGGTGCAGTAGTCAGGGTCAATTGACTATCATTATATCCCATCTCGGTGAAAGCTCTGTGATACGAAATGTCCACATAACTTTCATTATCAACCAATGATATTTTGGTTGTAAAATTCCTAACTAAGATTTTTATGACCAATGGATCATCATGTGTATATTTAACACCCTCTAAATCTTTATCTATGAAGACTATCTCCTAGTCCATCCTATCCTTTTTTGGGTGGTATATCTACCACTAATGCATGTCGAGCATACGTATTCCTTGAAGAAGAGAAAATTCCTCTAATTGTTGGTCCTCCATATATCATATTTATAATACCAGCAATGACCCTATATGTCTTTTCTCTATCAACCTCAAAATTGACTAATGTACCCTTTTCGAACTAAGAACTCGAGCTCTTCCTTCAATTGTCTATAGTTTTCAGTGTCGGGCCATGATATTTATGGAAACAATAATACTGATTTTTATTCTTTTAGCAACATCTGCCCCTCATAGGTTTTGGCCATTTGATAAAGGGCTCCGACGTAATGGCGAAGAAAATCTGTCATTGTGAGGAATTAAAAGGAGTGTACTGATTGAACCGTTCAATAGTAGTAGAGGTTGCATTCGACTTCAGCTTTTTGTTGAAGTTGCATTCCTTATCGTCCTTTGCTCCCTTTTTTCGATCTTCTATTTTATCCTTTTTTGGCTAGATGACTTCCTCAACCGTCATGTATTTTCTAGCCTTCCTTTGAAGTTATGCCATATTTGCTGATGGGTTTTCTTACAAAGAGGCCTTTAAACGCTCGTTCGTAGTCCCGTTAATAAGGGCTACAACTGCTACCGATTGGTTCAAATTTGAGACTTTCAAGGATTTTTTGGTAAATCGTCTAATATAATCTCTAAGAGACTCCCCACTACGTTGTCGAACACTCATCATAGATGCAAAACTCTTTGCATGCGTCTTTCCTCCAATGAACTGATTAACAAACATTTCACTCAACTGGCTGAAAGATCTTATTGAACCAAAGGAGAGTTGGCGATACCAATTTTAGGCAGGTACCTTCAGAGTTTGAGGGAACGCCTTACACTTCACAGCATCTGACACTCCATGTAAGAGAAAAACTACATTGAAGTTTAGGACATATTCAGAAGGATCTCCAGTTCCATCATATTTATCTATGATTGACATCTTAAACCCTTTTAGTAAGGGTTCATCCAAGATCTCCTGAACAAAAGGTGGTAGCCTGGCCATGTATATTATTTGTCCAATAGTATCTTTATGTGGAATTGATTTTTTAAGATGCTCCTAAATTCTTCATTCAACATCCTTTTTGCTTTTGTTTTCGTAGTCAAGGTTATGATGATCCGACTCAAAATCTCTAGTGGCCTCCCTTCGGATTTGATTACGATTTGACCCACTTAAGATGCCAACTTGTCATTGTAATCTGTTTAGTTGTTCCTTCAGCCTGGCCATTTCATTTTCAGCTGGTTGGTCTACGACCTATTGCTTTCCTCACTCAATCATTCGTCTTTTTATTTCATTCCTAAAATCGAGATCGGTCTTGACTTGAACGGCCGTTGGATGGGTTTCGTGTCCATGCGTTTCGAGTTGTGATTGCCATAAGGCCCTCCTTCTAACGCTAATTTGTTGTGTAAAAAGGAAAGATGTGCCTCGAGTTTTGACACGACGACATATGTGCGTCGTACAAACCCTAGCCTCTTTTACAGGCAAGATTTGCAAAACAAAGGCCCCGGAGGTTGGTTTTCGAGGGAAGCACCTAACGCTCAAAGTCAGATGGGAGGTTAAGAAGCTTTTCTGGCGAGATGAAAATTGTAAGTACCTCATATCTTAACCAACACCTCTACACATACTTGACATCAAATAATCTGTTAGGATGTGTAACCATCTTCAATTTGAGTCCATCTCCAATTAGGAGTCTCCATTAAGATTGACATGTATCACGTGACTTGGGTCCATCTCATTAGGATTGACATGTGTCACCCGATTTGAGTCAATCTTGATATGTGTTTCCCATTGACTAGATAAGTCTTTACTTATCTGTTAATCCGCGAATTTTGGACATCTCGATGTATGGAATATTTTATTTTACTATGTAAACAGGAAAGGGGTACATCAAATCTTAAGACCACGACAATTGCACATCGTCCAAACCCTAGCCTCTTTTGCAGGCAAGACCTACAAAACAAAGTCCATAGAGGTTGGTCTCCGGGGGAAGCACTCCAATGCTCAAGTCAGATGGAAGATCAAGAAGGTTTTTTGGCGAGATAGAAATTGTACGTACCTCATATCTTAAGCAACCCTTCTATATATACTTGACATTAAATAATCTGTTATGATGTGTAACCATTCCCGATTTGAGTCCATCTCCAACTAAGAGTCTCCATTAAGATTGACATGTATCATGTGATTTAAGTCCATATTCAACTAGGAGTCTCCATCTCATTAGGATTGACATGTATCACGCGATTTGAGTTAATCTTGATAAGTGCTTCTTATTGACTAGATAAGTCTTTGCTTATTTATTAATCCGTGAGTTTTGGACATCTCGATGTATGAAATATTCTATTCTATATCATATATATAGTACTTTACTATACCTCAGTCATGATTAATTTAGGGAGCGGCTAAACGGACCCTGGTTTTTGCTTAGGGGAACCCATTACTCCAAACCCTATTTTTGAATTTTTTTACTAACGGGTCCCACTTTTCTTTTCTTTTTTTTTTTTCAAAATCCCAAGAATATTCTTGTCTTCAACAAACAAAAAACTACTCCCAACCCATTTTCAACATTCATACCCTAAATCGAAACTTTCACAAAACTCAAAAAAGCAACCAACTTCTTTGTCTTTCACAATCATTGAGGTAGTGGGAGGGTCTATTAGTCGAACTATGACGGATCTGTATTCCGTGTACTAAAAATGGAAGATACAGTCTGGAGGGGTTCATGTAGTAATTTAGTGGGGGTATACGTAAGATTGCAAATTTCAATAGCGTAGGGGATTCAAGATTTCTGGGTTCGCCCATCATGACTAGCAAATTACTCACACGCCAATCGTTCACAGCGGATGTAGGTGGTGGAGAATCATTCCACTACTTCCAAGTGCTCCTTTTTTTTCATTTGTGAAAAAGATGAACATTAATTATTAATTGATGTTGCATTTTTTACCATTTGATTTTCCTTGCCGGAGATATGGTTGGAATGTGGTTAGAGTGACTTGTGTAACATTTTAATAAGTATAGTGATTTTTTCGTTATGAAGTCAAGTTTTATGACGAAAGTGTAAAACTTAAAAGTCATGATCGTTTATGAAAGAGGGCCGCTAAGGGCACCCCACATTTTCATGAAGGCACCCAGTTAATGTGGGCACAAACCAATTTACATGGGGCACCCAAAAATTAGACCCGAAATACCCAAAATACCCCTCGTGCAAAAAACTCTCGCACCCCACCACCCCCACCACCACCTTCACCGAAATCTTGTGGAAGAATTCATTTCTTTTGAACCGACCTGTGAGAGGAATCCCCGAAATCGTGTTCTCCGTCCCTCGCCGTGTGTTTCTCCTTCGTTGTACGAGTTTTCCGCAGTTTGTAGGGTCGGGGGTGTGAGCCGATTTCGTCTCCAAATTAGGGATCGGTTGAAGATCGTCGAATTAAGTTACATTTGGTAGAGTAGTTATAATGTGTGTGTAGCGGTTTGTTCAATTGTAAAAAAAATTGGGAAATCGTGGTTCTCGGCCACACAGGCCAGAGACTGTGTCAACTGTCTCGGCCAACCATGGCCGAGACAGAAGCTAATATGTTTGGGAACTCGCAGTCTCGGCCACGAAGATCGGAAGAGTTAACAGCGTCTCGGTTACGCATGGCCGAGAATACTTCAGTTATCTCGGCCGCGACATGACGAGAGCTACAATTAGTGATAGGTAATGTGGCGTCGGTGGGGTACAATCGAGAATTTCCTCCTACTCTCGGTTGTACACTTCCGAGAGGGTCTCAATAGGCTCGGTCGTCATAGGACGAGAGTAAGGCGAATTGAAATGGTCAATCCATCTCGGTGGTGTACAACCGAGAACTTTCTATTGGACTCGGTTGTACACTGTCGATTTATTGGACTCCTTGTCGGTCATGGGTGACCGAAAATATGGGTTGTTTCACGAACCTGCTTGACCGAGACATCAGAAATGGATGAATTTGAACATTACTTTTTGTAAATTTTTTTTGTGGTATGTCAAACTAACTATACAATATTGAAAATCCAAAGACGACAATTTGCACCGAAACTTAATTAATTATAAATCTCCGTAACATTCAAACTGACTCTACAAGTGTCCATCCATAAGTAAACAACAATCAAAATACAGCACAAAATTTGTATATCCATAGAACATTCGAAGTAACTGGCAAAATTTCTAAATGTTTTGCCATCAAGGTTTCTAGGTACAAGCTTTACACTACGGTGTATCTAAATCTACAACAAGTATGGTGGCTTCATCAGCAGTTGCAATGGGCGCGATGTCTCGAAATACGAATCCATCTCGCCAACCTTTGGCGCATCCTCAACGTACCGATCCCACGATGGATATAAGGATGGCAACGGTGCATTCACACGCAACTTCACCTGTCAAAGTGAACAGTAGAACATAGAAGATATTGTCACAAACCCGATTAAGGGGGAAATAAAACAATTCACAAAAAATCATAGAACTTACCCTAACCCAATGGATATTCCTTTCATTTGTCATTGCAATGATAAGTCTGTTGTGCAACGACGACGGTGGAGCACTACGTAGAGGTAGGAATGTGGAGGCACTCCCATGCGAGAGGTTGACGAGAATGACATTGAATGCAGTGGATACTAACAATCCCATGTCTGAAAGTGTCAATCATTCTTTGAAAGATGTCCCCACTTGCTTCTCTGGGCAATACACTGCATTCTTGACAGTCTCGAAACTCGAGCCAAACACTTCCCGCCAAAGGTCTTCATACCCGATAATCTCATCGTACATCATTCTACGCACAATCCTCCACCCGTCTACATCGGCAAGTCGAAGCCCAGAGGCTATACACCGATATCCACAATTTCCATCGGAAACCACATCGATAATGCCCTCAACATGTGGTAACCAATCCGGTTCTAAGCAATGACCATAAGCCATGTTAGATCCACTTTGCGTGCGTCGACTGACACGACGCATTTGTGGAACAACCTTGCCTTTCTTCGCCTAGAAGTGGAGGCCTCTTTTGTGGAGTGGGAGGACTCAACTTGTTTTCTCTTCGACACTGCCTTGCCTCCGATCGGAGACCCCGGTGTCCTCCCACCCGCATCCTCAACTTCTTGCTCGCACTCCACAAAAGACGAAGGTGGACTAATCTCCCTGAGCTGCTGAATTTCAGTCCTCCCACCCGCATCCTCAACTTCCTGCTCCCCCTTATCCAATCTTCCTGCGGTGTCGTGATTGTGCCTCCCACATATAACAGTGACATACCATAAGGAGTCAGCATTTTCCTTTACGTTAATAAGGAAAGGGCATCCACATTTCTTCGTACCAGTTGGAGTCCTCGCCTTTTCATCATTTCTTGATTTCTTTAAAATTTTGGCCGCTTTCCCCTTCCCTACTCTCTGAGCCAGTCCCCTATATGTCACAAACCTCTTACAGGCAAGTTTCACCCTTCCCCTGCGCTTAATGCCCCCGGCATCCGAGCGCTTCGTTACTAACACAAACTTGTTCTCACCACTAATCATTTGAAGCCATGAAATAGCCGCTTCTCGAGAGGGGAATGACTTACAAGGTGTAAAAGTGTCCTTGTAGTCTGGAAAATTACTAGATACTGGCATTACCTGCAATACAAACAGTGTAACATTATAATCAACCAAAATGTAAAGCACAATCACCATAACACCCCAAAAAATAGGTTCTCGGTTGTACAGGTCCGATACTTTATTCAGAGTCTCGCTCACGTACTACCGAGTGTTACTCAGTACTCTCGGTCGTACCATACCGTGACCTGCGTGAAACCTCTCGGTCCTCTATGACCGAGACATTACTATACATCTCGGTCCTGCGAGGCCGAAACAATCGCGCACCCAGACAGAACCTTCGGATAACCGCAAAAAAAACACAATAAATTTACAAAATTACCTCAAGTACGACCTCCTCTTGCACCGAAGCAGTACAATCCTCCATTATATAGTGGAAACAAGTTCGGATTTGAAGAAATTACTAAACCCTACGTTGACAAACAAATCATCATTTTCACGGTTTTACACAACTAAACAGTTCCAAAAAACCATCATATGGTTGTCAAACATTGTTACCTCGCTGTCGGATGATGTCAATCCGCAAGAATCGATCAACGCTAGCCAAACGCAATGTGGCTTTGTGGTTCAAGCTTGGTGGTGGGGTGCCCTTTTTCTTTGTCAAAATGGTTTGTGGGGTTTGAATCATTATATATACAGGGGCAAAATGGTCTTTTCCATTTTTGTTGGAATTTTTACAAATAAGTTGGGTGCCTTCATGAAAAGGTGGGGTGCCCTTAGCGGCCCTCTTATGAAATCAACCATACATATGAGCTTGGACAATCATTTCGTATCATGAGTTGGACTTGAGTAAGGTTTTTTGGTTCGGTCCGGTCCACCCAGATATAATAGAGCAGGGCGTACGAGATCGACAATCGGGACATTTATGGCCGTTCAACGAACAGAAGAAGGCGCCAAACGAGTTTAATTGTCAAATTCATTCAGGGATCCCAAAACAATAATGTGTATTATTCAGCGCGCTTACTCGAATAACACCCAAACGTATATCGCCGTTGGATCGAGCCCTCCCATTTGAAGAACAAATCTTTGCTGCCAAGAACGACGAGAACTGAAATCATTTGCTGTTCTGTTTTCGAAACTCAAACCCTAGAATCCCTCCGATGTGGTTTTCTTCGATTCGATTGATATAGCTCTCCCTCTCTCTCTCTCTCTCTCTCTCTCTCTCAATCGGTAAGTGGAGCTCGATTTGATTCTCTTTTTGATCCGATCATGGGATTCTGATAGGTTTTTGTGGCAGATCAAGACAGGCGAGAGAAGCGATGCCGTCTAACGCGGATCTGGACCGCCAGATCGAGCTTCTGATGGAATGCAAACCGCTGTCCGAGGCGGAGGTGAAGGCGCTGTGCGAGCAAGCCAGAGCGATCCTCGTGGAGGAGTGGAACGTGCAGCCGGTCAAGTGCCCGGTCACCGTCTGCGGCGACATCCACGGACAGTTTCATGATCTTATTGAGCTGTTTCGGATCGGCGGGAATGCTCCTGACACCAATTATCTGTTTATGGGCGACTATGTAGGTCGGTGATTCAATTATGATACCAAATCTTTGTTTTCACTTGTGTTTCATATTTCGCGTTTATCTCAATTTGATTGATTTGTGTTTAATTAATTGATTGATGTTGAATTTGTGTGATTGCTATGTCCCAATAGCGGCATCAGGCCATCCACCGCGAATTAGATACTGCGCAATAGGTTCTTTCATGCTTCTTAGTTTCAATGTTGTTAATTAGTTGAGTAGAACCTGCCAAGGCCCAAAGGAATTTTGAATTCCTTTGACTGGATACTCTAGTTGTGTTGGCATTCTTTAATTTATGGGGGCATCTAGTAAATTGCTCTTCTTGACATATAATCATGGCTGGAAGAGTGGAAAGTTCTTCATTTTATCTCTTTCCGTCCCTTGCTAATAATATCGCTTTATGTAAGCTTAGGAATTTGACCTTTTAGAAAGCTTGGTAACCGGGTTGTCTCTGATGAATAGTCCTATGGTATGGTGATGTCTTATGCTTTGAGGAAATCGGGGAAGCTGTCACTATTGAGGCAGATGGAGTAGTTGATATTTAGCTAGACAAGAGTCCTTAATAGAGTTAGATGTATTTCGATATGTCAGTCATGTCAAAGTTTGTTTGATTTCTGTTACTTGTACAATTATCCTTCCTTATTGTTATTCCCTTAGCAAGTGGAAAGTGGAAACCAAGTTTTATTGAAATTGATTGTAGGACACCCATGCTTATAGGAACAAAAGTTGTGTGATGAAGAATAATGTGTATAATTTCATTAGAAGTGAAAGTGTGAAGATGTATCAAGGATTCCTTGGTGTGGTTTACCCCTAAACTAGGCGAGGCAAGTCTAGATGATGCGTAGGAGACAAGAAAAATATTTATCAAAAGGTTCCCAAACAATTAATATCTATTTATGCTCCTTATATGACTTATTAACTAATTTTATCTTATGTACTAGCCATAGACATTCATATAGTTTTACGTACTACTTTTTGTTCTAAAAAGTAGTCTTATTTGAAAAATAACTAGAAACACTCGTGAACGATACAATGTTGTGGTTGAGCTCCTGCTTCAATGGTTTGATCAAGGCATGAAAGCTTGAGGTCTAGGGTTTAAAGCACACTACTTCCCTAAAGTAAATCATGTTTCTAAAAATAAATTCAAACTTGTGATCATCAAACCCGATTATCCAAAAAGATTCTATCACGATTATTCGTATAATCCAAGGATAAAAACTCATTTGATCATCATTTAAGTACAAATAATTTATGGAATCATAATAATCAGTATTTTTATATGCTCTTAATTTTTCAGAAAAATTATTTTCAAGCCCATCTTTTGCTTAGAAGGTGGCTGCAAAAAAATTCCTCAAATCGCGTATTACTTTACTGGGGCGAAATTGTAGTTCTTAAGCGATAGGCTTACTATCCTTGATATGGATACATGGTAAAACAGTGTGGATGAAAGAGCAAATATGCCTAATGGTAGGAGTTATATGCCTTGGTAGGAGCGAGAGTTCCAATTAAAAGTGTCTTGTCTACACGATAAAGCCATTGAATATGCTAATTAGAAGGAGGGGTCTGAGGGGAATATTGACAACAAATAGAAAAAATAGTGATGAATAAACGCCGTGAACGAATGGATAGAAATAGTCAAGATAAATATATGTACATTCACATACTTCTAGATAATTATTTGCAAGGGAAAATCCTTGCGGCAAATCCCATATAATTTGAAATTGCTTTATTAAATTCCATTGAGGGTTTCTATCTAAAAATTAAATGTTTTGCTATACATTGTACTATTGTAGCCGGGTTAATTACACGTGGTCATCAAACTTTACAAAATTCATCATTTTGGTCAGAAAACTTACTTTTGTAATGGAAACATCACATTTGAGAACGTTTCAACAAAGTTAAATTTTGAAAAAGTTTCGTCAAAGTCAGTTTGTGCCAATTTCTGTAAGCTTTTCTAGTGCTTTTGCTGCTGTAGCACTGTATAGGATTTCACTAAAAGTCATCAAAATTTTTGTGTTGTTTTTTTGAAATAGAGGTCGACAAAGTGATGCCGTATCATTAATTGATTTCAACCTAACTTAGCTTAAATTAGCATAAATTAACTTAACTGAATACTAGTTTAAGGGTAGTGTATTCAATATGAATTTTAATTGATGTTTTAGTACTTTAAAAAACTTTTTGTGGAGTCTAAAAATATTGGTTGCACTCAATATAGACTTTTGTAAAAAGCCTATTAAATTATATGGTTATTAAAGAGTGATTTTTATAAACTCTATTGTTTTCTAGATATATTGAATTATTTTTGTGGACTTTTGTTGATTTGGTGAGAATGCCAATTTTTGTAGACTTTCAACTAGGATTACCAATAATAAACTATGTCAATTTTCCACACCCCTAACAAAAATATTTTCTAGATTTCGGTCTTCTTCCTTGGCCACATGTTACCTCGTGTTACTCGCTCTCTTTTTTTCCCCACTCGTCGAGCTCTTCTCATCTATTGTACGATTAGTATGTCCTCATCATCAAATAGAAAAGATTCATTTTGCTTATTCTTTATGGGCTTGCATCATCTCTAAGTTGGGTATATCATATGTGTTGAACTAACTTCAATGTATGATTCCTTCTTTATCAGTGCTTCAATTTAAAAGGGAAAACTAAGAAGATATGAAAAGTGGCTGCATAAGCTACGATTCAGTGTATATGAGCTGAGTAATAGAACTTTCGATGATAAGGTGAAATCAATCAACCGGGTTTGGGATTTGATCAAACAACATGTGGCTCTTTGGTTATCTATTGAAAATGAGTTTAAAGGAGTGGGATTGAAATTCTCCCCAAGGATAGATCTTCTCATCTGTGTCCGATGTTCTTCTTTAATTTCTTTCTATTGTGTGTTTTGAGTCGCTTGTTTGTTGAATGTCTAGGGACCATCTGTATGTTGATTTTTGTGTACTATTTTGATGAGATGAATACAGTGGTGGTGGCTTATAATAAAAAATTACAAATGTGTTAAGCGTTGCTCGTAAATATTTATTTATTTATTTATTTATAAAATAGGTTTGTGAAATCATATTTGCTGTAGTCTCTTGTGTGTTTGATTTGGAAATGAGGGGTTTCATTTTCTCATGCGTGTTTAAATGCTATCTTGTATGGATGATATATAATGACAAACATGTGTATTAGATGATAAATAAACTAAACATGGATTTCAACTTTGTATTCATGTCCTTAGTGTTTTATTAGCCACCTTCTGCATAGTTCTTCCATGAAAAATATAATCAATTTATATCATAATGGATAAACACTAGGTCTTGTTATTAATTCAATATTCTGTTCTAAACATCTTGTTTATCAAATATATCAAATGTTGAAAAACCAGATTCATTTTATCACTGCAAGTATTGTCCTCGTATGAACCCAAAAATTAGAGAACACAATGGTAGGAAATATGACATATCAATAATAATAAAGAAATAGAAGACACCTTTAAGAAGCCTTTCAACCATAATATGCGATCAGTGGAATGTTGTCGGAATAATTGTTGCCTCCATTACATGTTTAAAATCAATAGGTATTAGATTTATTTATTTATTTAGTGAAGTATACATTATATTTTTTTTTTTCTTTTAAAATTTACTCAACGAATTTGTAATGTTCTTCTTCTATTATTATTTTTAGCCACTAGATAATCATTTTTAAGAGCATTTCCAATGGAAATGATGTTTAATGAAGTGCATATATATACACATTATAAAAGTCTACCCATGTCCATGAAAGTAATGTTTCAGAAGTGTGTCAATGATATAATAAGTTTATCAATGTCAATGAAAGTTATTTAAATGAAAGTCTATAAAAGTCTATCAAAGTCTTTGATAATTATGAAAGTTTATAAATTCTATGAAAGTAATCCACTTAAGACTGTTTTTTTTACATGGTTGGCTTTAGTGAAATTCGTAGATTTTCAGAAGTATTATGGACTTTTACAGACTTTCATTTTAAGTGACTTTTATTGACATTGATGGACTTTTAAGATTACCATTGACTTTGATGGAAGACTGTTACTAATTAATGGAGACAACCATTACTATTCATACGACTATTGATTATATTTATTGGTTGAAGGGCTTCTAATAGGCGCCTTTATTTCTTCACGGTATAATTTCAGCCATTCTTTTCTCTAAATTTGAATGAGACAGAACAATATATACTCTTAATAGTGTTAAAGAAAAAAAAATCTAAGTTTGAGCCTACAATGATTTTGTTGAACAAGATGTTGAATTATCTGCAAAACTTAATCGTTATCCATTATCAATTTATGACATAAATTGATTATAATATTGTCAATTGTCATAGAAGAACCTGATATGATCATATAATATTTGTGTGGGCCCAACTACCGAAAGAATGACAACATAATTACATAGTATAATTAGAAGTTTTCTTATTAATGCTAAAAAAAGAAGTTTCCTTATTAAAGCTATTAGCTTATTAGAAGGTTTACTTATTAGAATTTTACTAATTAGATATAATTTCTTATTCGTTTATTAGAATGTTTACCTTTCTAGTTGGACTCAATGTTAATAGTTTCTATTTTTACAAGTCATTCCTATTGTATAAAAAGTCTGTAAAAGACCATCATTATGAAATAATAAGGCAAGCTATTACTTTGTGAAAAAATTAGTCTAAGGAGAAGCAATCACGGACTCTTCTATAGAAGACTTAGTCACGGACTAGTCTTATTCGAAGAACCTAATCCAAGGTTCATAACATGATGGACTAGTCCGTGACTAAGTCTTGTATAGAAGATTCTGTGACTGCTTCTCCTTAGTTTAATTTTTTTTTTACAAAGTAATAGCTTGCCTTATTATTTCATAATGATGGTCTTATATATACTTTTTGTACAATAGGAATGACTTGTAAAAATAGAAACTATTAACATTGAGTCCAAGTAGAAAGGTAAACAACGAATAAGAAAATCTATTTAATTAGTAAAATTCAAATAAGTAACTTTCTAATAACTGAACCTTCTAATAAGCTAATATTTTTAATTAGGAAACTTCTTTTTTTGAGCATTAATATGGAAACTTCTAATTATGCTATGTAACTATGTTGTCATTCTTTCGGCAGTTGGGCCCACACAAATATTATATGATCATATCATTACTCCCCTCATGGACTTTGAGCTTGTCCTCAAGCTCAATTTTGGAATAGGCACAACTAGGTCAATGATCATCATGAACATAATCAATGCCGCCGTCTTCGACTACTAGAATTTGTATCCAAAATAGACGTTTACGCTTGTCTCTTAGAGTAAGATTCATCATAGTTGTAGCACAAGCCTTTAGATCTCCTTTTGACCATTTTTCCTTGTGTGAGGCGCTTCACAATAAGGGTTGAGGAGCTTCTTTTGTCATTACCCACAACGTGGTTGGACAGTTGTGCTCCACTTTTAGTTAGAGAAATCATGTTGAAGGACATGGATGTACCACCATTAGTTGTTTTAGGAGTCGACGTACTGCCTATGACAAGCGATATATGGGTGCCTTCTAAAATCTTTTGCTTGTGTTCTTGTGGTCGAGCCTTGGTTATTGCAACTCCTAGATTTCCTGGTTGTTGCATCTTGATGTCTATCTGGAGGTCCTCTGTTAAGCTCGCAGTAAAAAAACTCACTTGTTGTCGAGGCTTCAAATCGGATGTTTAGGCCAACAATGACTGAAATGACTTTGATAATCTTCGACAGATCCGATTTGCTTCAAATTTGTTAAATCCTTTGATCTCTTGTTGTCTCCTCCACAACCACTATGGTGTCCCTCGATCAAGGTTCGAAACTTCGACTTCGCCTATGACTTCACTCACTTAAAATTCGGAATTAATTTGAGGAAGTTAACTTCGACGATGGAAGTTTGACAAAAATTCACCGGTGTGCGGAAGTTTACGGAATTTCACTTTAAAGTTAGAAAACTCAAGTTTCTTCGTAGAGATGCTAGGAATATACTTAATCATACAACAATAATGCATAAAACTCATGTCGGCGGAGGATATTGCGAATTTTAAGTATATTTTTAGCATAGGCGAAGTTTCAGTCGAAGTTTGTTCAACTTCCACGAAACATAACAATTTTATTTCATGTTTTATGAACTTCTATCGATGTTTTCGAAGTTAGCCGAAGTTGAGTCAAAGTTTTGCAAATTTTCAACTGCCCTTGAACTTCACTTCGCTCACCTCAACATCGAAAAACTTCGCCCGAACTTCGGTGAAGTTTGTCGATTTTTTAAACCATGCCCTCCATATTGCCACTGGTGGGTTTTTTTGATATCTTTCGAACTGCGGTGGAGAGATCAACCATCAATTTCTCCAATGCTTGTTGTCGGCTTGTCATGTGCTCCATTTAAGCCTCAAGTTTTTTTTGTCAAAGCCTCCATGTCACTCAAAAAAGATCGTTAGCTCTGATACTAGATGTTATAAACCTTGGAATAGGCTATTTGAATAAGACTAATTCGTGACTAAGTCTTGTATAGAAGAGTCCGTGACTGCTTCTCCTTAGACTAATTTTTTCACTAAGTAATAGCTTGCCTTATTATTTCATAATGATGGTCTTTTATAGACTTTTTATACAATATGAATGACTTGTAAAAATAGAAACTACTAACATTGAGTCCAACTAGAAAGGTAAACATTCTAATAAAGGAATAAAAAAATCTATCTAATTAGTAAAATTCGAATAAGTAAATCCTCTAATAAGCTAATATCTTTAATAAGGAAACTTCTTTTTTTGAGTATTAATAAGGAAATTTCTAATTATGCTATGTAACTATATTGTCATTCTTTCGATAGTTAGTCCCACACAAATATTATATGATCATATCAGAACCATGCAGAATCTATGACATGAATACATAGTAGAAATCCATGTTTGTTTTTGAAGCCGAAATCCATGTTTCAACTTATTGATCATCTAATTTATTAACACATATTACTATGTACAACGATCTAACACACATGTTTGGATTTATTCATTATAACAATGATTCCACATACCTATCCATATGATTAAACTGATAAGACCTTGCTCATGCTAATACATCAATTTGGGAAGTGGGACCACATCAACAACACCTCAAGTGTGAGCATAGTCGCGTAATTTGAGCAGGAATGAGTGCACATTTGAGTGTTTTGTGTTAGAGAGTGAGTGCTTTGGAGAGAGTATAAATAAGTATTGAGAGTAAGAGAATGGCATCTTGTTATTTTGATTGTAATTTGGGAACTCTTAGGAGTTGAGATTGAGAGAGTTTTAAGACTCTTCTCTAGGGTTACTTTTGATTCTTGTTCTTGTAATTGTTGTTGAATTCTCTAATCAATCGATCTATTTCGGTACTCTATCAATGGTATCAGAGCATACCTCAAAGATGGAAGCTCGATTGCATTGATTTGAAGAGGATGTTAAGAGGATTTCAATCATTGAAGTGTCGATTGAGGAGCTCAGATCCGAAGTGAAAACTGCGATCAAATGCTTTGCTTAGAGGTTTGACAAACTCCTTCACCATCTCGGCTTAAAAGCATCGAATCCGACAGATCTGGCAGTGTCGGAGATGTCTCTGATCGCTGGTGATCCACATCCAGTGGCGTCTGAGGGGATACTGATTATTGGTGATACAAATCTGATGCCGTCCAAAGTCATTCGATTCGTTGGTGATCCAGATTTGGTGAAGATACAACCGTTCGACCTCAGATCTGAGGTGAAATTGGAGATCCGAAAAGTGCTGTTGCAGATCAACGGGTTTCTTCTTCAACTCCCAGTTCCGCTTGATCTTGAGCTGTCGAAGGTGTTGCTGACCTTTGGTAAACTAGTACCATTAGATACGCTAATTGCAAATTCCCTAGATCCGCCAGATCCGCCAGATCCACCAGATCCAACTCCTCTTCTTCTCGTGCAACACTCATCTTTGTCTTCTCAAATAAAGGTCTTGCAACAATCAACTTTGTTTTTTTCTCAGCGCCACTGGTTTTGCGAAATGGCAATATATCTTGCTCGAGATGAAGAGTGGCGAAGAGTCTTCTTCAATGGTGTTGGCTTTGCGAGAGGTTCTCCAGCCTAAGCAGGGCACTGATGTATGCATCGAATCGGACGATGCATACATCGCCACCGCAATGGGGTATGTATTATGAACCCACTTCCAAGTGCATCAAATGTTTAGGAGTACTCCATATTTTCACCCCTGATCCTCTCGATCGGCGTACTATTGTTCTTTTTTTTCAGTTACTGGTTCACTCATTTAGGCCATCATTTGTAAATCTTCTGGTTGTTGAATGTCCTCTACCTGGGACTTATCTGAAGACCATGTTAATTCTGATTAGGGGTTTTTGTTGTCCTACAATTTGAGTTTCTTTGAACACTTCCCTAATGGAGCTAGAGCGCAAGGTGTACAAGTATTTTCCGCTGGGCGTTTGATTTGGAATGCTTTCAGTATCAAGCTTATAAAGACTTTTGAGATTGTCTTGTCCAAAGCAGTGCACAAAGGAATTGTGGCATTACTTGCTTTTGATCAGTGTCGCATTTTTCTCACAATGATTCCCATGGCTTCGGTTGTTGCCTTTCCAACTTTCTTTTATCGAGCACATCATGTCGTTTTGCTTACCACTATGTCGCACGTGATTGGGAGAAATTGGGTCATGGAAGTTGTTCATCGTGAGTAATTTAGGGGTAAGCAAAATTGGGTTCAAGTTACTTGCTTTCTGGGTTGGTGTTTGTGCTGGTATGTGGGAAGAGATCTTGCTGTTTTGTCTTTCATTCTTGAGGATAGGGTCTCTCATGTTCTCTTCATCTCTCATCACTTGGTCTGAGCAGCATAGGCATTTTTCCTTGATGATTGGGCTGATTGTTCTACTTTTCGATCTTGATGATGTTATAGTCTGCGGGGTTTGGGGATTGGCTAGCAGAACTATCAATATGGCTTTGTTGTGTTTTGTGTGGACCAACGGTCATGGCCGTGATTTGGATGCAAGCTTCATTTGGATCTTGGCATGGTTCTTCTCTTTTGCATACATTCCTGCCTCTGTCATATCGTTAGATCTTATTCTTGGCATATCCATTTTCTCTCATATGTTCAATCCTTTGCCTACCACCTTGAGGACAAGGTGATTTTTTTTTTGGGGGGGGGACCTCATGCTAATACGCCAATTTGGGAAGTGGGGCCATATCAACAACACCTCAAGTGTGAGCATAGTCGCGTAATTTGAGCGGGAATGAGTGTACATTTGAGTGTTTTGTGTTAGAGAATGAGTGCTTTGGACAGAGTATAAATAAGTATTGAGAGTAAGAGAAGGGCATCTTGTTATTGTGATTGTAATTTGGGAACTCTTAGGAGTTGGGATTGAGAGAGTTTTAAGACGCTTCTCTAGGGTTACTTTTGATTCTTGTTCTTGTAATTGTTGTTTAATTCTCTAATCAATCGATCTATTTCGGTACTCTATCATAAACACACCTGAGACTTTAGTGCGAAACTCCTAATACGCAAATCAAATGAGCACATGAGATTTATAATGATTGACGAATAAAAAGTATGTAAAAGCGAATACACCTAAAAATCTATAAAATAGTAGAGTTAGAACAATCATTAAAAATCTAATTACAACAACAACAACATAGCCTCAGTCCCAAATTAATTGGGTTGGCTACATGGATCAAACTCTTCCATTGTGCTCGATTTAGTAGAGTTAGAAAAATCATAATTGAATACCCTTAGGCTTTTAAACTTTAAAAATGTAAAAAATTTAGATCGAATACACCTTAAGTTTCCTAAAAAATAATTAAAGTTAAGTTTGGTTAATGATGTGGCGTTACATCATCAACTATTATTTCTCAAAAACAACACATAAAAAGTTTGGTAACTGTTAGTGAAATACTATATATCACTACATCAATGAGATCATCAAAAGACTTGCTGGAAACTCGCTTGAGTGACTTTGTTGAAATGTTTTCGTAATTTGAGTGATTCTTTCATTAAAAAGAAAGTTATGTGCAAGAGTGATGTATTTTGTAAAGTTTGATGTCCATGTGCTTAATTAACCCAATCGTAGCCAAACAAGAATCTTTGTTCTTATAATTGGTTTAGGGTGTGTTTGGTAGCTGTACTTCTTGATCTTCAAACTTTTATTTGTTACAATCCTTCAAAGAGCTTGATAACTTAGAACATTTTTTTTATAGGCTATGCCCGGGCGAATAACTACGTGACCAAATTCTCCTGTTCAAAAGAAGATCTCTTTGATTCTTCATTCTTAACAGGAATGCATCAACATAACTGCCCTTCCATATGGATCGTCGTGGCATGAACTGTCGTATCAATGAAGAACTCTAAGAGTACGTGATCCTTGCCGGATCGATACAAAATCTTGCTGAAGGCGGGAAAATTCAAGTCATGGTTGGGTCGAGTGAATAAATGGATAGAGCCCTATGGCTCTAATTTTATATGGAAACAAAAAGCAACAACCTTATGCTCTTAATTCGAATGATTACCCGATCTGTCGATCTTCCTATGTCTGGATGGTGCAAAGGCCCTTCTCGATGTCGCCGTGCCTCCTGCGCCACCAAAGCATAGCGTCGTCGGTGAGGTACATGACGGCCGTGTCAACCTTGGCCTGTTCATCGTCGAGCTGCGCTAAACCTTTTAGTATTCCTCGACTTGCCACAATCCATTTTCCAGTTCCTAGGCGTCTCGAGCTGCCTCCCCTGCTCGCTCTGTTTTCATTCGGAACCCAGCTTCACCACTGTATCTCACTGTGGCCACCCTGATGGAGAAGATTACTGGGCCACTCTCCGCAGTTCACTTGCCAAAAGGTCCCTCCTCCCATTCTTCTTTTCAGCACTGCATGAATGACTATCGATCGGAGTTCATATCTACGAGCCTTCTTGATGGAATGATGTTCAATCGCAGAAAGTTGGCCAATCTCTTATTTAAGAATGAAGCGTTATATATGTGTTTTGTCAATTCTTTTATATAAAAAAATTATTTGTTGATTTAGTTATAACAATAATAATAGTAATAATAATAATAATAATAATAATAATAATAATAATAATAATAATAATAATAATAATAATAATAATATAATAATCATAATCATAATCATAATCATAATCATAATCATAATCATAATCATAATCATCTTGGGTGACACTCGTATTAGTACAAGTAAATAAACAACATTAAATTTGTGAAGCTAATGTTTTGGGCTTGATCTGGCAATAACACATGTTGCTCACCTACACGACAATATTGCATTTTTCGGCCTTACCAATGTTTGTATTAAAAGTGTCATCCAATCAATTTTATTCGACGATGCTAAAACTTATCAACCAACTTATAAATATGTTGCACCCACAACATTGAATAAAAAACATGGCAACATAATTAAAACCACAAATTGCAAGGTGAATCGTTTGTGTATAAACACTCAACTCAATTACAATATCTAGTGGAGGGGATAAGAAATCTCTTGTCAATTAGTGGGGAGTTTGTTTTTCACCAAGAACCATGAGAAAGCAACATGTGTGTTGACATGCTTGCGAAAGACGCACGGCGGTTGAGAGGGATTGTGTGTCTTCTGTTTAGCGCCTCATTGCATTTCTTTGCTATTAATTCAAGAAGCCCAATTGGAACTATAACTATAATTTTTTCTTGGTCGTCCTAAGACGACCTTGCACCTACCAAAAAAAAGGCCTAATAGGCAAATATATCCTAACGTTTTATCATTTTTGCTAAAATACCATAACGCTTCGATTTTTTGCAAATATATCCTAACTTTTGAATTTCGCCTTAAATTGTATCCTAAGGTTGTAATTTGTAAATAGACTTTTTTGCCCTCATACTTGATGATGTGGCATTTATAAACAATAAATTTGACTACATTAGAAAATAAAAGCTAACTCTATCAAATTAAATCGTGAGATTTTACTAAACTAACTCAATCCAACTGAACCTAACCATGCCCCAATCATTTCTTTCCTTCCCAACTTGAAATTCTCAGACCAAGCCTCACTATTTCAAAACCCATATTTGCTTACTTTCGATTCCTTCAATCATGCTCTCAAATATCAAATCAGAGCCCATTTATTCCAATCTAATCAATACATCTCACAAATCTTAAAAAACATCAAATTAGGTTAAACAATTCTTCCACCTATGAAATGTCTATTCAACATTACACCAATAACATTAAAATTGTTAAATTAGGTTTCAAGCAAATCAATCTTTTGGGTCTTGAAATTAAACTTGAATCCATCATCTATTATATTTTTGGAGATTGAAATGATGGGAATTCTTAAAAGAAAAAAACACAAATGAAGGGTTTATGGTGGTCTTTTGGCCCTAAAATTTTAGTGCGAGGGTTTTGAAGACGTGTGAAGCAACGCTTTGAGGTTGATCGAGAGGGCTTTGGCGACATCCTTGACCAGGTTAAGGCTCGTGGTTCAGTTAGGACGTCGCCCTAGCTCGATCTAGTTGTGCGCATTGGACGAAATCTTGGATCTCAACTCGATTTCTAAAGTGGGGACCCGAAAGGTCTTGTTTGGAGAAGCTGTTATCATTACCAGGCCTAGAAGAAGAAGAAGAAACACCATCTTCGTTCCATGAATTGGTTATTTGGTTGGTGTTCTTGAGTTTTTGTTGTTCTATGTTTTTAATGGGAAGAAAGAAAGAAATGAAGTCGGGACATGGTTAAAATTTGTTGGATTGAGTTAGTCCGGTTAAATCTCACGATTTAATTTGACAGAGTTAACTTTTTATTTTTTAATGTAGTCAAATTTATTATTTGAAATGACACATCATCAAGTATGAGGGCAAAAAAGTTTAATTACAACATTAGGATACAATTTAAGGTGAAATTCAAACGTTAGGATATTTTTGCAAAAATGATGAAACGTTACGATATATTTGCCTATTAGGCCAAAAAATAATTATAGTATTTCTATCAAATGGGTCATTTTTTTTTTTGAACAAAGACTGCCATTTGAGTTTGCACATTTTCTTTGACCGTGAATTTGCAACTAAAAGGTGAGATGTTCTTGATACTAATCATGACTTGAGTAGGGACTGATGTCCTTTTCCTTCTAGAACTAGGGGTCCAACCTCTACCAATCATGGCTCACAAAACCAATCGCAACATCCTAATAAAATTCAAGAGATACACACCTAATCAATACAAGTATACAACATCAAAATTTTAGCTTAATTAAATCCTAAAAATGACTACCTTAAAGAGATGTGAGATTGATAAATAGTTGTTCGTAGTAGGAACTATACTCATGTCATTGAGAATAGCAATCATAAACACCATTACATCCCTTATGTTTTCTTTACCGGTAATAGATTTATTAGCCACTTTAGGCCTCTCTCCTTCATCCCCACAACCTCATTTTCTTATCTTAAACTCACTCTTCGTAGGTCCAAATCTCTGCATCTTTCTCCTTATTGTCAATTGAGCTTTGACCTTGCAAGGTCACTTCGGCAACATGGTTTTCTAGTGTTGCAATGAATGCTCTACTTGCTATTATTTTGTGACTGAGACTAGAGTCGTTGATGGGAAGGACGTGGAGTTCATTGGTTTAGTGTTGAAGAAAGTGTAGAATACTTGATCACTTCATATTGAAGGGTTAGAAGTTTTTTTGAGGTGTGGTTTGAATGTACGTTTGTAAGATAATCATAATATCATTGACGATACTAGGATTTAGATGGATTGAGATTCTCACGGGTAAGCATTTGTCGAAAATGGGGTTTGTTTACTTAAGCCATTCAGTGAGTGCATTTGGAGTTGATTTATGTGATTTTTTTTTTACTTTTATGATCTTCATTTTCTTCAATTTGTGTTAATTGTCGAAGGTGATAAGAAGAGAGGGTGGAGCTTAGAAATCATGATTTTCTTGTTTGTTTAGAAGGGTGCTTTGGGTATTTTATAAATTTACACCATTTTTCATAAGCTCAATTTTTATGAGGTATTTCCTCTACTTAACAAAATGAATTTGACAAAAAGAATTATAAAAAATATATTTTACAATTTGTATAGGACAAAATGTTTGGATGTGTTAGGGTTTTAGTATAAATAGATTTAAGGTTGTAAACACACTATAATGCTAGTTTTTTTCGACGAATTGAAAATAATAGATTTGAAAACCCTCTGGGTCTTTATGGTTTCTGCTACTTTGTTGTGTTGTTCTTTTCTTCTCCTCTTATACTCCATATATCAATGTGGTGTTAGAGTGAGGCTGTTGACAACCGATGACTTCCAGCAAAGGAGGAAGAAAACCCCATCCCCACGACATGAGAGTTGTAGGCCCTATGGGCAGTCTTCTTTATTAAGTTGTTCCTTACTCTTTCAAACACCCAATCCAATTCGTCAACAAAAACTAGCTGTTCTCGTATGCTTACATCTATTTATTCATATAGCAAAATATAATTCTTCCACTTAGCCTTATATGACCACTACATCAATCTATTGTTTGATTTTGTATGTGAGATTGAATGCTTGATAGTGCTTTACTAATGTGGCCGATTTGTGGTTCTGCAGCTTCCAAATACGCTGAAAATCAATATATTTTGAAATCTACTTATTATGTTTTGCTTCTCTTTAACATATCTTGATTGTCTAGGTGTTAACTATTTTATTTTATATTATTTTGCATATTAAACTAAAGAAAAGAATTCTATAAGACTACAATTAGGCTAGCTATAATTTGTAGTAGTGAACGTTGGGTGATAAAGAAACAATACATTCATAAATCGAGTGTAGTAGAATTAATGATACTTTGGTGGATCCATGGAGGTTTGTAAGATATAATAAGAAATAGAGAGATTTATGAAAAAGGGAGGGGCACCAATGTAGACAAAAATTAGAGAAGTGCAGTTGCGTTAGTTTGGACACACCTAAGAAAACTTTGAAATGACCTTGTTAGATAACTCGGCAAAATAGAAGTTTATGGAATTAGAGAGACCTAAGATAACTTGGGGGGCATTAATTTTGAAGGATTTAAATGATAATCAAAGCACCTAATACATTGCATTAAATCGAGCTGAGTGAAAGCGTTGAACCATGTAGCCAACCCTAAGTAATTTGGATTGAGGTTTTTTTAGCCATTGTTGTTTTGCAAGTTAAGTGCAATGATATATGCGAAGAATAAGTCTCCTTCATGAGATGATGACTATATTTCATCTAATTCCCTTTGCTCTTTTTTTTTCCCTTCTTTACCTTTTTTATTGTTTTATTTCTATTTATTTTTGGCATAATGCAAGCCTGACCCACATGCCCTTAGAAAGCGAGTAGAGCCTAGGCATTGCTTAGACACGACCTAGGCAATGAAAATCGTGTGAATTAAATAATATTAGGGTCATGAGAATGTTTTATATAGAACAATAATTTTAAAGTGCTGAGGCTTGAGCGAGTATGCTAATGTTGTTGAAATTTTCAATATATGTATTTCATTCATCTTTCAAACATTTTGGCAAATAATTATGAAGTGCTTTAAATCTAAAAACTACATATAAGCCCTATGGTTTGCCTGGAGAGTGGCCTTGGTAATTCTGAGGCAAGATTGCCTTGATGATGGTTTAGCAATACCTAGATTATGTCCTAACAATAATTAACTTGTAAATTCCTTAATATAACATTTAGGTTTGGGTTGGATAGTTCAAAACACAGTAGGGTCCGATAGGGCCTATCTTGGTTCGAATCAAGTGAGGTCCAGTCGGAGTCTTACAGGTGAGATAGGAATGTTAAGCAAAAGGTTCTGATGTCACAATCCAGTAAAGTCTTATTAGGTTCTGATGCATTTCTGTAAATCATGTCACATTGCTAGCCTTCCAATATATTTCTACTACATCACTTTCAAACATGCTGATTCAATAGAATTTACCCGTCTCAATGCTTGAGCAAGAATTATTTTACCAAATACTTAGTTGCTTTCCCAATGAATTTTTCATATTTTAATACAGATCGTGGTTATTACTCGGTTGAAACTGTCACACTTCTAGTCGCTCTGAAAGTTCGTTACAGAGATAGAATTACAATCTTGAGAGGCAATCATGAAAGCCGGCAAATTACTCAAGTGTAAGAATTGCTATTTGTACTCTTATTATTTGTCGTATGATGATTCGAAATTAAGTATCTCAATTCTGAAGGGGTAAAAATAAGAAATGCACTTTAGTCTTTGTTTAAATTCCATGAACACTTCTAGTTTAGATCAAAGACGTTTGATGAAGATATATAATGTGTTGTTGATTTTCATGTTTGACTTCGAATCTTGATTTTTTAGGTGCAAAATTATGAAGTCTGTGATGCATTCAAAATTATTTTATAATTTTGCATGTGAAGTTGTTGAAGGTAAGCATAAATTCAAATAACAAGGTTATCATGTGTGTAGCATATGCCTTTCAAAGAAGAAATAGATCCTGGTACTTATTTCATGCTAAGCATGAAGACTGATTTTCTGTGTGTTTTACTTTTGAACCGTATAAAGGGGTATTTTTTTGGGGACTGCATCATGACTCTACCACAATTGTGGTGCCAGCACGCTTATTTTAGCATCTCTGTTTTTTGCAAGGTTATTAATATGTCTATGACGCATGATAAATCTTATCTTTTGGCAAATCTCTGACGGAAACCTGTTTTGACTTTAAATGATGATGGATTTGTTGACTAGTCCATCCGAACAAAGTCCCTCCTTGTTTTGAAAAAGTTAACAAGTACTCCAATCTGTTGATTTTATGTCTAGCACAAGAATTAAAAAACATAATATTTAGCCTAGTTTTCTGAGAAAAGTTGGTAAATATGATTGTTGTGCTCTTTGTTTTATTCAATATTTACTGGAATTTTATTGGTGGGTATACAAACATAGACAAAACTGGAAAATATGCATTTCCATGGCAATCAAATTAAAACAACAAAAAGTGTCTGAAGGGACTGATAATTTGAAATGAAGGGAGTAGATTCTTGGTACCATTTTATTTCTTTTGTAGAATTTGCCCAAGAAAATTAATGCAAAAAAATGGAAAATCCTTTGAATCAACTTTGCTGAAATTAAAGGCGCATTAGCTACTCCTACTAGAGACATGAATATTGTTCAGTTTATCTGTATATATATTGGGTTGAGGTGATATCGATCTTTGACCAAGGTTCAGTACAAGGCTGTCCTGTTATAATGTTTTCACATCAAATTGCATTTTAAACTCGATTGATTCTGGTTTAATTTATGTATGCCTTTAATGCTCCATTCTATGTCTATATATGGTAAATATTGCACAGATGGCAATGACCTCATGGTTCGGAGGCAATATGACCAGATTATGGGAAGAGTAATGTTCTTTAGAATACTAATTTAGGTTTCTATGAATAATGACATTGAATTTAAGAAGTCACAAATTCAGTTTTTGAGATAAGTTGGCTGTTTGAATATGTGGTACATGATATTTTGAATTGACGGATCTTGAGATTTAGGGCAATCCAATGTGCATGCTTATTTCTGAAATTCACTTAGATATTTATACTCAGAGTTATGAAGAATTTTTCGTTGTAAATTGTTAATATATGGTGGACTGGAAGGGTTTGAGTAAAACTTGTTTTATGCTTTTTAACTTGATTTTGAGTCATGAACGGAGAAACATCTTGAAGTTTATTTTCGTCAGTTCATGTGGGACTCTTTCTAAGTCATTCATGGTCTTGTTATTGTTTATTTATTTTTAAAAGAAACTTCAAGATTCAATAAGTTGATAAGACTCCAACAATGTTGAGTTTTGAACCTAGGTTAGTTAAATCATTTTCTATTTTTTAAAATTGTAAGTAGGGATGTACATGGGCTAGTTGAATCAAGTTGATGGTAATATTTTGTTCAAGCAAATTATTGTCGCTGGAAATAGAATTCAATTCGATTTGATATTGTCTAATTACCGTCTCAATCCAACTTAATCCAATCCGCTAAATACAAATTGGGTCAAGTTTATCAAGTTTGGTAGAATGAAAATACATCGGCAAACTATCATTTGAATTACACACACACACACACACACACACACACACACACACACACACACACACATATATATATATATATAATTGGTGATTCTACCATGGTGATTGGAGGAAATCACCATAGATGTTGATTTTTATTTTTATCCATTGGATTTGGATCCAATGGATAATATAGTTTTTTACTTTTTTGGTATTTGTGCACACATTTAAAAATCATTGATGTAGCTTTCAAAATGACCATTTGATCTAAATCGAATGGTCAAAAGGAAAATCACCATTGGATCTAAGGGTAGTTCTACCACTCAAGGTTTAAAAAATCGATAAATTTCGCCGAAGTTTGAGCGAAGTTTGTCGATTTTGAGGTGAGCGAAGCGAAGTTCAGAGGCAGTAGAAAAATTGCAAAAATTAGACTCAACTTCGGCTAACTTCGACCGAACTTCGAAAACATTGATGGAAGTTAGTAAAACATGAAATAAAATTGTTATGTTTCATGGAAGTTGAGCAAACTTCGATTAAAATTTCACCTATGCTAGAAATATACTTAAAATTCGGAATATCCTCCGGTGCATGAGTTTTATGCATTGTTGTATGATTAAGTATATTTCTAGCATCTTTATGAAGAAACTTGACTTTTCTAGCATTTAAAGTGAAATTTTGTAAACTTCCATGCACCGGCGAATTTTTGTTAGACTTCTATCATCGAAGTTAACTTCCTTGAATTAATTCTGAATTTTAAGTGAGCGAAGTCATATGCGAAGTCGAAGTTTCGAACCTTGCTACCACGGTGATTGAAAAAAGCCACCATTAATGGTGATAACATTTATGACCATTGGATTAAGATCCAATGGTCATTTTATAGCTATGTTAATGACTCTTAAATGCGTGCACTAACACCAATTTTTTTTTTGACCATTGGATCTAAATCCAATGGTCAAAATTAAAAATTAGCATTTCCTAACGAAAAAATAAAAATAAAAATCACCATTCGTAGTGATTTTTCAATTGTCATTTGATGGTTACAAAATAACTATTAAGTATTATATATTATGATAATGACTGTCACTACATGAAAATACCAACTGTGATGGCCCCTAACCCAAATCAGGGCACCGCCTGACACTAATCAGCCATTAACCCTTAATCACGTCCATGTAGGAGCTAGCGACGTATTAGTCAGCCTTCTTGTTCATTTAACCTCTTTATTCATGTTCAGGATAAATATTTTACTCCTTAATTGTTCATCATGTTTTTCAGAGTTAATTGAAATGCAGAAGTTTTAGTTAAGACATCAGAAATTAAAACCAAACACATATATGTGGAAACCAGGTAGGATAGATCACATGCACAATCAAAAGGCAAAAGTACAAAATACTTGGATCAAAGTTGGGGTACTAACTCTCAACCCATCAAAATATCCTAAAAGTAGAACGAACAATATAAATAAGTAAATACAAGCATAACCTACAAAAGTAGCAAAAATCAGGTCTCTTTAGGCCCAAAGGTAGTCGCCTAGCTTCTCCTTGCCTCTGCTACTGGTAGGCTCTGAAATTGTCGCCAAAAGCGACAATTCCAGTGAGTAAACCCTGAGACCATCTATTCACATTTTGAGTATTCAAAGATAGATAACTAAATGCATAATCACTAAATAAAGGATATACAGGAAAGTAAATCATGCAGGAGGGTACCAACTGACCGAGGAAAGGATTGAGTGCGGGAAACGAAACTAGGTGCTACGGGAATGGTTATAAGTTCGAACACTCTGGAGGTCACTCTGAGCTTAATATGTGTTCATAGAGGGAACCTTAACCCTATCTATCTCCGAGTTAAGCGCCGAGTTAAACTCTGAGCGTGATAGGTGTCCATCGATGGAACCCCCTAGCCCAACCTTTCTCTGAGTTTAAATGTTGGTCCTTTCAATGGTCCCTCACATGCACTTTTTCCAACAACAGAGTCACCTCTCCACTCTTCACACTTCTCATCTCATCGCACACACTAGCTACAAAGTCGCTTCTACGATCCTTCACATTTCTCTCATCACAATCACTCTCCCTTTTCTCACTAATCTCTCTTAATTTCTTTTTATCCTGTGTTTCATTCACCTCCGGTGTTATTTTTACATTTTAATTTGCATGCATGACTAGCTCCAATGGCGATACGTCGAACGACACCACCTCCAACAAGCCGATTAATCTCTATGTTGATCATCGCATTACAGAGAATTTGGGGTGTGAGATTGACATCACTACTGGTGAAGTCAACTTATACTTCACTTCTTCACGCCTACGGTCCGACTCCGAGAGCTTCATGTCGCCGGCAAGGGAGCACCGCCAAGCTCTATATGAATGATAATTTCACATTATTCCCACCTCCCTTTGTCAACTATCATGGGACCACCTCGCCTCAACATCATGACTCATCGAGAAGGCAGTTGCCTGATCATGAAGGCCTCTACCACCCCAAATCTTCGAAATGCGCGATGGCTGCTCGATACTCCACTATGAACGCAACTTCCCTCTATCATTATTTAGCTTGGAAGGACAAGAAGATACACAAATTAATTAAGATGCAAGTTATTAATAATATATATATATATATATATATATATATCTAGAAGAGGTGCTTAAAACCCTATGATTAACTTAACTGTTGGTATCTTTGATCGAGAGGGAATAAAATACTATTTGAGGACTATGTAGATATCACGAACCACGATGCAGCCATCATCCAGCAGGGAAGAAGTTTTGAAGTGGCGATGGAGACGCTCAAGAACCCCCCCCCCCCCCACACACACACACACACGCGCGCGCTAGGACTAGTGAAGTAGAAAAGGGGGTGCAGTTAAGCTTAATATGGATGGAAGGATTATCCGAGATTGTAATGGGGCCAAGGGCGACAACGACTGTTTTAGTGAAACTTTGGGGCATGTATAAACTACCAAGGGCTGAAGTTGCGTTGGGATAGGGGTTACAAGAAAGTTGATGTAAACCTGGATAGTAAATGTGTAATTGACATGGTTAAAAGAAGCAAGGGTTCTACCATTTTCGTTTGGTCTGAGATATCAGACGACTACTTGATCATAACTGGGCATTGATTATCTCGCATACATACTGTCAAGGCAACAGGGGCGGCGGATGCCTTCGCAACATACGAGGAGTTTCGTTAAGAATTAACGATTTTTTCTGACCCTCTCTATTGTATTCACAATAATAGAGGATATTAGAGGAGTAGCATATTCTAGAATGTGCCTGATGTAATCATGATGTATGGGCTTATGCCCTTTTTCTACTTTCAAAAAAACTGTAATTTACTATGGTTCTGATTTGTCTGGTTGTGGCTAGTAAAAGAAAATCCATGCACGTGGTTAACCAAACTTTAATTTACAATTGGATCTTAATTAGCTACAACGGGATAGAGACCATCTTGTAGTAAATTAAGTTTTATTTAATCACGTATATGGATGCGTCTTTTTCTAGCTACAACTGGGTAAATCAGATCTATGATAGATTACATTTTTTAAAGTTAATCACAGGCCAACATGCCTATTAATTAGGTTTGTATCTTCCTCTCCTTCCATGCCAGATGACGATAGAGCAAAGTCGTGTTTAGATTGGAATATCAAGCGACCATCGTGCCTTTCAGCTGAAGATTTGGGGTCGCCAAGGTCTTAATGACTAGACGCCTTGTCGATAAGTCTTGATGTTGAGGTGATTCGGTCCCATGATAGTTGACAAGGGTGGCGGAAATGATATGGAATTATTATTCATCCTCTCATGCCATATAGCTCGTCGGTGGCACTCCCTTATTGGCGATATGAAGCTCTCAAAGCCTGACCGCGACCGTGAAGAAGTGAAGTCTATGTTGACTTCACTAGTAGTGTTGCCAGTCTCACATCCCAAATTCTCTGTGATGCGTGGATTAACATAGAAGTTACTCAACTTGTTGGAGGTGGTGTAGTTAGACGTATCGTCATTGGAGCTAGCCATGCATGAAGATTAAAATGTGGAAATGACATCAAAGGTGCATCAAACACTAGGCTGTAAGAAGTTAAGTGAGATTGGAGAGAAGAGGGATTATGAGTGATGAGAGAAGTGTGAAGGATCGTGGAGGCTTTGTAGTTAGTGTGCATGACGAGATGAGTAGTGTGGAATGGAGGTGAATTTGTAGTTGCAAAAAGTGCATGTGAGGGACCATTGAAAGGACCAACATTATGGATCACTAAAACAAAGAAATACATCTTCAATTCAATCTCTCTACCCAAACATATGAAATTTACTAATTTCACATAGCGACAACCACCATCACAATATATATAATACTTGATAGTTCTTTTTGTAACCATCAATAATATCCAAAGGATAACAATTTGTAGCAAATATATGTGTAAGAAAGTGTCACCCAATTAAAACTTCTCAATATTAAAAATTACTTCAGCAAGGAGGGGGGCCAATGTATTGATTTTCTATTGGAGGAGGGTTATGAGGTGCATTACATTTAAGGCAAATGATTTTTTGTCATTCTTTCGGTACACGCATTTGCTACACATTGGTATAGATTCCCTTGGAATTTGTGCGACACACATCCCAATCAAATCTACACTATTGTGTAGCAAATGTATGTCTCCTAGAATGTTAGATTATCATCTTCCTACATTTAAATCATAGTACCATACAAAAAAGGGTTGTGATTAGGCTTGAAAATACAGAGAACTGACATTTTTTTTTTCACATATTTGTGGACGATCTTCCTTTGTAATTGTTGCTGCTCAAAACGGTATGGTTAAATGGGGCTATCCAAAAGAATGAACTTACAATTTGTAAGTGAACGAGTTTCACAGGTACGAATTAAGTTATGCCAGTGCATCAATTGAGATGTACCCCCTTATTCCAACACTATTTTCCATGTTCGCTTCTTAGCTAGCATTCTCAACACAATTTTTATTTTCCTAACTTTAGTGACTAATTAATTCCAACTTCCTTTAGAAAATAATTTACAACTAGAGATTATATACTAAATGGCTTACATGGTAATTTGACGAGCGAGAGTAAATCCTTACTAGATGTAATACTACTTCATCCATGCTCAGTTTTAAAGTTGGATCTCGGTTTAAGCAAGCCTCGCATAATTTTGCCATAGCAAATGTAAAGTCCATGCGCGGATACACTGAGACTTCAATCAATGAACTCAGAAAGTCCCACAAGAGGATCTCTTTCAATTATATGAATCAAATTGGTTGATAGCAGCACTTCTCTTTCATCTCGTACGTACCATTATGCTTTGGCAGCTTCATGTTAAAGTTCGAACAATAGAATCAATTTTGTAATATGTACATATCAGATTGGACTATGGACTCTATTACTGGGTCTAGTGGTGTAATCCAATCTAATTGATCTTATACTATACACTTAAGTTACTAACTTTTTTAGGTTTATACCTAAAAATATCGTTACTTGTCGTTGTCGTAATCATGATGTATATACAAAATAACAACATAACAACCTTATTCCCAAATTAGTTAGGGTTGGCCACATGGATCAAACCCTCCACTTAACTCTATATAGGCATCAAGATTTACATTCTTATACTTAAAAAATAGAGGGCAGCAATCGCAACCCATTCATCCTCTCTTCCCACCCTATATAAGAATTTCAAATTTATGACTACAACACCCTTTGAGTTAATTCCGACATTGCCCTTATGCAAAACTCATTCACATCCCTCTCGCCACTCAAACCACTCTCCTCACCTCACATACCTCACTTTCCCCTCTCATTCACATTCTAATCTTCCTAACGATCGAGTCTTCAGCAAGTTTAAGATGATCTTGAATTTAGAATGAAGTCAAAATCAAAATGTGGTGGTTGTGTGGACAACAAAAGCAAAGTTTTCAAATTTTTGAATTTGTTTAGAAGATTTTGATTGATGTTGTTCGTCGTTAATGTCAGCCCTATTTGGTCGAGATTCATGTGTGAGTCTCAGCCACACCAGCTCGAAATGTAGTCGTATATTTCGGTTGGTCTCAACCAAGATTCATAGGTGAAGTTTGGCCATAGCTGGGCGAAATTCATTTATGAATGTCATCGCATTCAACCGAGATGTGTATTTTGGCTCTTTTTTTTGCATTTCAGTCATGTATGGCCGAGATCCATAACTTGGGTCTCGACCATTTTTGGCTGAAATCCATACATGGATGTTGGCCTTGTGTGCCCATGATATAAATGAAGATCCAAGATTGAATCCACCTACAAAATTACACTTTTTTTTAGCAAGATCCATCTCAAAACTCCCAAAAAACTTGCATCTATCTAAAACTAAGGATTAAAATCAAGAATTATGTGAAAATCAAATGAAAATTTAAAACTAGGGTGAAAGAAATGATGACGTTAAAAAGTGAGGGGAAAGGAAAAGACTAGCAACGAGAAGTGCAGGTGAGGGTCGGAGGGATATATGTTTTGTGGAAGGGGTCCGATGAGAGAGGCGTGGTTTGTGCTAGGAGAGAACGAAAATTCGAAAGAGGGCACAGTGAGAGGTGGTGGGGTGGGATTGATCTCTAGGTAAAGTTGGGTGGGAATGGTGTTTTAGGTATTATTATATTATTGTTGGGTGGGTTCATAATTTTTTTAAATGGTGATGGATGGTCAATTTAAATTGGGTGGGGAGATAAGATGGATGGGTTGAAATATTAGCCCTTAAAAAATATCCTATCATGACTTTATTGTTAGTTTTATATCACATACTTTATATGCATTAATTATTCTTCGAATAGAGAGGTTGTTTGGGAAGAAGCTTGGCGATCTTTCTCATAGCGGGTTTATATTAATTTTATTTGGACAATTAATTAAGGATGATTATAATATTGGTAATTTGTAGTTTTATCTTTTTATGTGATTGACACATGCCTTCTATTTTGTGGTTGATAATTTTCAGTTAGGTATATTTGTTTGTATGCGTGCATTTATATTTTATTATATGAAATTTATTCAATCCAATATGTATTGGGTGGGTTGAAGTAGATTAGATTGAGAGGTGTTTTGGATTGGGTTGAAATGGAAATCTTTATCCATAGTCATTGAATTGGACATAATTCTAGCCTAAAGCTTGGCCTGTTCCAGTCCGGCCTGTTCTAGTCCATTCATACCCCTAAACTTAATTGTTCAAATTGTCAATATTATAGTTGTCATCTTTAGATTATGTTTCAAATTGAACAAGAAGAAAACCTAATGCAAAAGCAATCTTCAACTTTTATTCTTTGAACATTCCTCCTATTGTCCATACTTCAAAAATTAAGACTGATTAATGTACAATAAACAATAAAGCATGTGAAAAATATGGAACTAAGGTATCTTAAGAGCAAGATTATAAATGTATTTTGTAAAGTATTAAAATTTATTTTTGTAATCGATTGCTTACTGCCCAGATTACAGAACTTCCAATGCAACCCAATCCGACCTATGTTTCTATCCAATCACGCGGATTGGGTTTGTGTACTCCTAATTTTAAAAATTGGTGAACATTACCTGGTTTTTACTGTGAACATTGTGTTAATCACTAACGCGTCACCATTTTGTGCTTTCTACTGTCATCTCTTATTCCAAATACTAATTGAAAGCTTTTGGTTTCAGGTATGGTTTTTATGATGAATGCCTGAGGAAATATGGAAATGCAAATGTCTGGAAGCATTTTACTGATCTTTTCGATTACCTACCCCTCACTGCTCTTATTGAAAGTCAGGTTGCTACATAGACCGGTGTTATACCTTTTAAAAGTTGTCTTGTTAATATTTGTCATAACTTTTTATTTTTTTATTTTTAATGTTTAGATATTTTGTTTACATGGAGGGCTCTCCCCATCCCTGGATACATTAGATAATATCCGTGCCTTGGACCGTATACAGGAGGTACGCACATTGTTATTTTCAAATGACTTTAGAGCAATTGGTGCCTATTTTTCTTGTATTCTTTTCATTTGGTGTAGTACTTAGTCTGATTCAAGAAATATAATTCCTTATGATAATTCTCTTTAGTTTCTATTTCGGAGTTTAGTTTCTATTGTTACTATTTATTTTACAAATTATAATTGTAGAAGGATTTCACCAGTTACCCGATCTGTGGTTGTAATGCTAATGAAGTTTAATGTTCAAATAAATAGGAGGTTCGTAATTATGCTATAGATAAGTTTGGAAGTTGATAATTGATGTTCTAGAATGATTTAGCAAATCTACTATCATTTTTTGAAATAAAAAATTTATCATTTTTCTTTGTTTTTTCCCCTTGTATATGTTGATTTAATATGTTAACTTTGATCTATCGATTGAAAATGCTTCAGCCTAATATCATTTTTTTGAAATAAAAAATTTATCATTTTTCTTTGTTTTTTCCCCTCAAATCTGTTGATTTAATATCTTAACTTTGATCTATTGATTGAAAATGCTTCAGCTGCATTAAGTACATTAATCGATGTAGGAAATATAACTTACTAAGATTGTTCATTTTAGTATCTATATTATCCCTTTTTTCTATTTTTTTCGGCTTCCTTCTTTTTAGAAGGGATTTCATTAGTTTCTCTTTTAAGATTATGTAATAAGAATTTTTAAGTGTTTTAGAAGTGTCCTTAAAGAAATGGTGACTCAAAATCTTTACATGTATTCATTAGCTTAGGTTATGTCAACATTTTGTTGTTACCATGTATGTGAGGACCACTGGTCCTCAAAACATTTTTGCAGTTTGAATAAATTCTTGTTAACTATAAAAAAAAAAGAGTTTTGCTAATAGATCTATAAATTTTCTTGCCGAAGGACTCTTTCAATTGAAGTTATCCATATAAAGCCCTAGATAATCTACTATCATCATACAATAAAATCTTAGTTTTATAAGCATTGTTCTTTATTTTATATTCTTGCCGAATCCACTGATTCTACTCTTTTTATTTTGAATCTATTGATTGATTCATTGCATTTCCACCTCCATTGAGCAGTATTGAGCTCATTTTAGTGCTTACTTTCCGTTGTGGCTGAAGATTTTCTCCTTTTAGTATCCTTCACCAATTGGATCAAATGTTCAGGGATTCAAATATCGTCTCCTCAAGATATTCTTGTCTTTACAATGGAAAAATATTATGGTGATATGATGGATGAAGATATGGTCAGGTCGACCTTGTTTATACTCTTCTACCAATTGGATCTTTCATCTTTAATTTGTGCATTTTGGTCATGGAGATTCTTCAACTCAAACTTCCAACTTTTTAAGCTCCTCCTTTGTCATAGCAAGCTTTCCTCATTCTTTCTCTTATGCTTTCTGCGATTCTATTATTCTTTGTATTTTGCAAATATTTGCGGTTTTTATGTTTTAAATCATTCTCTTTTTTTTTCGGTACATTATTTTATTTTTGTAAATGTAAATTTAGGGCTGCCTTTCTATTATTTTTCTAACTTTTAGAATTTTATTTTTCTGTATGTTTTCTAGTTACTGTTTTGATTCTTGTGAACTTAATGCGTCGTTTCTTAGTTTTGCATTCAAGAATCAAGTCTAAAATACGGATTGTGATTTATGTTTTGATTTCATAAAATATGAACTTTGAATTTTTATTATTCTCCTGTGCTTTCTTAAAATTGATTCAACATTAGTAGAAAAAGAGAAGTTATTTGGGAGCATTTCATACTTTTCGCCCAAATAACTAAAGTTATTGGTGGTGTCACTATTTCGACAAGAATTACTCTGGTGGGGGTATTCCCATTGAAGTATAACTTGGCAAGGATAGGATGATAAAACCTATGTACTAGATGGAGTTAGCTTTCTTCTAAGAAGTTGTGAAGATAAGATTAAGGACAATTCAAGTAAAGAAGATAAAATGCATAATACTAGCCGAGGGATGAGTTCATCGATCTTGATGCTCTTGGAAGCGGCATAGTTGGTAATGGTGGTGGGGCACCTAGTAATATTAGAGTTTGCACTCAACAATTAGGAGGAGGAATGATAAAATGTGCCAGAGAAAAGACAAACAAACCACCATTGATGAGTCGGAAATAAGATAGGAATGAGATTGCAAGAAAAATGATTAGATCTCATAAAGTCAGAGGAAAGTTTTTAGATATTATGAATAGGTAAATATTATATATCTCTCTAGATTTTGAACCATTTGGTGCTGGTGCTTTGTTGTCTATTCCTTTACCACTTGTTGTCTTGCATTTCTGCTTTGGGGACACTTAATTCTAAACTTGATCCATGGGTTTTCAGAGAATGATTTGCTTTGGCTCTTGCATTAATTTGGCAATGCTATTCTCGTACTTTCGTGGATGGATTTTGTTTCTGATAAAAAATAAAAATAAATAAAAGTAGTAGGATGGATTTGTTTCGGTAATGTTGATAATTGATATTATCTTGCGTTTAATTAATTTTTGTTGTTTCGTGGAATAGGTTCCTCATGAGGGCCCAATGTGTGATCTTCTATGGTCTGATCCTGACGATCGATGTGGGTGGGGAATATCTCCACGAGGAGCTGGTTACACGTTTGGACAGGATATTGCTTCTCAGTTTAATCACACCAATGGACTCTCCCTTATTTCAAGAGCGCATCAGCTTGTAATGGATGGCTACAACTGGTGTCAGGTGGGTTGGATTCCAAGATTGATCCTAAATTTATTTTGAGTATCGTTTTCATGTTGTTCAGTTCTGGTTGAAAGTTTGAATTCGAAGTTACTTATCACATAAATCGCATTAATTTTACAGGAAAAGAACGTGGTGACGGTATTTAGTGCACCAAATTACTGTTACCGATGCGGAAACATGGCTGCAATACTTGAGATTGGGGAAAACATGGATCAGAATTTCCTTCAGTTTGACCCAGCCCCTCGACAGATCGAGCCTGACACCACTCGGAAAACCCCCGACTATTTTTTGTAATCTTCTCATCATATTTGCAACCTGTTAATGCTTCTTGTTTCCCGCGTCATCCTTGTAGATGTGTCTTAGAAAAAAGGAGTTTTGGCGTTTAAAAGAGATCATCATTCTTTTGTCTCGTGTTACTGCTTTTATTCCACCCTTGGATGAATCATTTATAGCTTTAAGTCCTCTATTTATGTATGTAAGGGAAATAAGTGGCAATAACAATGCATCTCTTTTTTTTTCTATTACTTTGAACTATGAAGCCTCCATGTTTAATGTGCTTCCAAGTTATGTTACCAGCTTTTTTGACAAGAAAAAAAAAAAAGTTACCAGCTATCAGGTCGTGAATCAGGTCATTGGCTCTAGTTGGACATTGATAAGAAATTCTTGAATTGGTTTAGCAATGGATTTGCACTAAAGCGAGCGCAATGGAAGAGTTTGATCTATATAACGGACCTTAATTAATTTTGGATTGAGACTATCTTGTTTAAATACGATAATGCTATCTTCACTTCATTATTTGTAGTTCAATTTTGAAGTTCTGCTGATAGGCGCATTATGACTTGACAAATTATGTCAGAGCCCTTAAAGTTTTGTGCGTTTTCTTATTGATACTTACCTTCCCTTTACTTCGTTAAAAAGGCTCGAGCAGGCTTATCCTTAAGCTAAAAAAAAAGAGTTCCACCCTTTTTATACAACTCTTATAAAGTTTTGCCCCTGATCTAGTTTCATCAGCCTTCGAGATATTGAAAGCTTATTTCCATATTTCTTCAATTTAAAGAAGCCTCAACTTAAGGCGACATCTCTTGTACAACCTAAGGCTAGCATGCAACCCTCAAGGCGAAATGGTTAGCAAGACGGTCAATCAGTTTAAGTCGGTCGGAAGCCACTCCTTCTGTGAAACGGCTCGTGCATGTGTGCATGTAAAAGAGAGCTAATGGGAGGAAGGGACGTTAAGGTGCTGCAGCAAAGTAAGCTTAGCCTTTCTCCGGTCAGCTGATATAGACTCCCCCCTCACTAGCACTGAAATTAGATTGGATGTGAAAGAATCCTCAGCGAGAAGACCTGAAACAAGATCCTTTTTTTTTCTCCCATTTGATCCAAGGCAGAAGGAAATAAAGGAACTGCCACTTCCACCCGGTAGAAGAACTAAAACCCCAAGGCCAGAAAAAAGTACTAGAAATGGCTCGTTTGGAGAGGGAATTGAGTGACATGTAACGAATTCCCACAGTGAAGGACTAAATGAGGATTGCTTATCTCACCGGTTATTTCATCCTTGGGATTCTATTTCCTACTCACAACCTTAGTCACTCCAAGTGCCACTCAAGCCTATACAAAATTTCCGTTATCAATTACCTATCTCCCTCACTGTCGAGCGATTCTGTTCTAAAAGAAATCAAACTGCATTCCTCTTGGACATGGTTTCCTTTTTGGATGGCGAAGCGTGGGTAAAAAAGAATCGCCTATTCGAGCTAGGTAGGCTTGGTCACCGGAGAATATCATATTGGCAAAAGAAAGAAGGAGAATAGTACAAGCAAGTACACAAACTCACCACGGTCACTGCTAGTAAAAGTTTATCACCGGAGTCGAGGGTATGCAGGAAGTGCTGTGTTTGTTGATAGCTTATTGGGTGATCTTCGCTTTTTTGCCCACAAACATAGGAAGATTCAGAATCTTTCTCCTACGAAAGGATCGAGATATACTGCTAGCAGCAGCTAACTTGTTAAGTCATCAAACGAGTAGTAAAATGAGCCAATAGAAGATCCTAACCCATAAGAAATGGAAAGCTCTAGCGGGCTATGGAGGCCCTTATGTTCTATTATAGTTTATTTTCTCTTAGTTGATCTAGCCCATTCCTAGTCAATAGCTGAATGGTCTGTGAATCCGGATGAGAATAGAGAAAGCCTGGGTCATATTAGCAACATAACAAACGAACTAGCGAGTAATCAAGTAGTGAAGGACAGAGAATTACTAATTTTAGCTCCATTCATGATATCGAAAACTGGGAAAGAAGGAAAGAGCCTTCCCCAGGATTGTAGGGATAGGGTCTTTTAACATTTAGATGAAGCGAGGTATTCGTCCATACCATCAATACAGTTTGCAAAACCAGGGACTGATCCTGAAAGGTAATAAATGGAATAAATAGCATGTCCTTTCAACGGAGAATTCTGAGATTCATCAATAGAAAGTAGAACTTGCCGTGGAATAGGGCCAGAGGCAGTAGGTATTCGCTGATCCGTGCTTCAGCCACGAGCTATGACCGCTTTCTTGTCGTCAGTGTTTACATGACTTAGGATGTGAAAGGGGCCCATCAATACATAAAATGAGGATATTATATCGTTTTACCCTGTCCTTTTTGGAAGCCTTATCTCTGCCAGACTGACTTTCATCAAAGATCTTAGTTTAGTTTTGGGACTAAGGAAAATTCTAAGACATATTTTTGAAACATCCTGATCTCTAGGATGCCACTGCCCCCATTGACCTCCCTTTCGACATGGCACTTGCTACGCCTTCAATGTTTCTTCTGGGCTCGAAGACTCTCCAAGTAGGTGTGCCAAGTCCCCGACGCCAAGCTCTGAACCAAGATCCACCCGTCTCTAGGATGACTAAAGGCCTTTCCCCCTCCCAGGCACGTGGCAAAAAAATTGTTTTCGATCCGAGTTCTAAGTCCTCGAGGTTTTTCTAGAATGATTCTCCACATTTCCAATCTCGCAAGATGTCCGCTCACTCTCAGCCTCGCACCGAAGCTCCTTAGACTCCCACCATATGGGCCCCCACTTCCACTATGGTGGCCACTGTTTGACTCAAAATGATAGCACCCTTGTCCACATCCCGGACGATGGCGTGCCCCTTAACGCTGTCTATGCAGGGGCCCAAATCACTAGCGTACGTCTGTCAATGGATGTGGAGTATACAATTTCCCTAAGGGATTCTCATCTGCATGGATTTGGTTGCCTTGACATCACAATGATAAATTTCTTAATAGTCCCCGTTTAGTTTCACAACTTCCTGTTTCAAGCGCGTTTAGCCCTGCGATCCCACAGGTCATGAATTCTTATGTTGAGGTAATGGATCGTATGGAAGCGCGTAATAGATATCGGGAAAATGCTATGACGCAAGCTCGGATCAAGCGGGAAGAGCTCGCGTCTGCTCAGGCTGCCTCTGCTAAGTCCGCAAAAGAGCTATCTTATGTTGTCAATGAAATCAAGCGCCCAGGGTCCGAGCTTAATTAGGAGAAGAAGAAGTACCAAGACCTGAAAGCTAGGTTGGTGCCGAAGGAGACCGAAATGTCCGAGAAGCTCACTTTCCTATAAAATCTTAATCTCAAAAAGTCATACACTTTCTAAGACCATTCGGTCCCTCGTCCGGAATTCTACACTCCATCCAAACTGGTGTTGCCGTTACCGAGAAAGCTGATTCCCGAGGTCTTGATGCTCCTTCAGGTCTACCTGCACCTCCTCGTCCTCCAACTCCCGCAGCCAAGGCATCGCAGTCGGCATCCTCCCAGCCTCCAACTCTAGACTCCAAGTCCGGTCCTGAGAACATGACCACGTCGGTGGGAGAGCCCAACGTGGAGGTGCTTCAAAACTATAAGGCGCGCTAGCAACAAGAAAACGCCTTACTGTACTAATATATTGGAGGGGGTTCCAAACAACGGCTTGAGCGCTAGCTGTTGCTTGTTAGGTCTCATGTAGACTTGTAGTGATAGGGTCCTTTAGTCACATTTCGGCTTGTAGTCAGTGGCCCGTTATCTTTCGATGTAGTGTAGTAAAGCAAGGCACATTAGCTTTAGAGTTTGGAAGCTTAATAAAATGCGTTTTTTTATGCTTTTTTTGAACGAAAATGGACAATGAATTGAATTTGTTCTAATGGTAGAAAAGAGGATTGAATTTACTTGCTTTCAACTTTAATGAGCAGTTAGCCTCTTCCTTGGGCGCTTATGGGAATTAAAGGGCATAAACATATGAATAAGCGGAACCTGCATTAGCAGACACTAGGGAATCCTCAACTAGAGAATGAGCTATTTCATCCGTCGAAGGAGAAGTCTCATTTGAAGAAACAAGAGATTCTGATTTTGACTAGTCAATGGTTTTGGGTTACCCTGAATCAAGAGATTATGTTTCTTACTAGCCAACAACAGATGTGCAATGTAGTTAAACTTGGGAAATTTTCCTTTGGGTGTGTGGGTCCCACCCGTAGAGCTTAAAGTGATTCTTTCCGAAAATTACTCATTTCCTTCTTTGCTTTCGAGTACGTTGCTTTAGACAATTGTAACTAGGGTACTTAATTCGTTACTCCTTTCCCTGCCCAGTCCCGAGCCTCCTTTTCCAGCTCTCTGTCCCTCTTCCTCTTGCGTAAGGGCTTATTGAGGAGCGATGGCTCTCGTTTTGTGTGCCGTGCCATTTCGTATACATATTTTTTTCATTTTTTTACTTAGCTTGATTAGCGAGGCACTTTATTGAGGAGCAAGGAGTTGCAACAACTGCTTTATGTAGTTTTAGCTGCTTTAGAAACAAAGGATTAAGCTAAGCAAATAGGAGCATTGCATTTCTTTTGCCAAAGGCCAGTGATTGACTAACCGTGTCTTGACTAGGCTGAGGGACATACATTACAGGAATGGACTTAGAGACTTAGCCATCAAACGAACCGAGTGCTTTCCTTGTTCGAGATTTCAGTTAGGAGACCAAAGCAGAGGGACGATAGCAAGGATTTAAAGCATCAAACAAAAAAATGTGACCGATGTGATTGAACCAAAGCTCCCATTTTAGATCTGGGCAAGGCTTTGAGGGCAGTTGTTGGAGATGATGCTTGTACCGAAGATGGAGATGCAGATTTAACTGCGGATGGAGATTCATGATCTAAGGGATCGAGAAAAGTTGTCTAGTAAGTTGTTGAACTCTCACTCGAGAAAGGCATTATAAGTGCTTTTAATGCACGTTGATTATGAGCGGCAGTGGGTGAGGAAGGAAGTGATAGAGAATAGAAGCCGACAGCCGATTCGCTGACATATTCTTTTCCAACAGACAATTCCACAATGAAGGATTTGCCAATAGACGATTCGCCAACTAATGAATATCCAACTGATTTGCCAACATATTTTGTTTCTCATGAAACAAGAGATCTAATTTCTTATGAATCTGAGGTGGAATGAGAATGTTTTTCAGCAGAAGGTGTTTAGTCTCTTTGCTTGTTTGCTCGACTCCCTGATTATTGTTTATGTTGAGAGCGAGGATCGAGATAGGGAAGTTCATTAAGCTTACACTAGGCAATTGGACAAGACTCTTATTAGGACTATTCTATTCCACTCTTGATTGACTGACCGATAAAAGGGACTATTCCACCTTGGTGCATTCCTGACCTAACTTGGTATTATCTTCAATCAGAGAGACTGGTTACCTATAGTAAGTTGAGAGGATAACATAAGCTAATCAACCAAAGCAGAGTAAGTAGTGAAGGAAGCTGTCTCCTTATTTACTAGACTTTCAGAAAAACAATGACTATTGCTGCTCGAGTTATAAGGAAAATACTTTATCAACAGATGACAAAGCTAACTTGGACATCTAGAAGGACATGTTTTGATCTGTGTGCCGAGTTTGATCTTTTCTTTTGTGTGATGTTTGAAACTCAATTTCTTATTGAAAATGAGTGTGACAAGGGCGCCGATCCAGCCGGTATCGAGAGCTCTAATGATCATGGCGATTAAGCAAACTAGGTAACCTTAAGAGGCCTGGCCTACTTGCCCCTTCAAGTCAAGTTAGTGCTATGTACCCCCTCAAGTCAAGTTAGTGCTATATACGTCATACATACTAGGCGAAACCACCAGACAGAATGGTAGAATACTTTGAGTGCACAAGTAGCTTAATCCTAATTCAATTAGGGCTTAGGTGCTTAATTGCGAGTTTCCTGCCGAGCCTTTTCCTTGTTCTATAGGCTGCCCTTTTAGGGCAATTAATGAGTCAATGCGTTACGATTTTACAAGGTGTAGATATCTAGGATTGAATTCTTGTGGATTAATGTAGCTTTCATTCTGAGGTAGCTCTTTTAAGAGCTTCCTTGATAGCTCGTGTGTAATCAGATTCTAGTAAAAAGGTCTTATCTTACTATTTCCTTGCTAGAAGCACTATTAGAATGCTTAGAAGTCTTTCAAACTCCATTGCTTTGCTTAAGTGAACCACTATGCATTGCTGCTTATGGCGTTTCAAAAGTGGCATAATTTAGTTATGAATGAGATTATTTATACCTTGTTTAGGGAAGGAAAATGGGTTACGGAGCTTCTGTTAAAAAGTAGCTCAGGTGCAAAGTAAAAACAAAAGTAAGTAGAAAAAATTGGTAGTCTATTTGAAACTCTTCTTAATTCAGATTCGGTGGTATGGAGTAGGGAATGTTCTCTTATGTCTATTCCTTTGATACGTCTCCAGACTCCGGCAGATGAAACTCTTCTTAATTCAGATTCGATGCTTGAAACAGCTTCTGATCTGGTTTACGATTAGGATTCGAATGGAGATGCTACTTCGAGAAATGCTATTGAGGGTTCCAAACCTATGACTATAGAGGGTATACTTGATGAGATGAGCTATGAGATGGTGATATATTCCTACCCTTACTTCAAGCGAAATGAAACGGGGTGCTTGCTCGTTGGTTACGATTTCAAATACATACGATCGAGAGCGGGAGCAATCAGATATTGGGATATGGCTTTTGAAAATGAATACGAATAGGAGGCTTCCTATATTACTTCCAGAATCATGAATAAAATGATGAATGCTAGCTTGTTTGGCTTTCGAGAAAAGGTAAAGGAAAGGCCGGTGTAGATTGCTTCCTTTCCTTGTGGTGCAGTTGTTATTTCGGCTGCTCCCCTGTGGTCACATAGTGTAGCGTCGAAGTGGATTTGATAGTGACAGGAAAAAGAAAGACATGAATCGAGATATTAGGCCTCGATAGCAAAGAGCAGCGACTGACTTCGTGCCAAAGTGAGATTTTCGACTGTATGATTCTGAAATAATAAGCCCTCGCGAACATTAAACACCCCATTAAACAGGCGCTCTCACTGAGTCACTGAATAGTAAAAAGGAAAATTTAGGCGTTTTGCCCAGGAACAGAGCGTCCAATCTAAGGGCTACAGGACAGCGAAGGGCTTAGTACCATACCAGGTAAGATGGGGGAATAACCAATCCAAGGTTCTTTCTCTTTTGGCATGAAGGACTATGAGTTCAGGTTTGTTCGTAACGAAAAAATGAACCTTCCGATCTAACGATAAAAAAACTTGACTTTGATAACACAGCAAAGTACAAAAGATTAAGAACAACAAAGTACAAAAGAGGATTTACGTTAGAACAGCCCATCGCCCACTCTCTTCCCCTTGTTCCATTGCTGAAATAGGGCCTCCCCTTCCAATGAAATAATTTCTTCCACCGAGAAGAGGACCTCTGAATTTTATTTTTAGAATACGGATGAGATCACAAACACCATCATTAAGGCAAACAATGCAATAGCTTCAGTTAGATCAAAGTCCAAAATCGCATAACCAAATGATTTTTTAGCCAATGATGGATTTCGTGACACGAAATGGATCAAGGAACTAAGGACATTTCTAATACTGATAGCAGCTCCCGGTGAAGCAATTGTAGCAGCTCCGACACCTATTAATTTTGCACCTTCTAACATCTTGAGTCAAGAGTTCTCGTCACGCTTTTCCTTCGTGTTTCCTGGATTCCTCGTCGATTCTTTCCCACGTTCCTTTTCTCTTAGGCATATCACTAGGTGGCCAAAAAATGGCAAAAAAGGTTATGCCAATGATGGATTTTGCGCCACGAAATTGATCGAGGAAAACACATAATAGGATAAAGGGATGTTTCTAATACCAATAGCGTTAATGATCTCCTAGTTCCCGCCCTCCCCCTCGCAGGAATCTTCTCCCGTTAGGAAGAAAATTCCCTTCGTGATTTCCAAGAAGTGACAAACACATAATAGGATAAAGGAGTGTAGGATTGGGTCACGTGCGGGCTGCCCAAGCTCCAAACTTATCTGGAGAATGCATTGGGCCCCTATGTTAATGATTTACTAGTTGATTCAAGATTCAGGTGATTCAACCCATTTTAATAGTGTCGAAATTGGTTGGGAATCCATAATGACGGGACATCACAAGTCGCCATACCTTCGGAGGCTCCACTTTTCCACAGATCCTACTCAGGTGTAGTCCCGAATCTCCTCTTACCTCACTTGCTGGAAGGTGCTTTCTCGTGGGCTGGGAGAGTAGCCGTCTCTTCATTCTCCTTCAGCTGATTTAGATACCAAATCGTATCTCTTGGAGAGAGGTGCATAAGCTCCCCCTTTAACTCATGAGGCTTTTCACCACTTCGACTGATGCGGACACTAATCCCTTGTCGTGAAAGAAGTAATGAAAAGGGAAGCACCGAGTAAACTCGCGTTCGTTGTTGCCTGTATAGCTTTCTAGAGTAAAGATCTAGAAACGCATTGTAGGCACATATCTTTAGTATTGGATGTATCGTTGGGTTCTACCGAGTCAGGTCCGCTCCAGTTTTTCTTCCATTGCAGAAAAGAGATCCCTTACCCCCACTTTCAAAAATGATGAATATGAAGTCTGATAGGCTGCGGTACTATGGATCCTATGACTCCCAATCGGGTTGCCTTCTCAGGTATCGCTAGTGTTGCCTATAGGTCGTGATGGGCCTCAAGATGGCCGTCTCTTGTCCCCCTGCCGGTAGGGAATCTTCTCCCGAGTTGTCGCTCTGCTGCGTCTGGCCTATCCTCTAGGCACCTTTGGAAGGCAGGGAGTGTGACAACGTACACATTTCCCGGTCTTTCTCATTAGTTGCAGGGTTTGGTGGCCTAAAATTAACTTGGCTTTGCTTAAAGGACTCATCTCCAGAAGCTCGCTTGTGAGGCGTTCCTCTCGTAGTAGGGAATCTCCCCATTGCCTCGCTCTTGTAACATGCTATGTTCCCCCTCTCTATTCCCATATATAGGGTGAGTCTTATGCGTCAATTCGTGGATCGTGGTCTCATGCACTAATCCCTACGGGTGCCCGTTGTAGGTCGGTCGCCCTACCTAAACCAATCGTCATATCGATCCTTATGCCCCATTGCGGCTTCAAAACCATACATGGAGCTTCCGCCTTATATGGCTCCTCTATGGATGAAGGTAGGCCCATCCCAGGCTTATGTGGTTAAGGTTGTTGTACACGACCTTATAATAAAAGAATGAAAAAACGATGTTTCCTTGGTCGGTTTTGCTCGTTTGTTAGATTATTATTATTCTTTATAATTCTATTAGGTTAGGATGGTACACTCACTACGCTATTGAATAAAAAAGCGTACTATAGAAATAAAATATAGCACGGGACTCGGTTTGTTGCTTAATGATGAACGAAATCCTTTATTAATATGGACAACTTGTTTTTGTTAAGTGCATCAAGGCATTCATGGAGGGAGTGGACATCTTCATTTGCAGACAAACCCAGATCCTGTTCGTTCCATCATTTGCTACACTAAAAAGGAATATGATGACTGGGTTTTCAGAAAATGAGACGAAACCCGACCCAAAAGCCGTTCAAAATACCCACGTCACCCTTCGGCGATTTTAGTTTGAATTAGGTGGGTGTAGAAGTGGTTCTGCACGCTCTCGCTCTGGACCAGCGGTAAAAAGCGCCTCAGTCGTAGGAATAACTAAAAAAAATTGGCACCTATCCTAATGAATGTAGTTCTGTCACCTGCCTACACTACATGATACGAATGAGTTTGTCATCGACACAGTAGGAATTCAAAAAAAAATGGCGTTCCTTTCTCTTGATGAAGAGGTGACCTCGTGCTCTTCTAGAAATGAAGGTAAAGGCCCTCCGAGCTCAAGTTTACCGGGGATCTTGCAGAGGCTTCCATATAAATCTTTGTGACATGAACTTTGTCTATATATTCCTAGCTAAGTCGTCTTTTTATGGATCTTGATCGGTTCCAGCTTAGTTTTATTGAGAGTTCTTTTTCTGGATCTGACCTGTTTGTAGATCGTCTCCTGAAACACCTGCTTCTCCTACATGTGGCCCTTGCTCATTTAATCACTTGCTTGTGATTGCAGCTGTTCCCCAAATAGGGATATATGAGGAAGCTTGAACTTACTCGCTTACAAATAAAGTCAAGAGAGGTTCTAACTTATCCGTCACAACAAGTTACTCCTAACCGCTGACGTGCACCACATACTGATATGGGGGGCAGTAACACGCATCTGTTTTCTTGCTTGACTACACTTCTACTCTAAGATAAAAAAGAAATGTTGAGGCTCTCGTTCATATGACGAACCGAACATCTTTACTTTAGGTCCCGAATTTTGCAAGCCACTAGGTCTAGACTAAGATCTCCATTACGTCATATGATATATTGATATGAAGAACTGACTTTCAGTTGTAAGTCATCTATTTTAGCTCCCATCCAAAGTGATGCTAGGCTGCTTCACACGGGTGCACTTCGCTCGGCCACATGATGAACATGTTTTGAGTTATCTGCATGTCAAGTGCTTAAACGGAGCTTGTGGTCACTCGTTCCTCACTTGTTCTAATCTTAGTAAAGAACTGAATATCCGATTCTACACTACATACAATATTCCATTTTGGCCCTCACTTGCCCTTCGCTTGGTTGTATAACGTGCATGCCCGAGGTAGCTACTACGCTCACCGCGCACTTGCATCACCACCTGAGCTTCGCTACCGCTTCACCCAGCTCCTACGCCTAGCAAGAATTTGAGTCATCATGTGACAGCTAAACAAGCTAAGCTTCATATGGCCCTAAGGAAGCCAAAAGGCCCTTTCCTCTTATGGCCGAAGGCTCCGCTTAACGTTGGAGAGCTTTTAGATCCTGCCCTAAAACGCTCATTCTTATTGAGTTCTGAAGTGATCCTCATTCTCATCGCAGTAAGAACAGGCAAGAATCGCTTAGGTTGGAGCAAAATCCTATTTGGCAGTTGTTCTTCGGATTGATCATAGATTATCGGCCCCTTCCACTCCCGTTGACCTCTCTTGTTGCTATTCCCCCATGAGAAGGTAAGAAGCCAAACCCACCCAGCAAAATACGGAGCAAACTCCTAATTCAAAATGTAAGGTATGTCGAATCACTTAACTAAACTACATCTGAAGAATGCAAGAAACCTACGGTTACTCAGTCTCATTACGTTTAGTCAGGGGGCCATATTTCTCATTCCGAACCGTGACTATTAAATGCTGCTTGAAAGCCCTTTAATAGTACTAGTAGGGGCACATGAGTGCACATGAGTTTTCTACGCAGGGCAGGTCAGTCATGGTCGATTAGTGAGCATCACATCTCGGTCAATGAATCGATCCGCTGATCCATCATTCTCTATCATGCGTGATCACTCACAAGAGGAACAAGCACGACCTGAGTTTACCAACCTCGCAATCCTTTTAAAAATACTTGTTGAAGGAAATCCTACGTGATGCCAATCCATGAACCCCTCTTCGCCCCTAGATTAGTAAGCTCCATAAGCCAGCTCTTTTGAAATTGGGTTTCATACCATTAGGCCCATCCCCTGGTAAATGAATGTCAGGTGCCCCCTCCTCATGAAAGATAAAATTTCATCCTCTATCTGTGAATGAATAGAGGAACAAGCACGACCACGTGTAGCGAGCGTGAACTTGAAGATGAATTTCGTGTATATGGAGTTTTGCGAAGGTAAAATACTCTCTCTCTCTCTCTCGTTTACCAACCTCATGTAATTTTTTGTTGCTTTCTCCCGTGAAACAATCCTATTGCACTTTTTTTTTTTTTTTTGATGATAGGAAAGATACCAACTTATTACCTATCATATAGGCTCCTAAGAGTTCCCACCCTAGGATTAGGGTTAGGGTGCTCCACCACGCAGGTCCCGTAGGTTACCTCAGCCCGACCTCGAGAACTCAGTAGGCTCGCTGCTAATAGAGACTAGGAACAACAATGATGCCTGCTAACATCACCATACACATGTGGCTGATGTATATATGTGGCCCTCGCGTCGATCTTACCTCCGCTGCCTGCCCGTGCGGAGATCGACTCACAAGAAATACGACTAGCTCGCCAACCAACTATTCATGTTTGAGCTTTTGGCTTGCTTCATTGTTATTCAGACATTACTTGAATTGACTTACTTGGTAGCCTACGTGACTATCCGGATGGATAGACACTAATCCTTTTCTACATACATAACCCCCACCCCTAGATACATGCAAAGTATTCCCCATAAAGCTTCCCTTCCAGGAGACCCACTCATTTCTTTCCTCATCATTCAACATTGAACTGATGATCCAAAGGGGTAATTGTTCTGCTAGGCAGCTAAAGGAAGGCAAGAACGACGAGGCTGGGGGCCTGCTTATGCGGATCTCCCTGTGGTCAAGAATGATATCTCAATCAAGGTTCTTTAATACTGAAATAAGAGGAATGAATGCTCTATTGAAAATTTTGTTGAAGATGAGTGTTCTGCAGAGGCTAGCATGGCCAAATCCCCTAATTCTGGGTAGAGTCTGGTTGTTGTTTACTAGAGGATTACTCCTAAACATACTTTTATTTTCTTGGGTGGAAATGAGAACCTAGTTAAAGTGCCTATTATGAGTGATTGCTTTACAGCGAGAGAGATAAACCGAAGCCTGGACCTGTTACAAGGAGATCTAGTAAACTAGATGGGAACAAACTATTTTTTCAAAACCTATTCTTACCAAGATATTCAGACTACACCGCTTCCCCTCAAATACTGGAAAAAGAAAAGAAGAAGAGTCAGCTGGGTAATACGCGTGGGAACATAATTGTTGTAACGGCTTGACCTCGTGGCATAAAACAAAATAGAGTGGTCCTTGGTCTCCCTTACGAGGATAGTCTTTCCACGGAATCGAGCTTGGGATAATCGACAAACACACCATAACTTCTTAGTATGTCCATTCCAATCAGGTCTTTCTAATAAGGGATAAGGGCAGGGAACGAAGAGAAGCTTCCTTATGAACTGATAACAAAAGACCTGAGTTACCTTTTCTTTTATACATATATGTAAGCTCAAGGGAAGCTCCTTAGGAATGAAAGATGATGCCTCGTACAACGCTTTTATTTCTTTGAACTTTCTTCCCTATCTTATAGAGACTAAGGTGGAGTGGAGAAACCAATCATAAATAGTCAGTCAAGCACCCACATTTATCTTATCCCCGTGAACATCTTGAACTGGATAAACCATGCCCTTAACCTTTTTCGACCAATGAAGATCTTGGAAGAAGGACACATGCATCCAAGTAAGTGACATACTCAAGAAAAGACTAGGAAGCCACACTTTTAGAGCTTACAGAGGACTAAGATGAAACTCCAAGCAATAGACCAGCCGATCCACTTTCTACTTTATTTAACCGTCCCAAGGGGCCTTTTCCTCCGATAAACTGTAAAAAATAGGAATCGACCCCATAGGAGGGAATATAGAGTAGTCAAGAGAAGTAGTGAGAAGGGAGGGAAAGCTGCAAATAGGGCTGCATAGGTAGCAACTTAAACTAGAAGGATTTCCCTACTAATAGAGAACCAAAGTGGGAAGCTCACAGGAAAGCATGACTCAGAGGCGAGGTCTCATATGTTGGTCTTGGGCGTACCGATGGTTGATGTTAGTCTTGGGGAAAGAGATAGAATATGGCGTGGACGCAGAAGAACTCTTAGCATGAAGTGTGAAAGCCGATCAAAAGGCCTTTAATCATCTAAGAGTTCAAAACCCTTTTCCAAAAGAGGATGAGGTGATGCTAGCAGGTGAGAACACATCAGACATTTCGGGGATTAAAGATAAACCAACGTAAGAGGAAAAATGGGAATTTCAGACACGTACCATGAGTTCAAACCGAAGGACGACTTTGTTTATGGGTCAATCCCCAAAAGCTAAAAAAGAGTTGCTTCAATGCTATCCTAATCAAGGGCTATGGAACTCGATAGGGACATTTTATAAGAAAAATAGGTTTTTGCATCCTTTCTACTTTCAGGGTTACCCACTAATAAGCTCTTTGAAGGAGATGAATAAAATTTATTTTTTCTGGTAGGTTTAGTTGGAGCTTTCTATCTAGGAGGGAGTGTGTTACCACTGAACTCTAAGTAAGAACCAGGCGTTGTAAATGTTTTGATGCTCAAAATGAGGATCCTAAGGCTTACTTTGACTTTCGAGCTCAGACTTCTGGTCCTGACAACAGCGATGAGTTCTAATGTTAGTTCAACGGTTAGATACGTCTGCACTTTTCTTTTTATCCTTTCGAATGCGGCCTCAGGCCTAAAGCTTTCTCAATCTCAGCAGTGGGGTAAGAAGAAGCAGTAGGTAAAAAGAGTTACGATTTTGAAAGTCACAACATTAAAGTCCACGGCTCCTAGCTTATTACATGCAAAATTCCCTACACCGTCCCTTAGACTTTCTACCGACTGGGCATCACTTTCTCGTCCCTATTCTAGTAGAGTAAGTAAAGCACCTTGCCAAAGAACATTAGCCTAACCCTAAGCAGAAAGAGCCATCTTGCTATTATGATATTCTTCTAATTCAGTTAGTGTTCAGTGTAATAAGTGAGAGCTGAGTTCAAGCTCAAAGCTGCTGCTTTTATCCTATTCTATGATCATTCCACTTTGGTAATCTTTGCCAAATGAGGATTTGAAACTATAGTTTTTCAGGTCATGAGCCTTATCCCGTAGTCATTGACTAATTCCTCTACCCGGTGCTAGACCAGGTCTAGTTGGATCGATTACTGGTCTAGTTTTCTCCTTTCTTCTCTTATGAAATGAAATTGATAGTTAGAAGTCATGCAAGCGTGACTTTATATTATATATGATCCCACTCGTCATGTTCAAAGGGTTTTCGCACTACTATTTTGAGGAATTTCGAGGGCTAATGTTCATTTTTAATCAAAGCACTAATCTCTTTCACCTGCTAACTCATTAAAGTGAACAAAGTCAACCGATGCCTTAGCCTAGGGTTCCAACCTTGGGTGATTTAGCTAGCTATTCCTCGCATCGTTAATAGTTATTCGCTAAATAAGAGACTAATGGAATTGGATTTGAGTCAACCTCTTAGAGGGAAGTCAAGGAGCTAATAGCTTTTCCTTCATTTCTCTACTATTTTTGCACCTTAGGCTACATAATTTACCTTTTGGCCTGGTCCTTTTCTCCCATGAGGCGGTAAAGAGAAAGCAAGTATCATTAGGTACTTTTTTTCACGGCAAATAGAATAGGAGTTTTCCTGGCTGTTGCTAGAGAATAGGTAGTTGCTCACAAATCAGCTACTATAGAAGGAGTTGTTCTAGAACCCGCAAGTAGAATACCCTTTGTTGTAAGAAGGGCTACTAGTATGAAATCAATCAATCTTTGAGTCTTAGCTGTGAACAAAAGTAAAGCTTTCCCGTGTCGAGAAGGAGAGTCACCAATTATTATTTCTCTTGTTGATAATTAAGTTAGCTCGAAAGATATTTATCTTCTTCAGATACTTGACCTCGAAGGTAGGGATATGGATTTGGGTATGAGACCTACAGGGAGAGGGTTTTGCTGTAAAATAAACTGGAGTTTATGAGTGAAGGCTACTTAGAACTTGCAAGGTATTCGACTAAAAAAGGAAAGTAGGAAGCAGACCCTTCGACCAAGAAAGGGAAGCTCTTTACTAGATTAAGCTAAGCTGGGAAGTAGGTTCCTAGCCCTACTAAGAATATGACGGGACAAGACGACCGACGAAGATGGATTCAGAGAAATTCTAAGATCTCTTAGATAGGAAAGGAAAAATCTGAGCTGGGGGTATATGAATGAACTGAGAAAAAATGTTTTTATTCTTTACCGATTAAGCCACTTCTTAGGGAAAAAGAAGAGTCAGGGGGAAAGATAGAAGCCTAGCAGCCCCAAAAAGCTGAAGCCTCTTATTCCGATCCTTAGGCTAACCTACGATTAGTCAGGAATTGCATAAGATCAGAAAGGTCGTAAGTAAAAAATCACAAAAGCCATATTTGAATTACTCATACTTTCATTCCAAATAACATGATTCGTTGATTATCTCCTCGAATTCTCTACTTTCTCTAATCATTCCTAATCATTATTTTCTTAGCTTAGTCAGTGTGCGTTATTTGCTTTGTCTGATATTTAGTTCGATTGACTTTTTTTGGGCCTTATTAGCAAAGGTAGGAATCTTTGTGGTGGGTCGATCGGTTCATTTATATCTCTTTAATAAAGATAACAAGTTTACCCGGGGGCTCTTTCCCTCGCAACATTGAATCCTGCTAGTCACTTTGTTCCTCAGTCATGTGTTCAGCCTTCTAGGCGACAAGGTTAGCACAAATTTTTTCAACCTAACCTATAGGGTTCGGGCTTTACTCAATTCGTAAAGACAAAGCGAATCTCGATGAAACCACAAGGAAGGCTACTACATTAACAAAAAGAAAGAAGTGTCCCGGCTAACAAACTCTATATTTAATTTTATGATTTTTTGAGATTTCTCTTGATTTATTAGTGGGTTATTGTCTACGAATATCGGGTTTTAAGTAAGCCATTAACTGTCCCTTTTTGTTAGAAATCCTCATTAGAATCCACCGCCCCACCTTCATCGGTGTGGTTGTTCCCATATTTTTTTATAAAAGGTCAAAACTACCAACGTGCATTGCTAGTTATCACTTCATGCATCCGCTCTCTATCTGTTCCCTACGCTTCTGCATGCATAAGATTTCTATATAATGTGGATTGACTAATTCATTCAGGTCGATAGGAAAACTTTGAAGGAGCTTAGTTTGATGCAATACTGCACAACAGGGTCGAGAGGCTGTTTTCAGCATCTCAGTCGTCGATGTTTGGCATTAAACTTTTTGAAGGCCGAATGTTCATTCATGAACTCTATTCCGAATAAAGTCTAAGTTTACTAGTTTCCTCCCGTATAAGAGTAACCAAAAGAGAAGATCTAAGAGAACTTGTCTAGCTTGACTTGAATTGCACCCCTTCTAATGAGGAGTTTTGTTCTATTCGCCAGTAACGCTTTTAGAGAGGATTTATATCAAGAAGGAATTTCCTTAGCTTAGTTCCTTCCCGTTTATATCTTATATTATCCCGGATTCGACTTCAAGCGCTTACTCTTCTACGCATGGCATTTCTTACCCAAAGTTCTATGCATCTGAACTTACTAAAAGCAAAAGTGGAGAGTCGATAAGAGTGATGCTTCCCCTCCGGAGGGAACACATGTAACAGCCCCGCAGGGAATAACCCAGTTTCTAAAAATCTAAAGCTAAACAAGTTATGTATGATTGACTCCTTGCCTGGACACGAACGATATAATAAGAAGTGGGGAAAAGCCTGTAGCTTAGTACTGCTTTACTCAAGCTTTTTTCCCATGGAGACATTGTTTTACAGAGAAAGGTTTGCCTAGGAATTACTTCACAAATTGGTGGTAGAGGAAGAGAAGTACCAACATTAAGTCCCTTCTTTTTATACCCTATTTTTTAACCATGAGAGTTTGTTGCACAGCGCCCAGGGGTTTCCATACCAGGAAAAAGAATTAACTCTTTAGTGGGAAACAAAGTTCTTCCTAAAGCTGAGCACCTTCTAAAGGAAAGCGATATGGTCTCTATCGTCTGGTCTTGCTTTTTCATCTGAAATGTCATTGGACTAGGGTTCCCAGATCCCCTTTCTTCGGTGCTGACAAACAACTATATGGTCAAGATATTTCCCTACTCAATCAATATCCATCGGCGAGGACTTTCTCAGTGGAGATTGTTTTCTTTCCCATGAGGCTTTCTTCCTTTTCTAACAGCCTTGAATTGAAGAAATAGGAAATGAATGTTACGTACGCTTTTGAAGGCTCTATGAACAGAATCTTACAGATATTTCTTTCAGGGCCACACTGTTACGAGATAGCGTGTAATACAAATGGAGATCTTTGTCTTAATTCTGAAAATTTCGATTTGATTTCTCCTGATCTAGCTCCCATACTTTCATCTGCTATTGAGACGATTGTCATTTCCTTTTGATTTGGCACCTACTAGCATATGTACATCAATGACTTTGTTCTTCCCACTGCACGGCTGAAGCCTTCGGTTCATTAGATACTGATAGACTTTTTCCAACTAAGTGGGACTCCCAGCTATCCTTCCATCTGCCCTTTATCAAGCTACAAGTTAGTCTGCCCGGTCCTCATATGGATGAGGAGCTCGAAAGCTCTGTCCTCCTTACCTTAGCCAAAAATCTTGCATGTTCTTCTTATCCCATTGGATTGGCCTGCATTTAATAGCATCTAATTCATGCCTTCAATCCTCCTTTGCTTTTGTAATTGATGACATTTTATTAGAAATGGAATATGGATCTTGCCCATATGTACTCGATTTTTCCTTTTTTCTTGCCAGATTCCCTAAGGGATAAATAAATAATATATGCCCCAGACTTGCGATTCAGGGATTTCCACAAAAAAAGATTGGATGGTTCCTGCTTATTGGAAAAGGAAAGTGCCTAGCCTTGCTAAAGGACATGCTACCACCACCCGCCGATAAAGTCAAGCAGGACGGTCATCAAGTGACGAAGGTATTTGGCTGGCTGGTCAATAACAGTTTCTTCTGTGGAACTTGGCATTTGTCCATCAATCCAATTCTATGTATATGCCATCTAATTTACTATGGATTAAACGTCTCGGTCCTTTCCTTGTCCTTCCGAGATTAGCCAAATGAGGTCTCGCTTAGTAGTTGTTGTTCTCATTTCTGCTATCATTCCTACTTTAGACTAAGGCATTCCTGCATTCATTCATCAGGCCAATCAATCTTCTAAAAGAGACCAGCCATTGGGTTGCCCATTGCATATATTGCATATTTTGCATATATTCATTCTTGCGCATTGTCTTCTCTAGAAGGAAAAGGGGCTGCTATAGAGGTCAGAGTCCCTACAGCGGGTTACTCTGACTTTAATAAGAAAATTGGCTCTTCATGTTCACAAATGGAGGAATATAAACCTTTCATTTTATATTTATAATGTCAAACCTGAAAGCAATAGGGGAAAGCCTAAACTTTTCTAACAAGGAAAGTGCTAAGGTTAATGCCCCATAATGCGAGATAAAAGGACTAAAAGCCTTTATCCCATGGTCAACAATCAGCTTCACTCTCTTAAGTTTTTCATATTCATAAATGGTGCGCATCGATTCTATTGAGCACTGATTCCTCGAGTCAAGGCTTCTACAGCTGGTTGACCAAAATGAGAATCCCAAATTGCATTTGTAAGAAGTTTGATTATAGAAAACTATAAGGCACATCGGACCCAGGTTTAGAACTTAAGTAAGAGATATAATCTTAGTAGAGGTTTGGAACCCATTGCATGTAAGCGGAGGAGCCCCCTTTAGGGCTTTCCCTTTTATTACTTGTTGGCGCTTTATTAATAAAATTGTTAGGGCTTTTCCCTATCTTACTAATAATAATCAAGAAATGGTTTTTTTCTACATTAGGTGAAACAAAACAAGTTGCTCGTGCTTGTAGCTTGCGTGTCTGAGCTGCGTCTACTATTTGTGATTGAAACCCCCACTTACTTTAGTACATTAATTCTTTTTTAATCTAGGCAGAACTTTCTAATAAAAAAGAAGAAAGCTTTTGAGATAGAGTCTTAACGGTTACAATAGCAAGTGGAGAACATATCAATTAGCTTTTAGCGGCTAAAAGAAAAATCTCTTCTTGTGCTTGTGCTGACACCTTGGATGAAATCCTTTTTTTATTATTCAAGTTTCTTTATGGCTTTGCTTAGAGAAAAGGTTACTTCTAGTTCCTTTCGAGTAGCGCAAGTGTAAAGCCCTATAAACCCTCCGTCTTTTAGTTAAGGAAGTCGAGTTGAACAAAAGATAGAGTTTCAGTTCTAGTGGAAACCCCTACTCCCAACAAGTTGGGAATTTAAGTTCAATTGCTTCAGTCAAAGAGAAGTTTCTTATTTATGTAACCGTAGTTACAGTTGCAATAAGTACTTAAAAGCTCAACAAGGCTTTAAACGACCAAAGAAGCTCATGAAAAAAGCCTTATTCCAGGTGTGAGCCATAACACAGGGACTCTCGGTTGGTCGAATAAAAAGAGTTTACAATTTAAATTGGTGAAGCTTTAAGAGATGGGGCAAGTAGTCTACGCCTATACTTGCTTCATTTTTTTTGTATAAGTTGGCTTAGGAAATACCAAGACAAAGGGTAGGTTATCTAGTCTGGCGCCGAAGTGCAATTGGTAAAAAAGGAAGCTTGGCTATGAGAAGAAAGATGAATTTCTCCCGTCTCGGTAAGTGGGTTCTTTCTACGACCGATAGTTTAGTTCAAGCGTATCATAGATCAAACTCTTTCAATTTTAGTCAAGCTTGTTATAAGGCTAAAACCCCTTTACTAGTACTAGTAGAGGCAGAACAAAAAATTAGAAAGCAGTCAGTCTTGTTGGTAAGTCGGACAAGTCTTACGTTCTTATAGAGTACTGAGTCGGCACTACCGGATGCATGTGGGAAATGGGGAAGGAAGACCAAACAGAGCTTGAGCCTGAGAGAAGGAATGAATATCGCTCGATTGGTTTTTGCTCCTTACGCGTGAAGGCATAAACCTTAAGTTTAGTGTTCTATTTCTATTTTGAAGTCAATTTCACCATTTTCTGTTGCTAACTAAATAATGACGTGCCGTTTCCCAAGTCTAAAGCTCAAGGAGTTGTAACATGGCCAAAGCGCCTTCACGTGTTCGAAGTCTAGATACTCACAATCAATTTCACCAAAGCAAGGCAGGTTAAATTTACAACATCGAGACGCTGTTCCTTATACATCGTCGTAACTCACACGCCAAGATGAGCCTCGACAACAAGACACGAGAATTAGAAAATGATTCATCTTACAGTAGATCGAGATAGGCCATAAGCGATAGCCAGGAACTCCCGCGGTTGAACCAACGGACATAAGCAAGATCCTTATGATGCTCAACCAGCCAAACGAAACCCAAACACCGGGAATAACCCAATCCACTAGCATGAGAAAAATGAACTACCATTGCAACGACCACCCTAACAAGGACCGTGACCAGCACTGGATCAACACTTCGACTACCAACGCTTGATAACCTCGCTGGGAGATCAGAGCAGGGGAAAAAAAACTTTAACTCTGGGTGAGAATCCTATAATTCATAAATTGGATATAGTCAAAGTAAAAATCCGCTTTACTAATTGAAAATCCTGTAGGATTTGGTAATTGAATCCACAAAACAATCCCTCAATATTATTTGGTAGTGAAAGCTACATGCTTTGTCTTGCCTTAGTTTAGAAAGTACAGCTACATGCTGCTCCGATGTTTCATCTTCTATGTCCGCGAAGATGAAGTCTACCATTATCCAATATCCCTCCTCATTAAGGACGAGTGATATGCTTTCTTATATATATATATTTGTTTGACAAAGTGTGCTATCCCTTTGTAGACCTTGACAATCGCATTTACTGTGTTTATCTCCTCCTCGGCGATAGGAGGAAGCTCCGAAAGGGCTTCCATGATGGGAAATAAATTCAAATCTATTTCTCCTAGCATTATAGGGCAAGAACACCACTTTATTTAATAGAGGACGAAAATACCCACGCAAGCCAACAAAAAGAAAAAAAGAGTAGTAGAGATTGATGTTGTTGCGTATTTGTGTTTTTCTTTCTTCCCAGTTGAACTGTTTCGATAGAATGAGCATTGTGAACTATCCGCTTAAAGAAAAGAAAGATAGTGTTTCCAGTAAAGAAAAAGGCATAAAAAGGAACAATCAAAACTAAAGGCTACCTATAAGGAGGTAAAGAAGCACTAACGGGGCACCAATGATAACAAAGAGAACCAAGGGACTGGGGAGTAAGTCGCGCTCCCACCCTGGGACGTTGGCTGCTGTGTGCAAAGATTGGACTAGGCCCGCACTTGTTCCATCCAACTCGAAGTCGTAAGATAATTATTCAATCCATAAAGGGGTCCCACTGGCTTAGTAATTGACCACTCGACCGATTGACTAAAACTAATTCTTCTTGGAAAATGTCGATCAATTAGTTGTTTCTTCTCCAGCAATCTTTTTCATTGCAATGATTCTTCCCCATTCAAGAAGAACTGTTTTCATGATCGAATTACGAAATAAATATACAAATTATATGAGATCATTAGCTGGAATGAGATAAGTGATTCTTTTATAGGATCCCAATGGGATATTCAAATCCATTGAAGATAAAATAGGTATTTGTGATCGATCAACTTCAAGTATAACTGAGGACTTTCTATCTGCATCCATAATAAATACACAATCAGGTTTTTGGTTCGACCCAAAATTGATTTTCTTGTTTCTCGAACGGATCTTTTTTGGACTTGAACAATTGGTCAAAAAACCGCCAATCCTCTATTGAGAATCATTGATACAGCCGATTCTCATCGCTATTTGTTCCATTGTCTCATCGAATAACGAATTGGTATTTAAAATGAAGGAATGACCTTTTTAACGAATGGGAGATCCTAAAAAATGACGAATGTTTCGTAAACAAGTTAGTGTCTTGTCTTAATTGAGAATAGCGATTCCTTTTTTGGAACCACATATATAGACTTTGAAATGGTGAACAGCTACCCGATGACCTAGATGTGCGTTCGTACTTAGTAATTTTTGAATAAAAATATAACGGATTGTTATTTTTGTTTTCATTTCTTTATTCCTCCCCCTCCTCCTCCTCCTTTTTGTTTTGAAGTAGAAAAGTCTTGTAAAGAGGATCTGGTCTTGCTTGTCTATCACCATTCCTTACATACAACAATTCCAAGTATTGGAATTTACAATCCTAACAAAGACAAAGAGAGAGAGGCAATCGAATATGAGACAGACAGAGCAGACAATGAAAGAAAAGTGGACGAAATGGAATCCTGGTTCATCCAGTATGGATCCTACCCAGTCCATTGTACGTATTCCCGTAGCCCCTATGCCCATATCCCTTAGCTTTTAGTCCCTTGTTTCAGTGTAAGGTCTCTACTTTTTTTCTGTCTCTTGGCTAGTTTGTCTTCCTCTTCTTTATATTCTAAGTGGGCCAATTCTGGCTAATCCGTCCAGTACCTATGTCCGTTCATCCATGAGAAACCTTAAATGTGAGTACTCTAAAAACTTATTCAATTAGCTTGGCGAATTGTTTTCCTTTAGCTATCAGATCGAGCTTTCTTTCGGGTCTAGAAATATAGCCCTCTGTTCTTATTCTTGTTGCTTGGTCCACCTTGAATCATTCCCCTATCATTCGAAATGGTCTATGTTGGAAAAGGTGAAATCTCCTATGATACATCTGTTAGTCCAGTCTTATGAAGTGGTGCATTTCTTTATCAGAGAAAGTGGGTCCTAAACCTCTTGTCTAAGGCGCAAAACTAATGAATCAAAGCATATCATCTCAGCCTTTCCAGCAGCGTAATCCGATAAGCCTAAACATGGTCCAAGGAGTTCTAATAATCGGGGGCCCTTGTTTTAGTGAGTTCCCCTCAAGGCATTTATTTACTAGTCCATGCCATAAAATTGAGTTCAAAAGCTTTCTCCAGCCTGTACTTTTCATCTCATGGGAGGGCTAGTAAGCTATCTATTTCTTTCCTTCTCCTTTATAGTCTATCCTAGTGAGAAGGCAGGAGTAGTTCTTGTTTTCTTTTCACGAATCTTGTAACCGAATCAGTTGCTTTTGGGAGTAGGCAACGTTGGAGTCAGGGCTTTAGCCTTTTCTATAACCATGTTTTGAAAGATAAACCAATCCATGCTAGAACTATGCTTACGTTTTTAGGGCTTGGAAGGGGTAATTTTTGAGTAACTACTGATAGTGATGACCTACTTCACTCATTACTACCCAATACTGTTCAGACTAATGGGCCGAAACAAGGGCGATGAGGCATGGCCAGAAAGGTGGCAAAGTTCTTGTATGAGGATGTGGTGATTCAATTCTGAGTTACCTTATTTTGATTAGCATTCCCATAACGATAAGCCACCCCCTTTCCTTTTTTTTTTCTTTTATCCCTGCTCGCTAGAAAGCATTCATTCCCCCATTCCAATTGCTGGAATGAGTGGAGCATTTTTACCCTCCTTAGTCTTCTATGGTTGATCGGACAGGTTAGAGAATTAAAAGGATGAGCAAGGCAAGGTGTTCATCAGGGGACTTATTCCTATCCGAGAACTCAATCACCAGGAACATATGACAAGAGGCGTCTTTGGTGGTCGAGGGGAACATCCTTGGAATTGGTCATTTTTAAATAACCTTTACGATAAAGAAGAATGGTTCACATTTCCCTGTCTTTGAACAACTTTTGAACCCCGTTAATTCCCAAATGGATGGAGGACTAGAGAAGTAGAATGCCCGGATACTCAATCAATCTGTTTTGTTTGATCGAACCTGCCCTATCACTACAAGCCTACATGAAACCTAAGTTGCCCTTTATTTCTATTTGATATCGGGGTTCAGCTCAACACGGTAGGTGGGATCAAAGATGGAATCAAATAGTGAATGCACTTGCAGTTAAGACAGGCCATGCATTTCCTACCCAATGCAATTAACTGACCCGACATATCTTTCGTTCAATAATGCCAGAGCTGATACACTACTGGTTAAAGAAGACACTACACTTGGAGTGAACGAGTGTTGCGTTAACGAGCAGTAAGAAAGATGGCATTTCTTACCGTGTCATTGACGTAGTATGATAGATAGATTTCCAATCCCGCAACAGCTAGTTGTTCAGTTTGTCTGATCTCACTTTTCAATCAACCCTTTCGTACTTCGATCCAATCAATCGATCGATCCAGAGGCTAATTTCTTTTGTTTAGGCCGATAGCTTAAAGAAAGTCCCCACTTTCTCTTGAACAAGGGAAGGACAACATAGCATTAGCTTCAATTGAACAAGCTCCACCTTGAAAAAGAAAGGTGGTAAGCTGAAGAACCGAAAAATGCTTCAACTTGGCCATTGAATAAGGTGAAGGTTGGGCAAGAGACTGGGTCAACTTACTGCTTACTGCCATGCCATGGTTGAAGCTTTAGGATCTATAGACGAGATTTTTTATTAGGTCTTAGGGAGGGGAGGACACCACTCAACACATAAGGTGGGGTTCAATGCTTAACAAAAATGACTAAAATAAAGGAGGTAGGGGCGAACGAAAGAGATGTATGGCTAAGGGGATGAGAGAAAGAATGCATGCATGAAGATGAAACCACACCCGAGAGGGGGTGAACTAGGTATATCGAGAAGTTATCGCCTTTTTAAAAAAATTCAACAATAAATATGCTATATGCTCACTCAAACGCAAGTATGAATGCAATGCAAGATGAAGTGATAGAAAAGATGGAAAGTGACACTCGATTTATAGTGGTTCAATCCAATGATCTACATCCACTACCGAACCTCCCAGGTTAGAATTTTGAAACCCACACTTATATTGCCAATAAGTGTTACAACCTAAGCGTATAAGCCTAGAATGCCTAATCACAAATTAGGAATTCCTACCTAGTCGCAAATAGGGTTTATGTCTAGCCTCAACTAGGACTTCCCTTCGACTTAGATCCTGCTAAGTCTTACAATCAGCCACTTACAAAGAATAGATGAAAATAATCAAATTCACTTAACAAAGTAAAGTAACACCAAATTCATATACAAGCAAGCCTCCTAGAGCCTAACCACTCTAATGCATGCAAGTATGAGAACAAATGAGAAATGCAAGTATATCACTGATTTTGTGCAAATCTCAAATATGAAATCGTTTCAAACGAATCGATTAAAACAAACCCGATTTCAAATCCAAAGAACAAGAAGTTTGATAAAAATCAAGTTTAAGTGCAAACTCTTGTCCAAACTAGTCCTAGGGTTTAGTAAATCAATTTTAAGTGTAAAACCCAAGACAAATGTGTTCAAGAACACAACAAATGATTTCCACAAGTCAAGCACACAAAAATATGAAATTTAAGCATAAGAAAAACTAGGAAATCGGACTTTCTTACAACCCCGAGAAAGTGATTTGAAAATCAGTTTCAGGAGTGGATGTTGTAAGCTTTAGAATGCCTCAATAACACTAGTTTCGAGAGTGATTTAGTTTCCTCGAAAGATTAGAAGTGATAGCACACAAAAATCCAAGCTTCTTCTTTGAAAACAATGAGCACAATAGGGTTTTCTTGCTTGACAAGACAATAGAATGTTCTAGGTGGTTTGAGAATATTCTACATTCATTTTTAATAGTTTTTGACCGTTCTAGAGATCCAAGGGCTTAGATTGATCATCTATTCAAATTAAAGTCTGACTTTCAGCTTTATAAAAAAGATGTCAGAAAGGCAATTAGCGCGTTAATATTAGGACCTAGCGCGCTAATCCTCTAAGCTAGCGCGCTAATGTTGAACACTAGTGCGCTAACTCTGCAATTAGCATGCTAATGTCACTATTAGCGCGCTAACTGTCAGGGGCCTCAAAATAAATATATTTGGCCCTAAAGTTAGCGACCACTTATCACATCCGGGACCATACTAAACCTCTTATAACATGTTAAACATGTTTGTTAAGGGTCATAGAAACTGTTTAGGTGGTCCGAATGTTTTCACAAATCCCGAAAATGGAAAATCCCGGTTTGATGACTTACATAGGGGCTTTTCTGCAAATACACAATTTTTTTTTTCAAAAATCTTTCAAAATAAGTTTTTCATTTTTGAAAACTTCCACAATGGTTTTTAAAGTACGATGTGAATATAAAAACATGGTTTCACATAGTTTGAACTTATAAGACCAATTTAAGTGGTGATTTTCATTTAAAACTCCAAATGATCACTTGAAATTTGAAAAGCGATTTAAAAAACATGATATGCATGAACTAATGCATTAGGCTTGCGTAAATGAACTTGTGTACCTTACATCAATGTTACAAAATGTAATATGATCTTTCGACTTCGTTTCCTCGTGTGGACCGAATCTTGAACTTGTATGGCTTGAACAGTTGAGATGTGATATTCTACAAACTTTGACTAACTGAAACACACTTGATAAACTTATTAGTATACTTTCATTTTGTTTGTTTCCATCGAAACCCTTGGTGGAGTAAAAGTGACTAACCACTTAATCCAACAATCTCCTCTTTTTGATGATAACAAACAATGTGAACCTGACAATAAAAAATGGAATTCACTTGTATTCATATCCATAGTGCAATCTCAAACAATCTTAAGTTCAACATATACATTTCTCCCCATTTTGATAACATCAAAAAGTGGGGCCAAGCTCCCCTTCACAACAAGCATAACCAAAAATGAGCTACGAATATAACAACACAGTGGGTGGAAGACTGCCCCTCACTACATGCATATTGCGAGACATAAACATGTATATCAATGAAAGTCATTCACTTGCAACCAATATAGGGCAATGAACAAAAGCATAACTGTAACTCATAGATACGCAAAAAAATTCTCATGATTTTAATTACTGAAAATGAACATTAACATAGTTGTGACCTAAACAACTGAGTCTACAACATAGCAAATGTACATCAAAACACTGAAGACTAACATAGATGAGACTAGTGCACCCTCTAACTATGTTATGCCTAGATAATCCTCTTAATGAGACGATGTCCGATGAACAGAACCGGAGGCAGGGTCATCTCACACTGGCCTGGCTGGCAGTAGATGGCCCTCTATGCGATAAAGTCGATCACCCTGACACTCAAGGTGGGTGTCGATGGTTGTGAGGGTCTGGGTCATGTACTCATCCATATAACCCAACTGCGCGGAGAGGTACGCCATCGATGGAGACATCTCGGGAGGAAGGGCAACGCCATAAAATGTCGGATAGTGTGGAGCCTGTTGCTGCTGTTGCGACTGCTGCCGTCACTGCTGCTTTGTGGAGGTGGTGGTGTTACAAAGTCCTGGTGAACCTCATCATCACCATCATCACTATGAGGGAACAAAAAGCTGTAGTCTAGGTAGTCTCTCTTATCAAAAGCAACTGGAGGATCGGTGGGAAGTGGAAACTCGTATCCCTCGTAGTGCTGACCATCTGGGATATCTTCCTCTCGAATCCATCTCTACGCGCGACGGATATATCGGTACTTCATGGTCTTCAGAGTGGCCATGTCATATGCAGAGAGTAGACGACTGCTTAAACAGAGATCCACCTGGGCTGACTCCAGATAAGAAATGATGTTGTGGGCATATGGGAGATGACGACTAAAGCTACATGTGTTAGTCATATAGCTGATGATAAGGTGGGGCAAGCTTGAAGGATCTTACGAAGTAGATGCTCGAGGACAAACATGTCAAGTAAAGTGACGTAGTTCTTACTATCGCCACTGACAAATGACCGAATGACGAAGGTATTCACCGTGGCGAGATTGGAATAAAAGACTCGAACTAATGGAGGATTATAGTCATCGTTATACTGAAAGAAGGTAGCTCACCCCGATTTGAAGAGGACCTATCGTATTGGTAGATGAGCCTTATCAAAAAACACGAGATCGACAACAGCGGGCTTAAAGATTTTGGCATTCATAAGCCGTGGGTTGACCAATTCCAAAATGGAGTTAGGCTCGTGTAGGGATTGGACCGACCCTCTTTTTGAGGGGCATTGGTTGGGACGGTGGCCGAGGTGTCGCTACGGTGACTAGAAGACCTAGTCTTGCGATGGGATGATGATTGGGAGGCGGTGTAGGACGGTGCTGGTGAATGGGTAGACTTGGACTCGCTACTAAACGATTAAGACTCGACAACATGACGCGTGGGGGACGACGGGAGGACGACGCAAGGGGAGGACGAGCAGCGAGACAGGTAGTGGAACAGGCGAAGGTTCGACGGGTTGACATGTGTACAAAATTAAGGATGGAGACAACAATGGTGGTTCAATCCCAGGGTTAGGAAGTAAGAACACCCATATTGACAAAGAAAGTAATGTAATTTACCTATGGATCGTGGGAGAGTCGTTGAAGAGGATGAAGACCCAAGATGAGAGGAGTGGTGTGTGAAAAATATGAATTTAGGGTAAAAAACAGTTATATACTGGTCCTGGCGTAACGATATTAGCATGCTAATGATGCAGATAAGTGATCTGGGCCATGGACGATTAGCACTAGGACCTTGAATTAGCGCGCTAATAAGAGACAATTAGCATGCTAATTAGCAGACCTAGCGCGATAATTGCTATCTGGAATTTGAAATTAATTTTTTCTGAGTTTTTGGCGGACAACTCCGATTCACCTCATACTTAATGGACACTTCACTAACAACATATAAAAAGGATTGGAACAACTAAAACATGTATAGAAGGTCCGATTCACGAAACATGCCTAATTCACACCGAATCTTAGAAAATTGGTCTCTAGGCAATGGCTTGGTGAATATATCAGCTATTTGGTCCTCCGTGAGCACATGGATTAGTTTGACATCGCCCTTTTGGACGTGATCATGAAGGAAATGGTACCTAAGCTCAATGTGCTTGGTGCGGGAGTATAACACCAGATTTTTCAATATGTTGATTGCACTTGTGTTATCACAATAAATTTCAGTACAACCCACTTGGATTTGGTAATCCTCAAGTTGTTGTTTCACGTACAAGACTTGAGCACAACAACTTCCAGTAACCAAATACTCTGCTTCGGCCAAAGACAAAGCAACGAAATCTTGCTTTTTGCTAAACCATCATATAAGTGAATTTCCTAGCAAATGACAAAACCTGGAAGTGCTTTTCCTATCCACTAGACTCCCCGCATAGTCGGAATCAACAAAGCTTCGGAGTTCCAAACTCTTGGCTTTGTTGAACCATAATCCCAAATCTAGTGTCCCACTAAGATAACGAAACATACGCTTGACACATTTCAAGTGAGATTCCTTAGGTTCGGATTGAAATCTAGCACATAAATACACACTAAACATAATATCGGTCCTACTAGCGGTCAAGTATAGGAGAAAACCAATCATGCCATGGTAAAGTTTAGGATTTATGGATTTTCCTAGTTGTTCTTTGTCCATTTTGATGGTGGAACTACTAGGAGTGTCACATGCTTTCATATTTTCAAATTTGAATTTCAATAACATGTCCCTCACATACTTCGCTTGGTTTATGAAAATACCATGTTTGAATTGCTTAATTTGTAGCCTAAGAAGTATGTTAGTTCACCCATCATGTTCATTTCAAATTCATTGGTCATCAATGATGAGAATTCATCACATAGGCATATATTGGATGACCCAAAGATAATATCATCAACGTAAATTTGAACAAGTAGCATGTCACGCTTTTTAATCAAAATGAACAAAGTAGGATATAACGTTCCTTTCTTGAACCTTTTGTCAAGTAGAAATGTACTAAGTTGGTCATACCAAGCTCTAGGAGCTTGTCTCAATCTATACAAGGCCTTTTGAAGACGATAGACATAACTTGAATGATCATGGTCTTTAAAACCCGGTGGTTGTTCTACATATACCTCTTCATTAATGAAGCCATTTAAGAATGCACTTTTAACGTCCATTTGGTATAGTAGAAACCCATTGTAGCAAGCATAAGCAAGCAACATCCGAATTACTTCTAGTCTTGCTACCGGTGCAATGATGACCTAATGGTTATTCCTTTGTTTGGATTACCTATAATTTGCTGGGAGGGATGGCCTATAAGAAGTCTTGAGTTCTTAGGTGCACTAGGTTTGGGTTCCACTCTCACTTCAACCTCTTAACTATTGGATGTTTGGCCTAGGGTGACACCACCATCATCATCAATCCTCAATTTTTCCAAGGTATGCATCATTTTTCACTTTGGGATCTACTTCATCAAATTTGACATGAATAGACTCCTCTATGGTTTTGGTTGATCTATTGAACACCATATATGCTTTGCTATGCATGGAGTAGCCTAGAAAAGTGCACATATTTGACTTTGGGTCAAATTTTTCCAAATGATCCTTATCATTTAGAACATGGCAAGTGCAACCGAACACCTTGAAGTGACTTACGTTGGGCTTTCGGCCTTTCCATAGTTCATAAGGAGTCAATTTCACTTGCTTTTGGACATTTACCCTATGAGAACATAGCACGCCGTGTTAATGGCTTCGACCCAAAAGTGTTTAGCTATGTTGTACTCATTTAGCATGGTCTTACACATCTCTTGGAGGATCCTATTCTTTCTTTCTACAACTCCATTTTGTTGTGGTGTCCTAGGAGAAGATAATTGGTGTGTATATCCTTGTTTAGCACAAAACTCCTCTAAGTTCCTATTGACAAACTCACCACCCCGATCACTCCTAATGATGATAATTTCATACCACTTCTCATTCTCAACCAAAGCACAAAATTTCACAAACACATCAAACACTTCATGCTTATGAGCTAGAAAATAAACCCATGTATACCTAGTAAAATCATCAACAATGACAAAGCAATATGAATTACCCCATAGACTTTGTGTTTGGATGGATCCGAACAAATCCATATGGATAAGTTCCAATGCTCTAGTCACATCACTTGTTACTTTCGTCTTAAATGACGATTTCACTTGCTTACAAGGGATACAAGGTTCACATTCCTTGTCTTTCTTATAAGTTCATTTAGGTAGACCCTTGACAAGATTACGCTTGGTCAATTTACACAAGTTTTCCATGATAGAATGTCCTAGTCTACGGTGCCACAACCATGCATCACATTCACTTTGAGCACTCAAACATGATACATTTTGCATATGCATCTCATCAAAGTTAATAACATAAACATTCTTATATCTATATGCAACAAATAAAGTTTCATGCTTCTCATTCCTAACAATGCATTTTGATGATTCAAACATGACATGAAATCCTTTGTCACACAATTGACTAATGCTAAGTAAGTTATGTTTCAAACCATCAAAAAGATAAACATTAGAAATGAAAAGTAAATTGTTACCAACGGTTCCAAGGCATATAACCTTTCCTTTATTGTTGTCCTCAAATGTGACCTTTCAACTATCATGACGCTTTAATTCAATGAATTGATGTGCATATCCGGTCATGTGTCTTGAGCACCAACATCCAAGTACCATGGGGTGCTCTTCCTCGCATCCTACACTATGGGAAAAACACTAGATTTTGGTACCCAAACAACTTTGGGTCCGAGAAAGTTAGTATCATAAACATTCTTAACTACCCATGCTAGTCTACCCATTTTGGCATTTTGTAAGGCACATTTCTCAACCGCATGAGACCTATTGTATTTTGAGCATCTACGGGCATCATCGAGTAATTTCTTGTAACTCAACAAGTTCGCTCCATAGCCTATGCCTCTCTTGTTGAGTGCACGTCGTTGTGCTCACAACATCATGTTAAACATGTCTCTACCATTAGTGAACTTGTGCACCGTGCTAGTCAAGTCCTCTACTTCCTTGACTAAAACATCTCTTTCCTTTAATACTTCATTCAAGTCGCTTTGGAGATCATTAATGGTCTCATTTTGTGACTCAATCTCACTAATTGCTATAGTCAAGCTCTTTTGAGTTGTTTGGTCTTTTTGACCTCCTTTTCCAACTCTTTCTTAAGCTCATCAATGTTAGGAACATCATCCAAATCATCAACATCGTCAAAATTGAAATCGTTAGAGTTTACCTCACTTTGTGCCATGAGACAAAATATTGCTTTCTCACTTTCCAATTCGGATTCAGAACTTGATGAAAATGAATAATCCCATGTCGCCTTGAAGCTCTTCTTGCCTTTCTTCTTATCCAACACCTTTTTGGACTTGCATTTTGCCTTGATGTGACTCGGCTTGCCACACTCGAAGCATATGGTCTCACTTGATTTTCTTCCCTTGCTTCCACTCTTGAACTTCTTCTTGTACTTGTCTCGCTTGTACGTAGCCTTGTTGAGCTTTCTTGATAGCATGACTACTTTCTCCTCAAGATCATTGTCATCACTAGATTTCTCATCTTCAATGATCTCGACCGATGGAGCCGGTGGGCTATTTTTTGTCAAAGCAATCTCTTTTCTTGAACTCTTAGTACCCCCACTCAATGCTTCCAATCTAGCTCGGTCCTTTAGTTAAAATTCATGGACCGTTAGCTCTCCACACAAGGCATCAAAGTGTACTCTCCAAGGTTTTGCACCGATTGGATAACATACTTCTTTGGTATCCCATTCCTTAGGCAAGCCTCTAAGGAATTTGTACACCAAAGTCAATTGATCATAGTTCTTTCCAAGATTCTTGATCTCATTCAAGAGCTTAGTGAACCGAGTGATGGCAGTGGCTATGTCTTCATCAGAGCTAACTCTGAAATTCTCATAGTGCTCCTCAAGGATTCTCAACTTTGTCTTCTTCACTTGAAGTGTACCTTCATAGTGTACCCCTAGCTTCTCCCACACTTCCTTGGCCATTTGACAAGCACTAACTTGGTTGAATTCTTTCTCACTTAGCGCGCAAAACAAATGATTCATGGCTTGATCATTAGAGAGCTCAATCTTGGTCTCCTCGGCGGTGTATTCTCTCACGCGCTTGTCCGGTGAAGTGTACCGATTCTCAATTGAGTTCAACAAAAGTCTACTTTGCGCCCTAATGTAGAACGTCATCCTTACTTTCCAATGAGCATAGTTGGCTCCATCAAAATACGGAGGCCTACTTGAGGAGTTGCCTTCCCTAAGGCGAGCCGGATCTAAAGTTTGCATCCTTGCACAAAAACACTCAAAGATACGTTAGTAACACTTTGAGCAATAACTCGCTTTGATACCAATTGAAACCACACCCAAGAGGGGGTGAATTGGGTGTATCGAGAAGTTATTACCTTTTTAAAATAATTCAACAATAAAGATGCTCTATGCTCACTCAAAGGCAAGTATAAATGCAATGCAAGATGAAGTGGATAGAATAGATGGAAAGAGACACACGATTTATAGTGGTTCGATCCAATGATCTACATCCACTACCGAACCTCCCCGGTTAGGATTTTCAAACTCACGCTTATATTGCCAATAAATGTTACAACCTAAACGTATAAGCCTAGAATGCCTAATCACAAATTAAGACTTCCTACCCAGCCACAACTAGGGTTTATGCCTAGCCTCAACTAGGTTTTCCCTTCGACTTAGATCCCACTAAGTCTTACAATCAGCCACTTACAAAGAATAGATGAAAATAATCAAATTCACTTTACAAAGTAACGTAGCGCCAAATTTATATACAAGCAAGCCTCCTAGAGCCTAACCACTCTAATGCATGCAAGTATGAGAACAAATGAGAAATGCAAGTATATCACTGATTTTGTGCAAATCTCATATATGAAATCGTTTCAAACGAATCGATTAAAACAAACCCGATTTCAAATCCAAAGAACAAGAAGTTTGATAAAAATCAAGTTTAAGTGCAAACTCTTGTCCAAACCAGTACTGGGATTTAGTAAATCAAGTTTAAGTGTAAAACCTAATACAAATGTGTTCAAGAACACAATAAATGATTTCCACAAGTCAAGTACACAAAAAATAGGAAATTTAAGCACAAGAATAGCTAGGAAATCGGACTGTCTTACAACCCCGAGAGAGTGATTTGAAAATCAATTCTGGAGTGGATGTTGTAAGCTTTAAAAACCTCAATAACGCTGGTTTCGAGAGTGATTCAGTTGCCTCGAAAGATTACAAGTGATAGCACACAAAAATTTAAGCTTCTTCTTTGAAAACAAAGTGCACAATAGGGTTTTCTTGATTGACAAGACAATAGAATGTTCTAAGTGGTTTGAGAATATTCTACAGTCCTTTTTAATAGTTTTTGACCGTTCTAGAGATCCAAGGGCTCAGATTTGATCATTTATTCAAATTAAAGTGTGATTTTCAGCTTTATAAATAGTTGTCAGAAAGGCAATTAGCGCGCCAATATTGGGACCTAGCGCGCTAATCCTCTAAGCTAGCGCGCTAATACTAAACACTAGAGTGCTAACTCTGCAATTAGCATGTTAATATCACTATTAGCGCTCTAACTATCAGGGGCCTCAAAATAAATATTTTTGGCCCTAGAGTTAGCGACCCCTTATCGCATTCGAGACCCTACCAAACCTCTTATAACATGTTATACAAGTTTGTTAAGGGTCATAGAACCTGTTTAGGTGGTCTGGATGTTTTCACAAATTTCGGAAATGGAAAATCCTAATTTCATGACTTACATAGGGGCTTTTCTGCAAATATACAATTTTTCTTTGCAAAAACCTTTCAAAACAAGTTTTTCATTCTGAAAACTTCCACAATGGTTTTTAAAGTACGATGTGAATATAAAAACATGGTTTCACATAGTTTGAACTTATAAGACCGATTTAAGTGGTGAGTTTCATTTAAAACTCCAAATGATCACTTGAAATTTGAAAAGCGAGGAAAACATGATATGCATGAACTAATGCATTAGGCTTGCGTAAATGAACTTGTGTACCTTACATCAATGTTACAAAATGTAATATGATCTTTCGACTTCGTTTCCTCGTGTGGACCGAATCTTAAACTTGTATGGCTTGAACAGTTGAGATGAGATATTCTACAAACTTTGACTAACTGAAACACACTTGATAGACTTATTAGTATACTTTCACTTTTTTTGTTTCCATCAAAATCCTGGGTGGAGTAAAAGTGACAAACCACTTAGTCCAATAGAAGATTCTATTCTTTCTGTTAGAGGTTTGAGAATCAATGAAATGACATCTAAGGCTAAGGAAGAATTCAAAGAAGTCCATTACTGAGAAAAGTGGTAATCTCGTCATGCTTGCTGGGAGAGAGGAAGTTTTGAACTCACTCGACCTCCCCTCGATCCTAACCTTCAAAAATGCTTTGAAGGACCATCTTTTCCAGCTAGATAGCGAGTGATCACTCAACAATGATACTGCTGGTTGGGAATGAGTAACTATCCCTTACGGGAATTGAACCCGTGTCTTCGACATGAAAAAATGATGTCCTAACCATTAGACGAAAGGGAAAAAAACCATTCTTCATATACCTTAACTCTGAGAATAGAAGTGGTTCATTTTGTTTTTCACACAATTCAAGATTTCATTTTTGTTCATGCCCTTTTCCTTTGAGACATATGTGTTGGGTTTTGGGGTTCATACGCAGCGGAAATTACAAAACAATTTTGACAAAAACCCCAACAGGATCTGAATCTAATTCCATTAAAAACGTTTAAAACATGAAAACTTAATCATACATCGGTCGCAATATACCTTTCTGAAGGTTGATCGATCTCTAAGGCGCTGCCAACGACGAACGCCCTCTACCAGCAGTCCACACACGAACGGCGGCGAGATTCGAAGTGCTAGCTTCGAGAGAATATCAAACCTTTTGTTTCTCTCCAAAACGATCCAGAGCGTACCACAATTCACTTCTTAAACGAAAATAGAGTTTCGGCCCTTAATCTTTCCTCTATGTGTTCTAACTTAAAGCGTCTATTTATACAACCCTTGTATATAGACGGTTAAGTAAATTACACATATACCCCTACTTAAAGAAGTATAAGTGTAATACACCACAATGACGTTTCTGTCACGAATTTTATCATATAAATATTCATTTTTCTGAACCATCTTAAAATCTCGCAAAACCATTATTAGTGTGCGACCCAATAGGCTCATACAACGTTGGCAGTGTACCAAAACTCATTTTGGTATACAAGTCATAAGCGGCCTCTAGCAAGACATTATGACTACCCAAGTTGTACGAATATCAAATCGATACAACCTAATCAATAATGTATATAACATCCTTTTGTCACACGATATCCTTTTGATCAAACATAAGGCATGAAATTGTCATCCAACATGTTCAATCGTACTAGTCTCAATCTCTAGGTAGACTGAAAACATCCAAGTGACATTGATCAATATCAATTCACTTAGACTAGGCCTTTTAACAGTCTAACACATCGAGGGATCCACTTGATATCTCTCTTTATATGAGAGGGACAAATTCTATCTTGATTATACAACTTCATCACATTGCTCACACAGTAACCAATCACAACCTTTATAATCGTCCGATTAAAGACAACGTTTGATTGTGTCAAATCACTGTGTTCCTAATGTTGAAGTCTCTAGTAATCTCAAGTCAGAGGACTGAAAAATATACCCATCATGAGAAACAACTATGACTTAATCCATGTGATGTTCTCATAGCGGGTCGGTCCAGTACTTTGTTCCCTAACAAGTACTCGTGATCTTGATTCGTATCCCTATACGTATAATCATCATATGATCATCAATCAAGACTCACACTAGTCTTAATTCATCATAGTTCCCAGTATAATGATCGACTAGGGACATTTAGGATATTTCTGTAAATACCCATGGATCTTATTATAATGTAAACATGCAAATTAATTATAATAAACAGCAAATGAAATCCTCTATTCTATTAACTAAAAGTATTCATAAAGACAGTTAATGGATTGACCTAGGGCACATGCCCCAACATCTCCCACTTGCACTAGGGCCAATCATACATGCATCTAATGCCTAATGATCTAAGATGACCATCATGTTTTACTTGTGGAAGAGCTTTTGTCAATGGATCCGCAACGTTGTCTTCAGTAGGTACTCTGCAAATCTTCACGTCTCCCCTCTCAATAATTTCTCTGATGAGATGAAAACGCCTGAGTATATGTTTGGATCTATGGTGTGATCTAGGTTCCTTGGCCTGTGCTATTGCCCCGTTATTGTCACAATACAAACAAACAGGGTTAGCAATACTTGGAACCACACCTAGTTCAGAAATGAACTTTTTGATCCAAACTGCCTCATTTGCTGCATCGGATGCTGCAATATACTCAGCTTATGTTGTAGAATATGCCACATTCTCTTGCTTCAAACTTTTCCAGCTTACTGCACCCCCATTCAAAGTAAACACATATCCAGACTGCGATCTAAAATCATCTATATCAGTTTGAAAACTTGCATCTGTGTAACCATTTACAACTAGATCATTTTCAAAACCTCCATAGACCAAGAACACTTCCTTAGTCCTTCTTAAGTATTTAAGAATGTTCTTTACTGCTATCCAGTGACTCTCACCAGGATCGGCGATATATCTGCTTGTAGTGCTCAAAGCATATGATACATCGGTCGAGTGCATAACATGGCATACATGATAGATCCAATAGCTGATGCATATGAAATCTTATTCATACGGTCTCGCTCATCATTTGTCTTAGGACATTGAATCTTCTTGAGACTTATGCCATGAGACATTGGCAACAATCCTCTTTTAGAGTTTTGCAAAGTGAACCTATTCAAGCACCTTGTCTATGTAAGCACTCGACTTAGGCCAGATTAGCCTCTTAGATCTATCCCTATAGATCCTTATCCCTAGGATATAGGCTGCATCTCCTAAGTCTTTCATTGAGAAACACTTCCCTAACCAAGACTTGACATTCTGCAATGTTGGGATGTCATTTCCAATAAGTAATATATCATCAACATACAGTACCAGAAAAACTACACTCCCACTGACCTTCTTGTATACACAAGGCTCATCTTCGTTCTTAATAAAACCAAAATCCTTGATTGCTTCATCAAAACGAAGATTCCAACTCCGAGAAGTTTGCTTTAATCAATAAATGGATCTTTGAAACTTGCATACCTTCATAGAATTCTCAGGATGTACAAAACCTTCAGGTTTTGTCATATACACGTCCTTAAGTAGCTTTCCATTAAGAAATGTTATTTTTACATCCATTTGCCATATCTCATAGTCATAATATGCAGCAATGGCAATTAAAATTCTTATGGATTTAAGCATGGCTACTGGCGAAAAAGTTTCATCATAATCAACACATTGAGTCTTCCTAAAACCTTTTGCTACAAGTCTTGCTTTAAAAGTATGCACTTTACCATCCATGTCAGTTTTCTTCTTGAAAACCCATTTACATCCAATGGTCTTACCACCTTCAGGTAAATCAACCAAGTTCCAAACTTGGTTATCATACATGGACTGCATCTCAGAGTTCATGGCACTTAGCCATTTATCTGAGTCTAATCCAGACATAGCCTCCTGATAAGTGGTGGGCTCGTTTTGATCCATAAGCAACACATCACGACTATCAGTAATGAGAAGTCCGAATCTCTCTGGCTCATGTCTTACCCTACCAGATTTACGTGGGCCTTGTGTCACTTATGGAGGTTCAACTGGTTTAGAACGTTGTTGAACTTCCGATGCTGCGGTCGATGTTTATCTGTGATTCTTGAACTTCTTCAAGATTTATTTCTCTCCCACTAGTGTCTTTTGAAATAAACTATTTTTCCATAAAGGCACCATACTGAGAGCAACAAACACTTTGTTCTCACGGGATTATAAAAGTAATATCCTTTTGTTTCCTTAGGATACCCCACAAATAAACACTTGTCAGATTTAGGTGCTAGTTTTTCTTAGACTTGTCGCTTTACGTAAGCCTCACAACCCCAAATCTTAAGGAAAGACAAACTAGGTCTCTTTTCGTACCATATCTCATATGGTGTTTGATCAACCGCTTTAGAAGGAACTCGATTTAGAGTGAAAGCTGCAGTTTGTAATGCATAACCCCAAAAGGATAATGGAAGATATGCATGACTCATCATAGATCGAACCATATCTAATAAGGTTCGATTTCTCCTTTCAGAAACTCCATTCCATTGTGGAGTTGTTGGTGGAGTCAATCGGGAGACAATCCCATAATTTCTAAGATGATCATCAAATTCTTGGCTCAAATATTCACCACCTCGATCTGATCGAAGTGTTTTGATAGTTTTACCAAGTTGATTCTGCACTTCATTTTGAAACGTTCGAAACATCTCAAATGACTCAGCTTTATGTTTCATAAGATATACATAACCATATCTGCTGAAATCATCAGTAAATGTAATGAAGTACTGATAACCTCCTCTAGCCATCGTGTTTATAGGACCGCATACATCAATATGTATTAGACCCAATAAATCACTTGCCCTTTCACTGTGTCCAGTAAAGGGACTTTTAGTCATCTTGCCTAGTAAACAAGATACACACGTTTCATATGTTTCTAAATCAAATGAATCTAGAAGTCCATCTTTACGGAGCTTCGTTATGCGTTTCTCATTTATGTGCCCGAGACGACAATGCCAAAGATAGGTTTGATTCAAATCATTTGACTTGAATCTCTTTGTATTTATGTTAAAGATTGGAGTATCAGTGGACCTTTTCATGCTTAGAATATAAAGACCATCACACAAATCAACATTTGCATAAAAGATGCCTTTACGAGAAATGGAACATCTATTATTCGCAATAATAAAATCAAAACCATCCATATCCAAACATGAAACAGAAATGATGTTTCTGCTCAAGGGAGCACAAAATAACAATTATTTAAAGTTAAAATAAGTCCACTAGGTAAGACTAAGTCATATGATCCAACAGCCAGGGCAGCAACTCTTGCTCCATTCCCTACGCGGAGGATGACTTCTCCTTTCTTCAACTTTCTACTTCTGGTGAGTCCCTGCACATTTATACAAATGTGAGATCCACATCCGGTATCTAATACCCAGGAATCACTAGTAGATAAATTAATTTCAATAACATAAATACCTGTAGTGGTAGTCGCACTACCCTTTTTCTTATTTAGATCTTCCATATAGAGTTTGCAATTTCTGAACCAATGTCCAGGTGCATGGCATAAATGACAATTTCCTTCCTTTTCTTTTAAGTGTTTTGAAGCAGGAACTGGCTAGGGCTTGACTTGTTCCATAGGCTTTGCGACAGGTGCAACAACAACCTTGGCAACTCTAGCCTTGCCTTTGCCTTTCTTCTTCATTCCCTTTCCCTTTTGGACCATCAACACATTACTAGAGGGTTTCTTGATATTTTGTTCAGCAGTTTTGAGCATCAAATGCAACTCTAAAATTGATTTCTCCATATTATTCATATTGTAGTTCATCACAAATTGTGAATAACTCTATGGTAATGAATTCAGGATCAAATATGTAGCCAACTCTTGGCTTATGGGAAATCCGAGTCTATCAAGCTGGTCAACATAGCCCTTCATCTTCAGAACATGAGGACTAACTGGCGCACCCTCGGTCATCTTGCAAGAATATAGGTTATTGACTGTCTCGAACCTTTCTTGCCTAGCTTGCTGTTGGAACATTTCCTTCAGCGTTATAGCCATGTCGTAGGCTTCCATTAGTTCCATGTCCTTATGAAGTTCAGGAACCATAGTTGCCAGCATAATACATGCAACATCAGTAGAATTGTTGACATGCTTATTATGCGAATCCTTCACAGCTTTCGTAGCATTGGCTGGTGGGTCCTCAGGGATTGGATCATCCAGGACATACAACTTGCGTTCATGCTTAAGAACAATTCTCAAGTTTCTGAACCAGTCAAGAAAGTTAGTCCCAGATAGCTTATCCTTCTCAAGGATGGATCGCAGTGACAGGGAACTATTGTTACTTGAAGAGGCCATTGATCTAAAATAAAGATTATGCAAAGTTTATTTTAGTATAGAGGAATAGGCTCCCACTAAATTAACAACCCTCCTAAAACATCTTGTTTTTATTTAGGGGACTAAAATCCATATTTCACCTAATTCTATGACAGCTATGGCATGAAACACATAACTAGATTATTTAGGTAGGTAACAGTTACCAATTACATCTTTTGTAATTTTAGATACTTTTATGAGATACGGGACATCTTATGTCTTAGCATGTTTTTATCTCATCATGTGCCTAAAACTCAAAACTATTTTGATAGCTTTATTAAGTCGGACCATTTTTAAACATTTAGGTAACTCTTACCCAACTTGTCTTACCAAGATAACACAATACACCCACTATGGTTTGAAACTATATTAGTGTGATCGAGGCCTTGACAAGTGTTTAAAATGGATGGCTCGAGACTTAAAATTTAATAGAGGATTTTTATTCGAGTTTTAGTGATTTTATGTAAACAATGAAATATCATAAATTTTATTGATTTGTTCAATCACTAAACAATTTGGAAATTTTTATACTGTTCACTAATAAAAGAATTTTCGTGCGCTAGGATTAGTTAGACGGTGGACCCGTGGCGGCCAATGCGTGGGGAAAAGAAAGGAAGCGAGCGCGCGCCATTTTTTTTTTATTTTTTTTTTATTTTTTAGTGGACAAATTTCAATTACGAAAATTAAAATTCGCTATAGAAAATCATATTTTTTGCTGATTTTATTATCATAAATTAACCCCTTAATTTATCCGAAATTAAGTCAATTAAAACATTTTAATTAACACGGACCCACATCTAACTAATCATCTTATCCTAATCCAATTAGGACTTAAGATATTTGAATCCTAGCATAACACCAATAACAAGATTCTCGATATGTATCTCCTATCCAATAGGGATAACGAAACCGATTTTGCTTATATCTCCTAATCTAATTTGTTATCTATCTCTTATCAAATAGAAACTTCATAACATAATAGATATAACGAGATAAATAAATAATTTTGAAAAATAATTATTTGTAATTTCGGTCCTCATCCAAATAATCACAAACATGTAATTGAATCATGAACTACTATCCCAATTGAACCTAATGGTGTCATGGATCACAGAACACGAAACTCAATTCATTAAAATTATTCGAATTAGCCTAACATGGTTACTAGCATGTACGAAACTGATTTCAATTAAATCACGAATATATGTATCATATACACAAAACATGATAATAAATCTCACAGAAAATTTATGTATATCACATATACATCAACTATTAACATGCTTTCAATCATATATCATGTATATATCAGAAGAAAACATGCAATGAATTTAATGGAATCGAACTCGATGGCTCGATACCCGTTGTTGGGTTTTGGGGTTCATACGCAGCGGAAATTACAAAACAATTTTGACAAAAACCCCAACAGGATCCGAATCTAATTCCATTAAAAACGTTTAAAACATGAAAACTTAATCATACCTCGGTCGCAATATACCTTTCTGAAGGTTGATCGATCTTTAAGGCGCTGCCAACGACGAACGCCCTCTACCAGCAGTCCATACACGAACGGCGGCCGAGATTCGAAGCGCTAGCTTCGAGAGAATATCAAACCTTTTGTTTCTCTCCAAAACGATCCAGAGCGTACCATAATTCACTTCTCAAATGAAAATAGAGTTTCGGCCCTTAATCTTTCCTCTATGTGTTCTAACTTAAAGCGTCTATTTATACAACCCTTGTATATAGACGGTTAAGTAAATTACACATATACCCCTACTTAAAGAAATATAAGTGTAATACACCACAAGGACGTTTCTGTCACAAATTTTATCATATAAATATTCATTTTTCTGAACCATCTTAAAATCTCGCAAAACCATTATTAGTGTGCGACCCAATAGGCTCATACAACGTTGGCAGTGTACCAAAACTCATTTTGGTATACAAGTCATAAGCGGCCTCTAGCAAGACATTATGACTACCCAAGTTGTACGAATATCAAATCGATACAACCTAATCAATAATGTATATAACATCCTTTTGTCACACGATATCCTTTTGATCAAACATAAGGCATGGAATTGTCATCCAACATGTTCAATCGTACTAGTCTCGATCTCTAGGTAGACTGAAAACATCCAAGTGACATTGATCAATATCAATTCACTTAGACTAGGCCTTTTAACAGTCTAACACATCGAGGGATCCACTGGATATCTCTCTTTATATAAGAGGGACAAATTCTATCTTGATTACACAACTTCATCACATTGCTCACACAGTAACTAATCACAACCTTTATAATCGTTCGATTAAAGACAACGTTTGATTGTGTCAAATCGCTGTGTTCCTAATGTTGAAGTCTCTGGTAATCTCAAGTCAGAGGACTGAAAAATATACCTATCATGAGAAACAACTATGACTTAATCCATGTGATGTTCTCATAGCGGGTCGGTCCAGTACTTTGTTCCCTAACAAGTACTCGTGATCTTGATTCGTATCCTTATATGTATAATCATTATATGATAATCAATCAAGACTCACACTAGTCTTAATTCATCATAGTTCCCAGTATAATGATCGACTAGCGACATTTAGGATATTTCTGTAAATACCCATTGATCTTATTATAATGTAAACATGCAAATTAATTATAATAAACATCAAATGAAATCCTTTATTCTATTAACTAAAAGTATTCATAAAGACAATTAATGGATTGACCTAGGGCACATGCCCCAACATTATGGCCCCACTCCATTGTAGTATAATTGAGTAGTATATTGTTTGTTTGATAAAGGTGGATAAGAATTGGATCAAACCTATGATATACATGAGAGGGGAGGGGAGACGATAGTGTCACCGATCGGTCCAATGGTGTCTTTGAATAGTACATAAAATGAGTGGAAGCAACCAACAACGTTTGTAAGCTCAGAGCTTACAACAAGAGAATCCTGAATTCGATATAAAACTTTGCTTCTAAGTCAATAAAAACAAAAAGAGCAATCACAAGAAGACGGAATGGTGATATTCCCGAGAAAGATAAAGATACATCAGAGATGAGTGGGGGAAGGAGATGAATTCAGAAGGAACCCATAAAGAAATTTGGAAGAATGATGAAGTAGGAATACATAGGTAAAGATGCAGATAAAGTTTAGTAAAAGAGTCAAGTGAGGGAATGGGTAAGAATTGGGCTTTTAGTTTGGTCTTTCACTCGTACCAAGTGCTTATCGAGCGAAAGGTTGACTGTTCTTTACATCTTCCATCTTGGTCCGCCACCGTACTATAGCTTCCCATTGCTATCCAGATACATGGCAACTGCTCGCACCATACTGAGTTTTTATTCTAGCTTGTAGTGATAGGGGCATATTAAATGCTTCCTAATGTGTTGTGCCAAAGTACTGCGGAATATCCTATAAGTCATTATCAAGGGCCCTTAGGCAATCCATATGTGTCAAGATCTGGTCCGTGCATTCTAGAATGCTTTCCCATCAGGTCTCCTCCATAGTCACTTTACACTTAGCCACTTAATCGTGGCCATTTGCAAGAGCACACACACAAGGCAACCAAAAATCTAACCAAGCCACATAATTAGAAAGAGAGACCAAGCCTTTAAAGAAAAGATAAGAATAGGCAATGTTAATGAGGTCTACTTCTTCAGTTTACTAAAACATGACAATAGTCATTACTATACACATCAATCTACTATAAGATAAGAAAGACTTAGACTAATAGAGTCGTGGTGTGTATCTCATCTAGTGCCTATTGAGATAGACCAAGTAACTTTCCATAATAGCCAAGCAACCGTCTGAGTCACAAATGAATCATACGAATCAAGGTGGATGCAGGTGTTTTGTTCTCTTATCTATTTCTAGTATCTATTTTTTTCGATTTCTAACTTGTCGATTTCTAATAAGAAGTAAGGATAGCTTTATGTTTCTTCGAGTCATTTTACAACCTTCAATCTTCCATTATAAACACTGTCAAGTTTTGTTCTGTCAAGATATGCCACTACAAATCGTGAATAGATTTAATTTTTTTTCATCGTGAAAAAAGACATTGTGGTTTTTTCTAGTGCAACATCATCTTGTTTCTGAAGTTGATCTATAGTTGTGTGATTCATATAAGCTATGTGTTTTCGAAAGCTATGGTCAAGTGTAGTTTACTTCACTTTACTGCATGTTTTGCTTCAATCATTTCGTTATTGCAATGCCATTTTTCCATACACAAACAATGGCTAGATGGGTTTTGATTCATTAGACTAATATATGAATATCTGATTTGGATACATTCGCTTAACACACAAAATGAAAGGAGCTGAGCCACTCGCTTACACATAAAGCTGTTGATCCTAGCCCTCATAGCAAAAGTCGAGATTCACACGCACAACCTTATCCTATGAGTCTTCCTATGCTACGCGCCTGCCTTTAAAAGCCTTTCCACTGGTTCCCTTCGTCGGTGTCATTGAACCTCGTTAGCATTTCAAAAAGAATTGGAGGCTCAAAATGAATGGTCAAAGGAATTGATGATTCGTGTTTAATATTCAATATTTGATTAGTCGTAGAACCTGCACTATAGACAAGGGAACCAGAATCTCTTTCTGCCGCTCCCCTCCTAGATGTAGGTCTTCCTGGAAGTGATAACACTACTGCCTGACAACTAACCTGGTCACTCCCCGTCTTTATCCTAAATGCCACTGGTACTATTCTTCTATATATGGATCACTCCTACTTTCTCCCCAATGGAATGGTCTGGACCCTTATGAAAGGACCTCTGAATCCGGCGACCTTGACTGAAAAGCTCTCAATTCGGTCAATAGCTAGCCGAGTAGCTGATAGACTAAATAAGCACAGTAGCTAATTAGAGCTGAATGAGCGAAGCCACTCGACTGGGTCGGAAGGCTTTTAGTTTCAGAGATCACTTTTCTTATGCCAAGACCGTAGAAATAAAAAAAATCACTTCTTATTCTGGAGCGGGAAAGGAAAAATGAATTAAGTGGTCATCAAGATCTTTGCAGAAAAGAAAAGCATTACAAAAAATTCAAAGCCATGAACAAAATGAAGGGGATTGATTGAGGAGTAGAGTTAAGCGATCTATTGAATGAAGGGCAAGAATGAATGGACTGATTGATTACCCCAGCTCAAAAGGCAAGGGGGAAGATCAGTCTTAAATAAAAGAAAAGCTATCATGGACAGATAGACCACTTACCAAAAGAACAAAGAATGGAATTACATGCTCTACTAGTAAAGTAGAAATGAAAGTAGATGATCCTAGGGAACGAAAAAAGAATACAACATTATATTTGACAACATGTGAGTGGCCCATAAACTCAATTTCCTTTTATGGACTCACACTAATAAACCTCCCATTCTGGACTCATGTGCATAGAGCGCCTCGCTTTGAACTCAAAAAGATAGGTGTAGACTCGAACTCATTTTCATGGACATGTAGGGAAGCACAAAAGGTACATAGCGCCAAACGAGGCTAAGAAGAAGATATCATTATGGAAGAGAGCAAATATGAGTGATGAAAGCGAAAGATTTAATATGAATATAAAAAGAAGGATGCAACAAAATGAAAGATAAGAGTTGCTAGCAAGTGGAAGTGCGGAACTAAGCAAACAAGTTGAGTATAAGCAATTGATGAATTGATTAGACTTCGCTATAGCAGAGGGAGAAACAGAAAGCAGTGGGAGGGGAGGGGATATTACGAAATTCATTCGTTTCATTTACCATTTTTGAGATTGAGATTCTAGTCTCCAGAAGCCTAATGATTAGGGAGATTCTAAATGGAGGAGTTGAAAAGATTAGATCTACTATTAAAATAGACAATAAGTTGACAGGACATACCAAAAGAAAGATTTACATATAAAGAAAGAACTAAATAAAAAATGTGTGTCCTAAAATGAAAAATAGGGGCTTCAATATCCAATCTATTTAGGCAATACACCACGGCTAAAGATGTACTGAACAGAAAAAGGTTATAATAGCTGGAATTTGCATATGTCTCACAATGAATAAGGGCCTACTATGGGGACTACACGTAACCAAGTAAGGGAACAAGTCGCGGAAGAAGCAAAAATGTCGAGCAACGACTAGCGCAGAAGAATAAAGTAATATCCTAAAGACTGGACCTCTCGAAAGCATTAAAGGATAGCCATCTAAATGAAGAACTATTCTACCAGAAAGGGACATAGCTCAAACAATAATAAGAGAATTCTCTAAAATCGAAAAAGATCCTGAAGTCAGGCTGAGCACCTAGCGCGAAAGAACAATCTGCGATTGAGCGCTGATGCACCCCTGATTGATAAGGGGACGCTAATGTGCTATAGTTTCAAAGCTGCAGCGAGCGGAGCTTGAAAAAATAAGCTCTTAGTGCTTATGGTATGGTTTAGTCAAGCGATTTGAAATACTTATGGTTTTGAAGTAGCAATAGTTTGCGTAGTACTTTGCTGGATAAGGTGAAAGTCAAATCTTGGAGTGGCTAATGCTTCAAATAGCTACGAAAGTGAGGAGTTTTCATGATTTTGCAAATTTATATCTCAATCTAATCCAATTCAGTCAATGAAGGTCAGATTTGATGGATTGTATAAAGAAGGAGTCCTATTTCAAGTGGGCAGAGGTGATACAAAAATCGTTTGATGCCTTGAAGAAGAGGATTGTCAAGGCGCCGGTTCTAGCTCGGATTTGGAAAAGCTCTTTGAAGTGGAGACCGATGCGTTGCATTTGACTTTCAATTTAAGGGGATAAGGGAAAGCCGATTGAATTTTTCAGTGAGAAGCTAAACGAGGCAAGGAAGAGCTTGTCTTCTTCCTACAAAGACAAGCGTTGTATGCATGGGTGTTTGAAGCACTAGAGGCATTACCAACTTCTGGAGGAATTTCTCGTGTACACGGCTCGAAGGTTTCTTTAGACGTAGGATAAGCTCGGTGCGAGGCACGTTAGGTGGGGTAGCTTATATATAGAGTTTTACCTTTAAGCATAAGACAAAACATGGTAAGAAATGCGTTGAGCTGGAGAGATATTTTTTTGTTGCAAACGATTTTTTTGTTTTTCTAGGAGTTTGAATCGGTTCGAAACTAGGAGGACGAAGATTTTGCAGAGGCTTGGAGAGTTCGCCTGAATCCTGTGAGTGGGAATCAAAACCAATTTTAGGACGTGCTATATAGTAGATGATTTATTATACAAAGGCAATGTGTTATATGTATCGAGAGGCTCTTTGAGGGAGCGGCTACTAAAGGGTTCACGAATTGGGAGCGTTGGTCATGACAAGTGCCTTTTTGAATGACATATTCCATTAGCCCATATTGAGTTGGGACGTTGAAAGGTTTGTGCAGAGATGTCGTGTATGCAAAACGGCAAAGGAAAAGGCTATTGAATGCTTGTTTGTATAACCCAGTACCACGGCTATACCCTGGAGATATCCATGATTTTGTGCTTAGTTTTCCCAAGATGGCTCGAGGGCTAAAAGTGGTGGTATTTTTAGAGAATGGCGTATTGAATAACGTGCAACAATTCGACAGATGCTATAGAAGTCGCCGAATTCTTCTTTCGTAAGGTGGTGAGAAACCACGCCTTATGAAGAAAGAAAGGGTCCCCCAAGGAGATTAAAACACTAGTATGCCCTCAAATCTAATAGAGGTTGCTATGGAATAAATTAGGCACGGAACTGAGGTTTAACCCTCTTTATCTCTCAAGACGGCAAAACCAATTGCCGATTGTTGGGAGACTTGTTGAGGATCTTAGTGCAAGGGAGACCGAGCAAGTGGGAATAAGTTCTTCCAACTTAGGACTTTGCCTATCAAAACCATGTGAATCGGCCTATGTTAAGTAAGGGGGGAAGTAACCATTCAAAGTGTTGTATGGTAAGAGCTCGATGGGAGTTGTCAATCTGAAGCGAGCGAAGCTTCATAGACAAGGCTCGCCCCTATCTCACAAGGGGCGTAAGCACTCCACTCGTTTGTCAGCCCCCATAAGCTATAAAGGCGAGCAAGCAACTAACTACACTGGACTAAAGTAGTTAACTACACTAGACTAAAGCAGTTGACTACACTAGACTATAAGCTAAGTGCTGCTTCTTCAAGCTCTGCTCGTTGCTTTTTGCTTTTTCTTTCTGGTGTAGTGTAGTCAGCTTACCTATTACGTTTTTCAGGCTTTGTATGCTAGTGTGTGTACTCTTCTGCTATCAATGAAACTGAAAGAAACACAAAAACCCCCCGCGTGTTTCGTATATATTGAGACTTGTAGCTTGATTCTTGACTGATTCCATATTGGGAAGCAGGAAATCGTTCGAGAACACTTTTTCCTATTTCTCAATGATATCCAAGGATTAAGACAATTCTCAAGAAACTTTTTCATTCATAGTTATTTTAACAAAGCAAATAACATTTCCTACGCTGTTCCTAAGGACTAGTAGAACTGAAATAGTATAATTCTTGGGTTGTCTCAATGGGTTTAGAAACCACACATTTCTTTAGATCATCATAGCGTACTACAACATTTCCCCTCAAAGGAAAGTATTTTCGTAAGGCATGACCCTCAAAATAATGATCTGTTGATATACAACGTAGATAAAGATGATTGATGAAAGAAACACCAAATACATCCCATACTTCTCGCTCCCACCGACCGACTGATGGAAATGGACTGACTACCGGAGATATTCGTGTTACTTTATTTGCACTGGTTTGTACACAAATGTGTGAGTTATACCGAGTATTTAGTAAATTATGGACCACTGCAGATCTTCATTTTTGAGAGGGATGATCCACTCAACAAATATTGATCGAAAATTTAACCTTTGTATAGGTACGCAATTTCAGATAGTATAACAATGGAAATGGATAGTCTGTATTGGTATCAGTTCTATTCCCATGTTCTGATTTTTCCATTTTATGTATCAATTTTTTAGGGAAAGTCTCCCAACTATATTTGAAAATGGATTAGTTATCCATAGAGATAAAGAAAGCTTTCTTGTAGTTCCGCTTCTTGCTCTAAAAATGCAGAAAGACATGTCGAAAATGGAAATCGTCGATTGGGTTATTCCGACCAAGAAAGGCATGGGAGTTCTGGGCTTGGGCCGAGTTAAGTAAAGACTGGTTACTAGCAGGAAAACTACTGCGTGTTAGCATAACGAATTTCACATAGCTCATCCCTTGCTTGTTCCCTCATTGAACACTGTCTATATATTTGTCTCCATCCAATAAAAAACATCCAAACTAGCTTAGAATTCGAAAGTCTATTCCTTATCGGCCGAGGCTTACAGCAGTTGCTCCCCTACTAGTAAAGGGCTTTCAAGCTTACGTTTGTTAGGTGGGCCCCTAGAAAAAAATGAAATCGAAAAGAAAGAAGAAAAATTGGGCATGTTTCTCGATAGAGACCGCCTTCTTTCAGGCCAGCAGTCTTATACTTCTAGTCATCTGCTTTATGATGGGCTTCCCTGTTTCCTGGGCTCTACTCGCTTGTCTATGCTTTGACCCAGGAAATAATAATTGAAAAATGATGTTTTCGATTTCAAACTTTTCATCCAAAAAAGTAGTCAATCTGAATTAGGGAAGAATAAAATGGTAATAGTGAATCTAGATCTAGATGGATCCTTATCTTTATCTTTATCCGAGATAAATATCTATATGGAGAGAGATCTATCTATGAATCGATCTAGACTATCCTCTATCCGGAGAGATTTGTCCCTATGAGTGACTACACCGATCTTTATTTGTTTTGTACATGTTCGTTTCTGCTTCGAATAAGAAGGTTTGGATCTTTCAATCTTATGTCATAAGGGATGTGACTTATGTTAGGTCCATAAGATACCATAGTTTTTGGTGTTCTACGATTCACCTCTGAATAATGAGTAGGTGGTTTGATCCTTTAGATTCTTCTTTTCCTAGTAAACCGATGTGAAGATCCGAAGCAACAGGTCTAATTACTATACAAAAAAGAATAGTTTACTATATGACTTCTTGTTCGAGTAGGAAGATTTTGATTTTTCTCATTCCTTCTCTTCGATAAGAATAAGGATTTGTAATGATACCAATTTCTCTTCACTCCTTTGTGCTTAACGAAGGAAGTGCCTTAGCATACTTTTTTAGATCCAAACTTATTTGTTCTTTCTAAGTCTTTTTCTTGCATATGAGAATGCAACTGTTAAAAAAATGGGGATTTGAGTAGTAGGCGACACCCCTTTTAATTTTGAGTAGGCAGAACCATTTTGTTTTGGTTCTTCTCCACATTCTTACCAGGTGATCTAGGAATCTGCCTATGATTTATTCAACTGATATGTCGATATAGAAAGATCTCCTTATTTTTTCACTGTGGGTTCTCGCGTCATTTTCTTGAAAAGATATTAGACCACCGTGGGATATATTCGAATGAGTAATGCTTACCATTCCATTATTCACACAAACCCTTCGATGACTTATCAGTTGTCTAGCTTTAGGAATAGTATCACTAAAATGGAGACGAACCAGAATAACATCTGATCTGGTTTCTGGATTGAGTGGAAAAATGATATATGAAGTTCGTTCTGTTCTTTTGTGTATCTCTGTGATGGGTAAATCCCCATGAAAAGGGACAACTTTCGTGTAGTTTGTGATTGGATGTAACTGCTAAGGTTTTCTTTTGGATAAATCTTTCTCTTAATGGATCTTGGATTGTTCCTCAATCTTCAGAGTATGCAACGTTTTCTTATTTTCAATTCTCTTTTCTAAACATTTCCTGGAAGTGGACAAAATGTTTGAAATCTTATGCATGCAAGGCATATTTAATTAAATAAGTATTTTTCGCTACATCATGTGTAACGGGAATCGAACCCCTTCTACTGCTGGTAGGCAGATGGAGAATGAATGTCCTACTTCGATCTATAGCTACTTGGCCAGGTTTAATGAATAAATATCTTCCACCAGCAGTCTTCTTTTCCCATCACTTCACTTCATTTGAAAGATTTAATCTCTTCAGACCTCACCGGGCCGAGTGAAGGGGAAGAAAGAGGCGGGTGGTCCGTGAACAGCAATGGGAGAGGGCTCATAGCCCCCCTCTCCCTCTTCCCCATGCCTATTTGTTCCTCAGGCCCCAAAGAGATGCAAAACATTTTTTTAAAAAAAGATGAACATATAGGACTGTGATAAATTCTGGATTAAAGAGCTTGAATTAGTTAAAGGAAACAAGGCTTCTGGCCCGGCTGGTCCGACAGGCGAGGAGAGTCTTGATTGCGCTGCGAAAAAGGCTGAAGCACGTCTGGTGGTATCATATATGAGAGAACAACTTCATTTAGGAGTGATGTTTCCCTATTCTTAAAGTCGGTAGTGATCTCACTTTCAGCGGAGCGGCTACAGAGCGACCCACCTACCAGACCAGAGGCGGCCGAGAATGTTATGTCAAAAAGCAAAAAGACTAAAGACGATATTCGCCTAAAGGAGAGGGAGAAGGAGCGAAGCCACTCGACCGCTCCCATGGTCCTAGCCCTCAGAGCTAAAGGACTACATCAAAGCGAAGAAATTATGAGTTCATGCCACCACGATCCATATGGAAGGGTAGTTATGCTGATGCATTCCTGTGAGAATGAAAAATCAAAGAGATCTTCTTTTGAATAAGAGAATTTGGTCATGTAGTTATTCACCTGGGTCAGATGAGTTTGGACTGGAAAGAACCTCGATGAAGGCATGGACAGCTTGGAATGCATGGGTGGACTTGAAGCACCTTCAAGGTCCCCCCTCTCCACAGTGTGATTCCGAGGAGCTATTCGCAGCTTTTATTGCTCAGGGTTCCAAACCTCTATAGCTTTGGATGAATAGGTTCCATAATTGCTGGAAGTTCCCCACGCTGATGCCAATCCGAATTTGGACCCAGAATTTTTGGAGCCATAAATTAGGGGAGAAAGCCCTTCTTAAATCTATTCCCGACTCGTCTTCTTTTACATGGGCATACTTAAACCTCCATCGGGTTAACTTTGCTAAAATGCTTCTTATGTCTTTGAGATAAATGGGAAATCCTCTAAAAATTGGAGGTCTTTAAATCTTGGTGGAGGGTGGCTTGAAGTCGGGGCTCGGTTCCTAAAGACTCGAAATGGGGTTAAGTTTTCGCTAAACATTCTCCATTTAGTCTTCGAAAGTCTTGAAAGCTAGGGCACGGATAGCCCCCACTATCGCGAGTTTATTTAACATAAAGGTCATCTCCTCGACCTGGGCGGGCGCGTTTGCTTTATATATCGGTTTAGGGTTGGGTTCAAAATCTTATAGAGTAAGGCCAGAATTTGCTGGGCGGCATCTCATGTCGCCTTTATTTCTTTCCTTTTTCATGTTTATTAATCCCATGCTTTCTGCTGGTCAACAACCAATCACAACTATCTATATTTCTTCACTACTCGTACAGGCTTGACGGAGTTAAGCTGTGTGTAGGGAATAATTGATTCTAAAAAATCATGCCTTAACTAGATAAATTCACTTATTTAACACAATTCTTCTAGTCATGCTTTATCCTCTTTACCCCTTTTTATTTTTCCCTTATGGCCCAATGGCTGCAGATGGGTGCAAGCGCCTGACATGCTCCGCGCGGACATGTCGCCGCCCCCCCCTCGCTCTTTCGAAGCCAAAAGATGGGGAAAAAGGAAGCCGAATGCTCACTTGACTAGCCCTTTATCCTAGACTACACTACACCTATCAGAAAGAATTCAAGGAGGGCAGTTAGAAAGGCCCTAAGAAAGCTCTCGCGACTTTACTGTGCCCGGTATTGCTTTGAGACGTCCTCTACTCCAGTTGATTCTGCACCCGAAGGCAGCTCGATCCTGGCTAGTGGATGGCCACTCATGAGATAGCAAGAGATGAATTCTCTTATGAGTCGGCCAACGGTTCGACCGTCGAGGTGCCTCCGGCCCTACCGCATTCTGGCCCCAGGGCCCTCAATTGGTCTTTCTCTATTTTTTCAATATATAAATAAGAAAAATCACTCGGTTGGAGAGACCTATCGAAGAGCACTTTCTCCCTGATTTAGTGATAGAAATGCAGAAAAATCATCCAACAGAGTAAATAACGACAAACAGGTGGAAGGCAAGAAGCGAGAGATGTAATCTCTTTCCCTTACTTTCTGAAGGGGAGTGAAATAAGTGGAGACAACCCATTTATGATTCCATCCGAGAAGACTAGTTAAAGGAAGGATCCAAAATGTCATATATCTCAGGAGCTAGATCAGTTTTCGATGAACAAGTAAGAATTGCATTAACAAAAAAGGATGGAATTGGACCTAAAAAGCCATTTAGGTTCGTTATTGATTGGGTATTAGTGGGAACATAAAGATCAAAGAGTTAACTAATTATTAGATTGACAAAATGGAACAAATGATAGGTCAAGATCATGTTGTTCATTGGGAATTAAAGAGGGGAGAACGAGCAGACATCGAATGATTAATTTCTATTTCACGTTATTGTGGAATTCATCATCAAAATGGATCGTCTTTACGCGGTCAACAAACTCATACTAATGCATGGGCTTTTTGCAAGCGAATTTGGAAACTAAAGAAGGCTATTGAAAGCCCTTGGTACTTGTTTGATCAATCACACTAATAGCTTCAATAGTCCACTAAAATTGGGTATAGTATATTTTTCTTGGTCTTTCATTGGTTACTAATCAAGTATACGTATAGTGGGCCATCTTTCCCAACTTTTATGAATGTAGTGTAGTCATGCTCGGCTTGGTATTGCTCATTTTGCCCTCCTATCGTATCGGCTTGGCTTTGTTTTAAAAGCGATTGCTTCCGCCTCTGATGGCATGATCGATAGCTCATGAATGGTATATGGATCTCTCTATGTAGTGGTCGGCCTTCTAGAAGTTTTTCCAAAAGTGACTAGTCACTTCCCGAATGCCTATGTACTCTATCTATAATATGGTCTATCTAATGCCTCCGACGCCTTTTCTTTGGCAATTTTTGGTCATGGGGGATAAAAAAGATGTTTTTTATCAGTCCAAAGCAGATACCGCCCCCATGCTCCCACGGTCTGCTTATCGAGGAATGGAGAGGGAGGACTCGGGGCTAGAGCAAGTTGGGTTGGAGTATAAAGCCGTAAGCGCAGTGGGGGTGACAAAGGACATGCTCGTATGGTTAATAGAGTGGTTATGAGAAAGTCATTAATTGTTAGGAACTTTCACTCGTTTTTATTCGAAATGTGCCTATCTAGGAAAATTACGATATGCAGCTCAAATGGTCCCTTTTGAGGTCTCTATTGGTCTTATTCTTATTGTGTACCTTGTTAGCGCTTTTTGATCTGCGAAGGCAATCGCTCAGATGTTCCCCATACCCAACTCGGGAATAGACTTGAGGGAACCGCAGCATGGGGAATGTCCGTGTCTCATTGCAAAGCTCATTTTTTGTTGTGGGTCATAGGGCAGGCTTCGGGTAGGCATTACAGTTTAGGGTGCAAGGGTCCTGGTACTATCTAGGTGCAAAAAATTCCGGAGGTGACTGCAATGAACAAAAATCTCACTCATCGGCCTAAACGAAGAACAAACACTCAAACGTGAGAGCAAGGGATCACACAATGAATGGACGTGCTCTAAAGAGGGAGGCAAGAACCATGTTTTCAAAAAAGTGGTGGTCTGAATCTTATCTGAACTTCGAGAATCACTGACTAAGCTTGACTACACGTAATGAGCATACATGAGATGAGAAAATGGGGGCAAGTCTAGTGTGGTTATGGACTTTCTTATCTTATAAGGCTAAGCCTTATCTTGTTGGGGGCATTCTCCACACGGTATGGGTGACAGATCGACAATAAGAGTACTCCGGGATATACACTAGGGCCATTAATATCGAGCATACGACGATGCTGCCCATTTTCATTTCGTGGAAGTCCCTAGCAGGGGAAAGAGCTATAGGTGATGGCACATTCTTCTTTTTCTCTAGAGAGGGGTGCATAAATCTAATCGTTCCTATTGGGTCGTGTGTGGCAGATAGCACAGATTAAGAAATGCAAGTCGCTTGAACGGGAACTATTACCCATTCTCTTAATAGGCGGCAAAGCTGAATAGGAAAAGTGGTCGAGCTAACTGATGATTGCCTTTTTAGCCTTTCAAAAAAGCACTCATATGGAGGTGACTGATGAGACGAGATGAACGGTCAGAGGCTGCTGTAGGACTACCATAGGAAAACCCACCTTCTCTAGCTAACATAGATATCTATTCCCAAATAGCTCTAGTCTCTATGTGAATCTCTTCTTGACCAAGCCTGGTCGAATCGGGCCAATACTTGGGATGGGAATGGATCAGCCTACATGCATCATTTGATGAAAGCACCCCAGTCTAGTCACTTCCTCAAAGTGGCTTGTCAACCACTGGACTGTAGCTCCTCAGGAAATGCCCTTCCTTGGGTTGGGGCAACACAACACATGAATAGTTTGCTCTAGGACCCCACCCCAGCGTAGAAAATGCTTTACTCATAGGGGCGCTTCCGTGGAGCACTATGACGCGTTTAGCCCAGCTTCCAAACTCCAGCGCTAACGCGCCTTGCTTTACTACACTACACCATAAAGAATCAACCTGGCGCACTTATTATATTTATTTTGGGAGTTGTTCCGACCTTAGCTTTACAATGTAGGCTTGTAGTGAGAGGCCCCGACTACACGTATTGAGACTGAGTTAGACCGTGCTTAGTAATCATCATAGGACTTTGCTCCTTAAAGGCCAAGTTTTGCTCCTCTGTTTGTTGGATACCGACCGAGATGGAGATGGAGCAGTGAGTCAACCTATACTGACTTTCCTGGGGCTTACCTTGCCCCAAAATCTGAATTAAGGGCGGACGTCGAAAGGAACTAGCCCAGCCTTTTCAAGAAAGCTTTGCTTGGTAGGCACTACTTACTCACTCGAATAATGTTTTGAACATAAAATTGTCCAGTTTCGTCCCCTTCTCCCATGCTGAGTCACAGGTGGCACCTCTGAAAGCACAGACGAGCCACATGTAGGGAAACTTGCTCGTATGGTTTTGGCCTGGGACCCCGGTATACTGTACTAATATGTGTAGGTCCCCTTAATTTGAGTGAGATTTCCATGGTGCAAAAGCAGATATGGTCCGGTATTCCCTTGTTCCCCTTATTGGTTATGTTCTTCATTTCTCATCCAGCAGAAACTAATCAAGCTTCATTCGATTTCCTAAAAGTGTAAGCTGAATCAGTTGCAGGCTATAATGTAGAATATGTACGAGACGCAATCCTTAATAGTTCACTATTGGCGGAAGCCAATGTCCCAGGGTCCCGGGGACTGATTCTGATTGAAACAAGGGGTGGGTCTTTACCAACTTCCAAATAAAAGATTTTAGGGTACACAACATTCAATGAGAAGTGCTCCATATCTATACTATGCAAACTACGACTTCTTCAGAACCACATGGCTAGCTAGTGCATTACGGTGTAAGAAAATGGATGCGCATTAGCGCCCCTTATTAGTTGGTGGCGCATCAATGCTCATGGAGTTGCTTGTTGAAACGTGCCCATTCAGTCATATTACGTGTAGTCAGGGCTGAAGCAATCGTTTTTATGTGTGCTTGTAGTGATAGGTGCCTATTTCATTAAAAGATCGTGACCATGAAATCCATCAGGTCTAGTGTGGTCATGTTCTTACTAAACTTATAGGGCTGAGCCGTATCTTGTTGGGCATGGCATTCTTCATTCTTTATTCAAAACTAATGAATGTCGAGTCAGGGCTTTCTGCCTTGTTATCAAAAAGGGGTGTTGGGTAAAGCAAACTTGCTCTTTGGACGAGCACAAGGCTTAGTCAAGTAGAACCTAGTTGCGTTGCTTGATGCTCTGATCGAAAAAAAATCAATGGGGCCATGCCGGTACGATAGAATATGCGTTAGAAAGGGCAATCCCTCATCTACAACACCAACAAAGTCGAGTCAAAACTTTCTAAAGCAGCCCGCTCGCTTTCATAGAATAATATCGTGACAATGTAGACCTAAATGGTCATATTGGATCCTTGGGAACCATCACAAGTACAGGTAGCCCATCCTTGAACGAAAATGCCATGTCGTCTAGCGGAGCCTAGAAGAAGGTAACTTGCACAGACAACTGAATCCTTTTCAATAAAACGGAATACCCAAACCAACCCAGCTGGCTGGTTAATCTCAGAGATCTTATCGGCTGGTAACTCCTGTTAGAACTCAGTCTTCTCGTCCTTGAAAAATCACAGTGACAATGCTTGGAGCATAACCCAACTACTCATTTTTAGCAGGAGTCAAGTTTGCTTCTCTTTATCGAAATTCACTAAAGGATTCTAACTTTAGCTCAATAGATTCCCTCATCGACCAAATAATGAAAATAGGAAAAAAGGATCGAAGCCAAAATCTAGGCTTGAGATCAACTATGTGAGAAGAAGTGATCCATAACCCGCTTCTAGCTCATTTAGCACTCTAACTCTGAGTTGACATAACACTAAACTGGAGACTCACTTGCTTTTCCCTCTACTCCAACTAGGTTCATTCCTCAAAATTCCAGATTCAGAAAGGAGCCCTTGCTTTTTCTTCATAGTCAGAGCTTACAGTAATAGGGGAATGGAATCTTCAATAATCAAAATAGTTAATAAATTTCTACTAATAGTACATTTTGATCTTCCCTCTCCCCCTTATAGTATAGTAGTGGGGGAAAGAAAAGTGAAAAAGTTTCATACTGCTATTAGCAACTAGTTTACCCCTATAAGTTTCTTTATCGGGACCTAGCCTTGTGAGTTAGCAATCCTCCCTTCCTCATTCGTTTGCTTTAAAGTCTGATATTGCACTACCTGGCGGGTTTGAGACATTACCCACTACAGGGATTCTCAAGCTGTGGTTCACCTTGTCCTTCCCATGCTAATAGGCCCAAGTCAGTAAGCATTTACCATTAATCGCTTCAATCGCATTCGTTTAGGAACAAGAAAACTTTATATATTATTCCCCTCGTTAAAAGAAAGAGAGTGCAAATAATCCGCTTATCTGCTTCGTTAGTGGATACATATTAAAGGAACATATCTCATTCGTAGCTCATTACACAATGCTTACCCCATGAAAGGAAAGAGTCATTGGGCTAGGCTAGGAAACTGAATTCTAACTCATAGCTAGATACATAGTAAGGGAGGATGCCCGTCACTATAATCAAAATAAGGTGTTTCTCTTACCCATTGCTAAAAACCATTGTTAAGGAAAATGTTTACCTCGTCAAGGGAAAACAGCGAGAAGGGACAAAACTCACTCGTATTAGATAGAAGCTAAAGTTAACTGATCTTGTTTGCCCCGTAGGAGGAAAGAGAGAAGAGCAGAAATGATGCAATCCATTTGAAGCGACTTTAGCTACACAGGTTACCTATGTTTCGCTCCAACCTCCTTTTGAAGGCATGGCGTAATGGCCCAAATTAATTAAACTAGGATTAGCGTTAATCTCGGGGATTAACGGGGGTAATTTGAGTGTTATGTTGACAACTCGGTTGGCTCAAACATGAGAATCGAGGAAATATGTTATTTATGGGATGGTGGTTGTGTAAATGTGGTGTTTAAATTTATTATTATTATATTGCGCTGCATGTGTGTATGTTGATATCGGGTGAGGTTGTGTGATGGGTGTTCCCATCGAAATGCGTGTCGACGCGGGTGTCGAGTAGGCAAACTACAGGTACACTAGGAAACTCCTCTAATTCACATTAAGATGATTAGTTGATGAATTAAAATAGGTAACTTGACCATAGGCTATGTTAATTCAACTAAAATGATAGGCTATAATGTACCTTTAATTTCGTGTCGAGACGCGGGGCACTTAGTACCGGGTAGTTGAGGGTTAATGGGACCACAAGTTGATAACTTTTGGTGAATAAAACCATTAACTATATATATTATGTGGGCCTAAGCTAAGGTGAATAAATTCAATAAATCAAGGCTTATAGTTTGAGTAAATTAAATGGAAAGCATAGGATTGGTCTAGAGATACACATGGAGACATCTAGGAGCCATGTGAGTAACAAAATGGTGTCACATGAGGTGAGTAAGTGGGAGTGAGTGGGCTAAGTGGATAGAGGTGAGCCATTGGATAATCCTCGAGATACGTAAGTGCATGAGGAAGAAAGGCTAGGAATTAACATCACTTTAATATATAAGCAAGGTTGATTAAGCATGCAAATGAAATCAAAATTAGTTTTGCTAGGAAATCAGAGAAGAAGAGCTCATTCAAGCTGGGATTCAACCACTTTAGAGGCAAGTTGAGGAATCAAAACTTAGGTAATCATCTTCTTCATCATCTCCTCTATCTAATGAACCCATTTTTGGGAGTTTAGATGAAAAATTAAATTTAAGGGTTAGATCCCTGATTTTTGGTGATATTGTGATGAATTATATGTTTAATGATCATTTTATATATGGATTTATCACTGGTTTTGATTAAATTGGTATTTTGATGAAATGGGGAAAACTAGTGAATTTATGAGATTTGAGGAAAATGATCAATTTATTGTTTTAAGGTTGTTCTAATTGTTGTTTTTGTCAATTTGATATGGAGAGGGTTAAATGGGGTTTAGTTATTGGGGGTTTTGGGACATAATTTTCGAGTTGAAGATTTTGTCACACAGGGCAATTAGTGCGTTAATGAGGAAAATTAGCGCACTAATGATTCTGGGCAGAAACTCGAATTCAGTTTCGTGATTAGCGCGCTAATAAGCCCTATTAGCGCGCTAACTCGACACCAAAAATTCGATAAAAATGTGTTTTAATAACATAGCTAGTTGAAACCCACTTTTGACACACCGATTCTTAGATTTACTATTTTAACTTATTTTGAAAGAATTAACCTAATAAAAGACTATTTAATAATTTTTAGGTTTTGAAATAAATATTGGTTTTAAGAGTTAATAGACACTAAATTAATCGTAAACCCACTATATTTGAACTGATAAGACACCGAACTTAGGGATATCGGGTATCGGGAGCTAATTAGGTCGGATTCAGGAGTTCGAGGAAGTCAGAGCACGGATTGAGGCCCGTAAACCCATTGGAATGCCCTACAGAATTCTTGGTTTGTTTTATCGATATCGCATTACATGTGTGACTGCTGGTGGGCACACATGGGGTTTTCACTCTTATTTCGATTTGAGTATATATTGGTTGTGGCTAAATCACTTGCACGGGTTACTTGTGATAATGCTTTGGTCGATAGCAGTAGAATATATCTAAGAAGAAACGAAAAATGGCCCTATTAAATTGGCCATGCTATAGGCAATTGGCAATTAGGCGCTTATAATAGTCCTAATAATCACTAAATGACTCATCGATTTTCATCTTAAAGCTGCATATCTCAGAGATGAGTTGGGCTACCTTATCCTTAGGGAAATATTCCCTGAGGAACTCATCTATCATGTTGTGCCATGAGTTAATGCAGCCATGGCGGAGATAAAAGAGCCATTATTTGGCTTTATCCTTTAAGTAGAATAGGGAAGCCTTAATTTTTACCTCATTCTCTTCCGCTCGAGGAGGTTTCATAGACTGGTAACTCGTCATAAACTCCTTTAAGAATGCCACTAGGTTTTCACTATTCATGTCATGGAAGAAGATTTTGAAAGTTTTGCCATTTGATGGGAAGTTTATGCAGAGGGGCTGCCGAGCAAGAAAATTTTGATTATCTTCATTTATGCACCTCATAATCATCTAGAGATCACCGTCATCATGGCGAGCTTTGTTAGTCATAGTAGGTTTGAGAAAACTAGACTCTCTGTTTAAAGCTTCCCTAGCCAACCTCCGATGGGTGCTGTCGATTTCTGAATCGAAAGGTAACAGTGAACTAGTCGATTTAGATCGAGTTATCCAACCGTGCATAAAATTGTAGACTCAAAACACAAAACAAAAATAAAATAAAAGTCTACTCAATTTGGAACCGAATCCTCGGTAACGACGCCAAAATTTGATCACGTGTCATGCGTGTCAAATATTACTCGTATTAGGTTACCAATCCTACTGGAATGTAGTAGAGGCAAGTACGGGGTCGAATCCACAGGATTCAGCCAAACTTAGTTCAACAAACAGAAAAGTAAATGTGGGGGGTTTTAGAAGAGTTTTATCTAAAGGCCTACTAAACAAGATAGTAAATAAGTTATAAATCAGACATTAAAGACATACCTTAATCTAGGAATTCACAATCTAGCTTTATGTTGTTTCCATGTCTTGTATCATTGACTTTGACAAATATAATTTAAAACAATTTTCCCTAGATAGGCTATAGGTGTTGGGTCACCAACACCCTAGTCCCCCTATTCTTGATAGATAGGGCAACCGCTATCTAAATACTTCTCTTACTCCACATTATAACATTGGGCAACCGCTCACAAGATTTAGCACGTGAGCAACATTAACAGCTATTTAGGAACACCTACCCCTAGTCAACCTTAGGCAACCGCTCTCAAGATGTAGCCTAGTTTTCGATGTTACTCACTTAGAACACCAAGTGTGTCAGGTTTCTTGCTCTAAGTGATAGTCACTTCTCAACTCGGTTGGTATCACAGACTCAACTTGATTGAAAGCAATGAATATATAAACTTTAAACCACCATTGAGACATCGTTAAAAATAGCAACACAAAGATAGAGAACTGAAACAAACACTATCATTATAGAAAATCTCAAGTCATAGAAAACAACCTACTACTGGCTAGAGAGCTTTATCCTTGACCTAGGTATTAAAGAACCTAGCCGAACATTGCTACTTTACCTTGCTCTACTCCTAAATTACTTTGAATACAATATATTTTTGTTCATAGAGGTGCCTCATTTATATAGGTGTATTTGAGTATAACAATAGCAACTCTCGAGAATAAGAACCTTCTAAAAAATCCCTAAACTTCTATTTTGCGATGGTGGCACCATCCATGATGTTGTGGTTATGTGGGTACGGCGCCAGGTGGCGACGTGGAAATATATAGAAAGTCTTGGGTAGCAAGTCGGTCTGAAACTTCTATTTTTAAACCTAGCGTCGTAGGTGACGCCATCAGTTCAAAGTTTGGCACTGTCTGTTCAAATCTAGCGTTGTGTTTTATCCCGATGTGACACCTTGCTTAGCGCCAGGGGTTTTCATTGGCATTGTCCGTCCACTCTGGCGGCGTCAAGCCTACTGAATTTTGACTGATGTTTGACTTCTTTCCAGCAAATTTTTTCCCGAATCACACACAAATGCTTAAGTACCATGTAAGTCTCCAAAGTAAACATATAAAGCCATAAAAATCTGGCTTTGGACTTGATTTACATGACAAAACATCTATGAAAAAGTGCATGAATAAAGACTCATCAAACCTATTTGGGCCAAAGATTATTTTATGTAGGTCATATTAATACCATATCCAATTTTTTGTTGTTGTTATGTTTTAGAGCACTTAGCCTATTAATTGGGCCTAACAATTATAGGGTTCCAAAGAATTTAAACTCTTGTAATTCCAATTTTGAGGATAGAAAAAATAGAAACAATTAATATTCCTTTTCTTTTTCCTTTCGTTCATCTTTCACCTTGAATTAGGGTTCCGCCCTTATCAGTCAAATGGAAAGTAAGGTAGTTTAGGTATTTTAACTTGGATTTACAGAGTTTTAAAAATAGATAAAACACAAATTAGTCCATAAGGTTTACTATAATAAGCACTTTAGTTTTTATGATTTAAAATAAACTTTTTGGTCCCACATAATAGGGCTATGCACGAGTCAGGCTCGGACTTGCTCGACCTTTATTTTATTACCTGCCGGAATGTCGGGCTTCCACATGTCAAGCCCGTTTGAAGCCCAAAATTCTGTTTCAAAACTTTTCGGGTTGGGTAGGCTAAGGCTCAATTTTTTTTTCTTGTGGGAACAACTTGAATTGCCCAAAAATCGAAAAAGAAAAAAAACAAGTGTAATAACAGTCGACTCACATGTCTCACAACGTCAACAATGTTGATGGATCGATCTCTTTGAATGGGATTTTCAACCATTACTATGACATCTGATACATGTTACACTCAAAGGGAAAAGTTTTCAATGTTGTCAAATGACATTTCTAACCAGTACAATCACATTTGATAAAATAAAATGTATAAATAACAGACACACAGATCGATCTATTTGAGTTTCTATATCTTAGTTGAGACTGATAAGGCACAATGCAATGAAGAATTTGATGTAATGGTTGTTTATTGGTCTAACAAAATTGAGAGGCGAGATGCGAGGTGTAAAAGGCAAGAGCTTTTGACATGAGAGAGTGCGAGCACGAGGTGTAATGCTGCAAAAACGAAAATGAAGAGGGTGAAGTTGAAAACTAAAGATTTGCAGACGACGCATAGGGAGGAAGAAGAGTCGAAAACAGAATAGGGTGACGAGGGTGAAGTTGAAAACTAAAGATTTGCAGACGACGATATATTAGGGTTTTTTGCTTTCTTATTATGTCGGGTTGGGTCAGGTACCCGATGATTACTTACACGAAGGCTCGTTATCGAATTGGCACTCAATTCGGGCGAGCAGGCTAAGGCCCGATTCTTTAAAAAAATCATGGATGGACCCAACCCAAATTAGGTTCGGGCTTATTGAGCCAGGCGAGCCCATCAGGCCATCGAAATTATGCACAACCCTACCTCCTACCAACTTTTTTTTAAACCGTGGTTGAGCTAGTGTGAAAAGACTAATCTACCACTACAAAAGAGACAAACACATAAGAAAAATGAAAACCCAATTTCAAATCATGACTTTTTTATAAATCTTTTTAATATGATTTTTCGACAAAATTTTTGCATGTATTATATATATTTTTATTAATTAGCATTTGATTTACTACTTTTATAGCCTTCAATAATATTTTATATATTTATTTTTACAAATTATAAAAGGTGTAAATTGAGAACATAATGTGAGAATTTAATTAATTGTTTTTTTACACATAAATGTATAACCCTTTTCACATAGTTTTTTATTTTAATGTGAAAATCAACATGGCTTTACTATTTTGATTGTCAAGCACCCAATTCCTTTCTACAAATATGGATTGTCGACATTTTTATTATTATTAAATAATAAATAGATACTTACATTTTGATTATTATTTATTTTTTGCAAATTAGTATTTTAAGAATTTAGAATATATATGCATAATTCTTAAACAAAGATACATAGTTAAGGGACTAAAGTTGATAATTTTTTCAAACATGAGAGACATAAAAATGGAGTAAGGAAAGAGAGAATTTGTAAAATTCTAAGGGTATTGTTGGTAGAACAAATATGACAAGTCATCAAAAATTAATATAATAATATATAATATTTTGATTTAACACTAACACAAAGATGTTTTTGATTAACTAGAAGTAAATGATAAGGACTAAAGTGTATATTTCTAAAACTACATAGACTAAAGTGCATATTATGGTAAACCTTAAGGACTAATTTGCAATTTACCCTTTAAATAATGCACCTCGATATGTGTGCTGACGTGTTTTGAAGTGTATCTAGATGACCTTCAACATGGTGTCCCAATTAGGTGTCCTCATAACACAAGCACAACCAATGTTTAGATTGGGTGGGAAGAGAGGTTGAATGAGTTGGAATAACAACCCTTAAAAAAAAAAGAGAAAAAGTTTTTTTTTATGAGCCCTGAAAAAAATCCTTATTCCATACACATTTTGTTAAGAAAATGCTAACATATGACTCAGTTGAGGCACCTACACCACCCTGTTGTTGGTACCCTTTAGATGATGCACCTCGATATGTCTGCAACGTGTTTTGAGGTGTATCCAGAGGACCTTCAACTCGGTGTCCCAATAAGGTGTCCTCATCTCACAAGTCACAACCAACGTTTAGTGCTTCAGTTAGGCTTAGAAGTTAGAAGATCTTATAACCGACGTAATTGGGGTTTCTATTTATTATTACATATAGAAGAACCATCGCGAGTAGTCCTCGTACTTTCCACTATCTTGAGACCCAAAATTCACGAATTCTATCGTGATTTTAGTGTTTGAGACGATCGATCATCGATCATGGGTGGTGTCCGTGTCGACTACTACAGCGTTTTGAATGTTGGCCTAAATGCCACCGATCAAGACCTGTAGAAGGCCTACAAGCGCTTGGCAATGCAATGGCACCCCGACAAGAATCCGACGGCGAGCAAGAAAGAATCAGAGGCGAAGTTCAAGCAGTTCTTGGAGGCCTATAATGTTTTTATCGATCCTCCAAGGCGTCCAATCTATGATGCTTCCAGTCAAGCTTATTCGAGTATTAGTACTCCTCAGGCGCCATCGCGTTCTTATTCCAAGAACACGTCGTGGTCTCAGTCAAATAATAGAAGTGAGGATTATGATGGCGTCGCGGGTGAGGCGGGGGTGATGGAGCAGAAGTTGCCATGAAGTTTGTAGGACTTGTATAGGGGGACGTACAAGGAGGTCAAGATTGTGAATGAGGTGGCTGATTCTTTCGGGTATGTCGATCTTCTTGTTTCTTTGTTTTAATTTATTTCAAGTACTTCATACTTTTTATTGAAGTAAATAGAAATTTCATTGACGAAGTTCAATACATTCAATAGAAACAGGACCAGACATAGAACCGTTACCCTAATAAAGATGTATTGATTCGCTAATCTTAATTGATCAAAAGAACACCCAACCGCAATAAAGTTGGCTTTGAAGAACGACGATTGTAATATGGTTTTGATTAATTTTTATAATTGATTGATTTTGTTGCAGTAAGTTCAGAACAGTGGAAGAAATATTGACAGTTGCAGTGAAGCCAGGTTGGAAGCAAGTGACTAAAATCACTTTCCCTTCTGGGCATGTGTTTGTGATTGATGAGAAGCCCCATGGGCTTTACAAGAGGGAAGGGAATGATCTCGTGTACAATCAAAGGGTGTCCTTGTTGGATGTTGTCATGGGAAAGACGCTTAAACTCCCTAGCTTGAATGGGAGGTCGATCATTACTGTTTATGTATACAGACATTTTGAGATCAGGCTATGAAATGATAGTACCTGGCGAAGGGATGTCGATCGAAAAAGGAACCGGGGGAAGAAAGGCAACCTTAGAATCAAGTTTAACTTGAAGATTGCGTCGAGGCTTACTTCAGTACAGAAAGCCATTTTGAGAAAGACCCAACAGTAGTAGTTTGGACCAGAAGTGCCAGTGTAAATATTTACTTAGTTCCCAGTTTTGTATTCTAGTCTGGCAAAGTTGTGATGCTCATTTTGTATTCATACAGGACATGTAATGAGATCACAGGGCTTGTGCCTTTTTTAAAAATTGAACTGAAACTGTATATTCTGTTAGTTCTGTTCCTTTGTACATGTAATAACAGATATCCAAAAGTCAAGTTTATTTTTAGCTCTCTTTTCATGACTGAATTCTATATATTGTTGTGCTTTTATTTTAATTTTGGCACATTATTGCGCCTCAATTAAATCTCGACTTGAGGCATAACGTGTCATATTATCAGCAAGAAATTGCTAATAATCTTTTTCCATGTCCAATCCGCTGTATTTCTCATATTCCATGTCGATATTTCAAGTTTATCATAGATACTCGGCCATGGGTCAAGAAAACCTACTACTATATATAGTTGACTAAGAGGCTAGTACTCAGACAGCGAGATGGCAAAGACAATTATCCAAGAAAAAGCAAAAAAACAGCAAGTAAGAAACTTAAAGTTTTTATTTTTATCTTTTATGATAATGAGGTATGAACAAATTCCTATATTAATTAAAAGCAAGCTAAAAAGTAGAGATGGATTGATTCAGGCAAAATATTCACACAATTAATCAATTGAATACGAGTCCACCACATGCCCAAGAACCCTTGTAGTAGGCCAAAAATTATACATACAATTTCAGTGGAGCCAATTAAATCTTTGTCTACTAGTGATCACCCATGATCATAAAGAAGACACAAATCATGTTGCTTCCTTCTTTTTGTTTGTTTGTTTGGTTTACATGAGTTTTCCTTGCCTCTTTTATCAACATGGGTGGAAGAACACATACTAATTAATTATAATACATTATCTTAGGTTGTCACTGTCGTCTTCATTGACTTGCACCATATCTTCCTCCTCAAAATCAACTCCCTCTACGCATTCTGATTCTTGCATTTCATCAATGTCATATTCCCCCTTCAATTCCCTGATCTCCTCCTCTTTGTTCATGAGATCCTCCTTCATAAGTTGCATAGCTTCTTGATCATACTCTGCTTGCTCTTCCATCATTCTTTGATACTGCAAGGCCTCCATTTGCAGCGCCGCCTTCTCTTCCTGCAACCTTGTAATCATTGCCATTGCTTGGTTTGCAGCAATAGCAGAAGCATTTCTTTCCTCATCTAGTTCCATATAGATTGCAATCAATGTCTTACGATCCACACGGAGTTGCTTTTTCATTTGCCGCGGTACCCCTTCATTGTCTGCTTCGGTTGTCGCAACCTCAAATGTTTCAACAGCTTGGTCTGCATTCTCGGCTGGTGATTTGTTGAGAATCGTCTGACTTCGGGGGCTTGCTGTATTAGTTTCGTCGAATGCAAATCTGAAAAGCCTATTTGCTCTTATATAACTTGGTGTCTTGCTAAAATCTTCATTAAAATCATCGCCTTCTGCGAGCGAAGGTACATTAGCCCATGACCGATTTTCATTCCCATCTATTTTAGGGGAATCAAAATCAGTTTCAGGAATGGACTTTCGCTCGTTGCATCCTCCGATTAAGGTAATTGATTCCTCTTTCTTGGCTATTAACTTTCTTCTTGGAGAAGGAGAATGAACTTGGGAAAGAAGACTCTTATTTGATCCAGGAACCTGTTTCATTCCATGTTGAAATGAGGGCTTAATCCTTAAAGGCTCCCCGCAACATGAACATCGATGAATGTCGTTTTTCTCTGCTTGGAGATTTTTCTCTTCCGCTGGCAATCTCAAATGAATTTTATGATCATCTTCGATAGAGCATTCAAGATCAGCCCCCAAAATCCCGACCAGCGATTGGTAAGTTTCACTGTTGGACTTGTTCTCTGTCGCGAAAGAAAGGAGGCACCCTTCGCACATCATTCGAATGTCGCTAAGTCTCTGATGAACATGACAGTAGGCCAAAGAAGACACATTCTTCCTATGCACTTCACATATTGAATCATTGTAGTAAAAACCAGGATCTCTATGAACCAAAACATGATCAATCCTAGTGCAGAGCAAGCATGGGATTCTCAATCCGAAAAACCGGGCAAATTCATTGGTGGCGAAAGCGATTAGCCCGTCAATGAATAACAAAATTATCAACACCCACTCGACAACCGCGTAAGCCAAAAAACATGGGAACTTCCCAAGCTTTTGTTCCACAGATCCCTTGATTGCTTCTGATTCCATGTTCATAAACCTCAAACAAGGACTTGAATCTATTATTAAGTTGGCAGAGAAAAACCAAAATATATTTATAGCAAAGGAGACTATGAAAGAAATTATTTGAAATTGAAGAAGCTTTTGAATTAATCAAATGAATGAGCAAGGGACCACAGAGAAGAAGATCATGACTTGGGCAGTTGCAAAAGAGACCAACCCAAGATCATGGTCTTTTCTCTTTGGAGGGATGGATGGAGAGGGAGAGAATGAGAATGAAGAGAGGTGGTGGTGAGAGCTTTAATTCAAAGAAAAAAATGTGTAGATATGTAGTAGCTAATAATAGAAATTCTGTTAAGTGAACCTTTTAATTAACTAAAATAACGGTATATTTGTATCTGAAAAGAGCTCCTTTTTCAATGGCTTTCCCACAATTGAATTTCTTCACCTCAGGATTTTGTTGGTCTCTCATGTCCATTGCGCTACTGGCGTGGTAGCGACTGTTAAAATTTAAGAAATGTCAAAATTAATAATTTTGTACGAAATATATTTCTAAAAGTATAATATAATGATGTATCAGATATTTTTAGAGAGCTTATTGCCTTGAAAAAACAACAAAACCAATCAAAATCCTCAAAATAATTAAAAAAAAAGTCTATTGTGATACGTATGTTTCACCCGAATGTCATATTGTGCAAACATGGGAAGCACAGGAGCATCTGATCCAGGCTTTACATGCTAACATGTTATTGTTGGATATGGTATCAAAAAAGATACCCATGGCATGTGGCATGGAGAATTCTAAGGTGACCAACTATAGGAGGTAAGGTTGGAACAAAACAATTAATGAATATAAATCTTGCTTTGGAACTTTCCAAAACATTTAATTGTAAACTTGACTTTTATTTTCAAGAAGAAATAAGAGAACTAATTAAGTCATGTCACTTGACATATTAAATTGATAAAAATTAAGAAAATAAATTGTTAATATAGTGAAAGAACACTACATGATTTAAAAAATTAACACTTAATTCAAATTATGATGTGTATTTCATTTGTATTCTTTTTAAAAATTATATATATTTCGTTTGTGAAAATGATATAATAACAAAATAAAATATTTTAACATCCAAAAGATATGTAGCACTTGAACTAAATTTCTTATTTTGATTTTCAACATAAGAATATTATTTGTTGCGAAAAATAAGAATATTATTTTAGTTCCGTTTATAATCATGTACCTATTAAGTATTAAATTACTAAATTTTGTTATGATCGATGTTTATTAAATTAAGATATTCTAGTTCGACAAATATACATATCACATAGTATTAAAAATTATATATATACATATTGCTTGTTTTGGCCTAAAAAACTTGTGTATATTGTTTATCAAAAAGAAAGTTTGTATATATTGAATACGATTACATATCTTGATTAATTTTCTTTAAATATTATTTTGACTCCTTTTAATATTTTTTAAGTCCTTTTAATTTTTTTATTGTTACATTATTATTTTTTTGAGAATCATATTGCATTATTAATTATTGCAAAAAATGAACCACAATATTCACTTTTTTCTCAAAGTTAAAGACCATTATTAAAAAAAAAAAACAATAGATTGTACATTGTTATTGATGTCATATAGTTTTTAAATTGCATGTATAAACATGATGTTTTTGATTAGTGACAGTGACACCATATATTTTGTTTTTTTTGTATATAATAATAATAATAATAATAATAATAATAATAATAATAATAATAATAATAATAATAATAATAATAATAATAATAATAATAATAACATGAATTTAGCCTCAAATAAATTAGGGCCGATTCTCACAAATTCAATGTTTCATTTAGCTCAATTTAATGCAATTGATATTTTTTTGAACTCCCTTATGATTGGTGATTTAAATTGGTAATCTTATAAATCTTAAAAATAACTAACTTATACTTTCAAATTCATTCATTTTTAACATCAATTTTTTTTGACTAAGTTAATATATGCATATGTTTGGACATCTCCATATAACGATGAAAATAAATTGTTAAATGTCTTAACTTTTTTTAATTGCTAAGGCCTTGTTTGATTGCAAAGAAAATGTTCCATAGGAAAAGATTAACATTTTCGTACAAAAGTTTTCCCAAGTAAATATTTATAAGAAAACTTTTCTAGATGAGTTTGATTGCACATATAAAAAGTTAATTTTTCCCTCATAACTCATCAACAAAAATTTTTGAAATAAATGAAGAAAACTTAATATATATATATATATATATATATATTATTTTTCATATTTAAAATATAAATTTGATATGAGTCTTAATATGGAAACTCATTTTCTCAAAAGAAAATTTGATTTGCCCACCTTAATAGGTGAAAAAAAAATATATGTCTTAATATATAAAATTGGCAATTGTAAGAAAATGTTCTGCGAGAAAATTTTGGCTATCAAACGCAATAAAATGTTATTTTCTAACTGAATTTACCATTTCTCTTGAAATATTTTTCTTTTCCTACCAATCAAACATGACCTAAACTTATTTTTAGATTAAAGTAATCAAACATTATCGTATATGGATTATGGAATGTTTAATATTTATCTATACTTTATATAATGCCAATCCTCATTCCCATCCTATTAAGCCTAAAATTTCTTTATTTTCAAAACTGTCCTCAAAAACTTCTATCTTATTGGTTGGAATAATTAGCAAGAAAATAAAATTAAGGGTATTTGAGTAAATCTCGATTTAACTAACTTTTTCTCTTTTCTAATTGATTGGGACTTGGGAGTTTGAAAGTGGAAACTAAAAGAGAGAAAATAACGTGAGAGAGAGAGAGAGAGAAAGAGACTTTTTAGTTTGAGATTTCAAAATTGCAGGAATTACTCCTAAATTATCTCCATCTAACTTTTAACCGTTCTCTCTTTATCATCCACGTGCAATGCACGTGCCACACACTAGTTAATATAATATCATGTTTAAATGTATTTATATACTCTTATAGCACAAAAAAACTCAAATTATGTTAACAACGAACGGGTTAAAAGTGGTTGAAATTTTATATTTTAGTAATTATAACATCATTAGAAATTTAGTTTGTATATTAAGTTATTTTTTCGTATGTTATTTATCCATACATCTATAGTAAAAAAACGCAGTTTTTAATTTGGGTTGATTATCATTTTATATTTCAATTGTTAAATAAAATAATTGTGAGAAAAGTTATAAAAGATCGAGAAACATATATATGGAGGAATCTTACTTAAATGTAATTAATTTTAATGTATATTTTTTATATTTTATATTTTTAATAATTTTATAGCTTGTTCCACTAAATTGATTATATAACTATATAGTTTGGTATTAATTAATAGTATATCTAAATAAATTCCATTTTGTTTAAAAAAATAAATTTACATTTTTGTTTTGAGATTTTTGTTTTCTCTTTATATCAGTCTATTCTATGTTTAGTCAAACTTGTATATTTATTAGGTTGAATAAGTAATTAATGGGCATAATTATCTATGCATTGTATTTATATGCATTAATTATTGATTTACAAAGACAATAGGTTACACAATTTTTAAACTTATGTATCACTTTTAATTTGAACTGTTAGATTTTCATCTAATGGTCATTATAGTAGTTCTCATGCCATAATTATCTTTTTGATACTTATGTTAAAGTTCCCGTATGTGTATATATATATGTGTGTATGCGCGCGCGCGCTCGTGTGCATGTGTAATATAATAAGCACCAATAATTAAAGATTCATCATTCACTTGAATGGTCGTTCTTACACCTTTAATTAATAATTTATTAGTAAGTGGATTAATTTCTTTATTGGTTTTCCCTTTGATTATGTAAATTTATTATATACCTATAAGTAGTCAATCCATTTTTATTCTATACTATACTATAATAAAAGCACTAATATCAATTTTACCGGCCTTCATCCATGAACTTTTATTTTTAACGTTTTATGTTAAGATATGTTAAGATTCATTATTTGTTTTTATGTTATCTTAAAATATATATTATTTAGAATATAGAGTAATTATCTTGAGAATAGAATTAAGTAAAACCTATTAAACTAACATATATATACTTTTTAAATAATACAAATAAATTGTTATTTTTTTGTCAAAAAATAGAAATAAATTATTAAATTAATTGAATTCCTGCGAGTGTAGCCAACAGGCTTGAACGTGCGTAGTGAGTAGGCTCGAACGTGCGTAGCACCTGTATTAAACTAGTATATATATATATATATATATATATATGTTATAAAGTATGGATGACCATGCATGCACACCAATATATTGTGTAGTCATGTAATTGTACTTTTCACTAATGGTACCCTCACTTGTCTATGTATTGTCATGTTACTTGTAACCATTTCCAATATACACCAACTCTTCCATGTATTGTCAAATTACTTGTAATGTGTTGTATGACATGTGGTGTATGTGTTACTTGTACACATTAACGAAGTACATTTATCATCATCACCAAAGGACCTATGTAAAAGGTGGCAACCTCATTGTAGAATCACACCAAGTTGAATTCTCATTCCAACTCTCTCATTTCTTCTCTTCTCATTTGTAGTAGTAGTTTGTAGTAGTAGAAGTTCTTACTCTTCTATTTTCATACTATAGTTTCTAGCAAGTCTTAACTTAGTTTACAACACGTTATCAGCACGAGCTTGCTCTAGCATAAATGAGATCTTCAAGTTCAAGAGGGCTCGCTAAGGAGACAAAACTAGGAAGGTATAACTTTTGTTAATTTAAATAAGTTCAATTTATTTTCATGTTATTATAGTTGCTTTCTTTTTATTACATGCATCATTTATATATGCATACTTTATTCATACGCTATATATTCATTATAATGTCACTGACTATGAAAATATGCTCTGTAATTGTTATCAGTACGATCTTCTACATCAGAAATCAAAAGTTAATAAGTGACATAACTAGTTTTCTCGCTATACTACAAATTATTAGTTATGCTCTATTCATGATTTTTATATTGCAAATATTGCTATGAGTTTGGGTTGATAATGGGTAAGCCTTGTCCCCAGTAAAGCTAAACATTGAAAGGGAAATGGGTTATGCCGCTCGAGGAGGCATGGTTTTAAGTAGACTTCGTCTCGCCACCCAACCTGGAGGTTGTTCCACCAACTCATACAAGTAGTACATTTTGCGTATTAATGATCAAGTTGTGAACATATATTTAATTGTATATTATTTATTTTGTATAAAAGAGAAATTATTTACCCAATTTCTGTACATATTTTCAGACTATGGCAAACCTTCAAAAACTTAAATCTGTTGCCCTCGATATCACTAGCAATAATTATTTGTCATGACAACTGGATGTCGAGATACATCTCCAAGCTAAAGACTTGGGGGAAACTATTATAGAAGGAAATTAAACATCAATGCAAGACCATGTGAAAGCACTGATATTCCTTTGCCATTATCTCCATGAAGGTCTGAAAAGTGAATATCTCACTATAAAAGATCATTTCGCCTGTGGTTAAGCTTCAAAGAGCGATTTGATCACCAAAAGAAGGTGATATTCCCAAAAGCTCAAAATGACTGATTGAATCTTAGAATACAAGATTTTAAAATAGCCAGTAAGTATAACTCCACCATGTTTAATATCACCTCTCGTTTGAGGCTATGTGGAGAAAATATATCCAATGAGGCAATGATGGAAAAAACATTCAATACTTCTCAAGGCTCGAATATGTTGTTGCAACAACAATATCGAGCGCTTCAATTTAAAAAATACTCGAAGTTAATTTCTTGTCTTATGGTGGCTAAACAAAGCAATGAGCTTCTATTGAAGAACCACAACTCTTGTCCAACTGGTTTCGCTTCAATTAATGAAGCAAACGTTGCATCCTTTAATGACCATAAAAATGGTCGAGGAAAGAAAAACCATGGATGTGAAAAGGGGAAAGGATCAATTGACAAAGATCGTGGCAAGCTGTGTCATAAATTCCACATTGATGAGTTCCAAAACAAATAGAACCAAAATGACATAACTCAGAATAAAAGGAAAAATACTGCTGAAAATAGGCATGCTCGTAATCGTGACCAACCATGTCACATTTGTGGTGTAAAAGGCCATTTGGCTCATGGATGTCGCACGCCTAGGTATTTTATTGATCTTTATCAAGCCACCTTGAAGGAGAAAGACAAAACAATTGAGATGAATTTCACCGTCGAAAATGGCCCGTCGCACATTAATTATATGGATGTCCCAAATTTTCATGATGATCTAAATACTAGTCTTGATGTTTTTAATGATCATATGTAATGCTTTTCAATTTCTATAATTCTATGCACTAGTTTTTTTGTTATGCTTTTTAATTCCTATGTACTAGTTTCCTATTAGAAATTAAATGTCTTTTCTCTAATTTATCTAGATGGATCATCAGGTCATGTGTTCAAATCATGAACCAAATAAGATCAATAGTTGTCTTGCTGATTGTGCTACAAGGCATACAATCTTTAAAAAGAGAGAATATTTCTCCAACTTGAACTTAGCTGAGGCTAATGTTCAAACAATATATGACATTTTTAATTTGATTAATGGCTCTGGAAGAGCAAATATTATGTTGTTTGGGGGTACAACAATTCATGTTGATACTGCCTTATACTCCGAAAAATCAAGAAATAATTTACTTAGATATTCGATAAAATGGATATCATATTGAAACCATGAATGAAAATAATAGAGGATTCCTCTATATTACATTGGTTTCAAATGGGAAATAAGAAGTGTTGGAGAAATTCCCTGCTTTATCTTCTGGATCATATTTCACTCATATAAGGCATGCCGAAATGAATGTTGTCGTAAATAGAAAAATCAATGATCCAAAGACATTCATTTTATGGCATGACAAACTTGGTCATCCAGGATCATCAATGATGCGAAGAATAATTGATAATTTGCATGGACAATCTTGAAGGAGTCATAAAATACTTCCTGCTTGTGATTATAATTGCGCTAATTGTTCTCAAGCTAAATTAATAGTTAAACCATCTCTGTAACGGACCATTTTATTAACGCCATTATTTATATCATAAATGCAGACATAGACGCCAGCTCAGATCCACGTGGACGCCACGAGTAGACTAGGACATAAGTAGGCCTAGGTACATTAGTTGATTGTGTGTTGAATTGCTTATTTGTGATGCAATTTATTAAATTATTTGTTAAATACATTGCATGTGTGTATGTTGAATAACGATATCGTGCGGGGTTGTGTAACAGGTAATTGCTTCGAAGTGCGTGTCAACTCAGTTATCTAGAGGCTAAGTATGGGTACACTAAAGAAACTCGAAAAATTCATGAAATATGATTATGAAATCAAATTGAAACGGGTAATGCAACCATAGGCTAATTAAATTAAATTCAAACAATAGGCTATGGCACGCCTAGAAATGTGTGTCGAGACGCATGGCATCGGGTATCGAGTAGCTGAAGGTTAGTAGGACCATGAGTTGGTTAAATTTGATAAATAAAATACTAACCATATGGCTTTAAAAAGGCTTAAGGTAATGTCACATTAATGAAATAAATAAGCTTATAGTTGCATGGAATAAAAAGGGACCTTGAAATGGACATCTAGATCATCACTTTGAGTTACTCTAGGAAGGGAGTATGCTATTAGAGTCATCAGGAGGTGTAGGATAACATGCTTGTGAACCACAAGATAATCCTCGAGATACGTACGCACACTTGATCTTAACTAAACCTATATATATATAGAAGTTAGTGGGATTCCTATCAAACCACTCACATATTACATGCAAAACCAGAAGAATCCAGTGAAGAGAAGAGGATTTGAGCTGGAGATTCATCACCTTAGAGACCAAATTAAGGGAAGCAAGAAAAATAATCATCTTCTTCATCTAACACACTTTTTAATAAACCAATTTTGGGTGTTTTTAATGTAATTCAAATAATAAATTCTTGGGTTATCTTCATGAATTACATGTTATTAGAACATATTCATAGAGGATTTGTCATTGTTTTAACTAGATTTGATGATATTAAGGAAATTAGGAAGTTGTGTGAATGCATGAATTTGGAGAAAATTGGGTTAGAATTAATGTTCTGGAAGTGTTTAGTTGTTGTTTTGACGATAATTGTGTATGTGAAGCATGTAAAAACCACTAGGGTAGCCAATTGAAAGGAGAAAAATATAATTCTCGACTTGAGAATTCTGTCACAGAGGACATATAATGCGCTACCTGGAACGGTTTGCGTGCTAATCGTTCTAGGTTTGCAACTGTTTTTTGTCCTAAAGAATAGTAGTGTGCTACATAATTCCGTTAGCACGCTACCATCAGATAACGCGCTACACATGTCCCCTAGCGCATTAATCTTTTTGGGTTTGCAATTGTTTTTCGTTTTGGGTTTGCAACTATTTTTCACCAGTAGACCGTATAGGATGTCACCATCGGAGTAGGAGGAGGGTAGACGACAGTTTGATGAGTTGTTGGGGAAGGGTTTTATTCACCCTAGTATGTCACCATGGGGAGCTTTAGTGTTGTTTGTAAAGAAGAAGGATGGTTCGATAAGGATGTGCATAGACTATTGGTAGCTGAATCAGGTGAAAGTTAGGAACTGTTACCCACTTCCTAGGATAGATGATCTGTTTGATCAGTTGGCAGGTGTCAGATTCTTCTCGAACATTGACCTTCGTTCAGGTTATCATCAGTTGAGGATTCGAGAAGAGGATATCCAGAAGAGCGCTTTCAGCACAAGATACGGGCTATTTGAGTTCATAGTCGTGCCGTTTGGGCTGACTAATGCCCCAACGATTTATCATGGATTTGATGCACAGGGTCTTGAGACCATATCTAAACAGATTTTTCATAGTCTTCATTGACGACATTTTGATTTACAGCAGGAATCGTGAGGATCAAGAGGGACATCTCAAGCCAGTTTTGACGACACTAAGAGAGCATATATTATACGCAAAGTTCAGTAAGTGTGACTTATGGCTGAGTGCGGTGAGATTTTTAGGACATGTCTTCAGTGACCAGGGTATATCTGTGGATTCAGAGAAAATTCGGGCTATCATTGAATGGAGGACACTTAAGTCTTTTGCCGATATATAGAGTTTTCTCGGATTAGTGGGATACTACCGATAATTTGTGTAGGATTTTTCTTCGATTACAGTGCTGATGACGAGACTGACCAAGAAGGATGTTAGGTTTGGTTGGTCAGAGGAGTGTGAGTAGGCTTTCTGTGAGCTGAAGATGAGGTTGACTTCCGCGCCAGTATTGACATTGCCGGAGCAGGGCAAGACTTTGCCAGTTTATGCAGATGCATCAGACATTAGTCGAGGATGCGTGTTGATGCAGGAGGGTAAACCAGTTATCTATCTTTCTAAGCGGTTGAGACCCCATGAGGGAAATTATCCAGTGTAAGACCTGGAGCTAGCAGCGGTCGTATTTGCACTGAAGGCTTGAAGGCATTATCTATATAGAGAGAGGTTCATATTGCATATAAATTACTAGAGTTTATGCTACATCTTCACTTAGAGGGATCTGAACATCCGTCAGAGGAGATGGCTTGAGCTGCTGAAGGGCTACGACTTTGCTATTGAGTATCACCCTGGGAAAAAGAACGTCGTAGCGAACGTATTGAGTAGGAGCGAGATTGACAGTCAGACTGTTATGCGACTTATGACACACGAGCATAGCTTATTACAGGCGGCATCAGTTATGTGTATGAAAGAGGTATCTATGCGGCTGAACAACACATTTATGGTCAGATGAGGGTTCTGACAGTATCGGTTAAGAGGATTGCCGAGTGTAAGAGGGCTGATGGGCTTTATGAGCGATTCAATGGTCTAGCTCGAGATCCAGAGTACACTGATTGGGCAGAGACCATGAATCAGTGTTTGAGACATCGAGGGAGATTGTAGATGCCTACAGATTAGGAGATATGAGATGGGATTCTAGAGGATGCACACTGGTCTTGCTACACAGTTCATCCTGGTCGGACCAAGATGTACCATGATTTGAGGTGACTATTCCAGTGGCCAGGGATGAAGGCTGACATAGGCGCGTACGTTAGGAGTTGTCAAATTTGTCAGCAGGTGAAGGCTAAGCACATGAGACCCGGTGGATTGTTACAGTTGTTGCCCATTCCACAGTGGAAATGGGAACACATCACCATGGATTTTGTCAATAGACTACCGCAGACCTCGAGGCGTCACGATGCAGTTTGGGTGGTGATTGATAAACTGGCGAAATCAACTCATTTCATTCTAATTTCTATGAGATACATGTTTCCCAAGTTGAACATATTGTTTGAGCGGGAGGTTATTAGACTACATGGGGTGCCGATTTCTATTGTGTCAAACAGATATCCCAGATTGACTTCTAGACTATAGGAGGCTATGCAGGAGCAGTTTGGCACTAAGTTGCAGTTTAGTACAGCTTACCATCGTTAAACCGACAGACAGTCAGAACGACTGATACATATCTTGGAAGATATGCTCAGAGCTTACATATTGCAGTTTGGGGGTTCGTGGGAGGATTATCTACCTATGTGTGAGTTTGCATAAAATAACAGCTATCAGATAAGCATTGGCATGCCACCATTTGAGGCACTGTATGGGAGGCCTTGTAGATTATTAACATGTTTGGCGGAGCTGGAAGATACAGTGACAGTGGGGCCTGAGATAGTTGTTGATCACACAGAGAAGATCAGACAGATTCGTCAGAGGTTACCAGTTGCACATGATAGACAAAAGAAATACACAGATCCATATCACGAGGGACTGAGCTATGAGGAGGGCGACATGGTATACCTGAAGGTTTCCCCTTGGAAGTCAGTAGAGATTTGGTATTAAGGAAACTAGTGTCGAGATTCATTGGGCCATTCAGGATTGCGTAGTGGGCAGTGTTGCATATCGCCTAGAGTTACCTGCAGAGTTAGCTGGGGTTCATCCGACATTCTACATTTCGATGTTGAGACTAGCTAGGTCAAGGCCGAGACCGACTATTGAGTTGGGGCAGATTGAGGTTCAACCTGACGTGACTTACGAGGATAGGCCGATAGAGATCGTTGACCACATAGTTCAGATTCTAAGGAACGGGGAGCTCTCTAAGGTCCTAGATCGTTAGCAGCATCATAGGACAGAAGGACTCACTTGAGAGTTCAGTACGACGTTTATGTTACAGTTAAGTTTCGGGACGAAATTTTATTTAGTTAGGAAGAACTGTAACGACCCGTTTTATTAACGCTGTTATTTATATCGTAAATGCAGACATGGACACCAGCTCAGATCCACGTGGATGCCGCGGGTAGACTAGGACACAAGTCGACCTAGGTTCATTAGTTGATTGTGTGTTGGATTGCTTATTTGCGATGCAATTTATTAATTTATTCGTTAAATACATCGCATGTGTGTATGTTGAATAACAATATCGTGTGGGGTTGTGTGACGGGTAGTTGCCTCGAACTGCATGTTAATATATATAAGTTAATGGGATTCCTATCAAACCACTCACATATTACATGCAAAACAAGAGAAATTCAATGAAGAGAAGATGATTTGAGCTGGAGATTCATCACCTTAGAGACCAAATTAAGGGAAGCAAGTAAGGTAATAATCTTCTTCATCTAACACAATTTTTAATGAACCCTTTTTTAGAGTTTTTGATGTAATTTGAATATGAGGTTTGGGTCAAGGAGTTCTTGGTTTATCTTAATGAATTACATGTTATTAGATCATATTCATAAACGATTTTCCACTATTTTAACTAGATTTGATGATGTTAAGGAAATCAGGAAGTTGTGTGAATGAATGAATTTGGAGAAAATTGGGTTAAAATTAATGTTCTGGAATTGTTTAGTTGTTGTTTTGATGATAATTATGTATGGGAAGCATGTAAAAACCAATAGGGTAGCCAATTGTGAGGAGAAAAAAAGAATTCTCGACTTAAGAGTTCTACTGCAAAAGACAGATAGCGTGATACATGGAACGGTTAGCGCGCTAATCAATCTGGGTTGCAACTATTCTTCATCCCGAAGAACAATACCGCGCTACCATTGGATAATGCGCTACACATGTCCCTTAGCGCGCCAATTGCAGATCAAAATGGACTTTTAAGAGCTGTTTTAGTCATTTCTCACCTAATACATGACTAAACACTAGGACATAACCTGAAACTATACAAATTTGACTTCAGGGACTTAGGGAAATCGTAGCTCGGTATCGGGAGCTTGTCGGGCCGGATACGTGAGTCCGGGGAGGTCAGAGAGCAGTGTGAGGTTTGTAAAACCCAACTGAAAGACTCTGAGTATTTGATTCTATTTTTACATTTAATTTATATCATTCCTTATTGTTCATTACTCTATTCCTTTACTTGGACGTGGGTTGAGGTTACTCCCCCGGATTTCCTTGTTGTGTTCACGATGCACTAGACTATAACACGTGTGACCCGACCCTCAGTGAATGGCGACCCGAGCTTGCACTTGGTGTACGTGTCGGTGACTCACAAGATTTGGCCAGCGCTGCGAAGGAACAAGTGTCGGGCCAGTTGGGCTCGACCATTGGTGGGAAATTTATGACCCGAAGTACAATCTGGTCCATCTAGAGCGAGAACACAAATTTGTTAGCTTGTATGTTATCTATTCATGCGATGAGCGATTTACAATTGTCTGTTTTTATATTTCGCATGTTTACTTGACAATATTCCTTGCAATTCCTTTACTTTATTATACGAATGCTAAGAGGAGTTCCTTGGGATTTTACTTACTAGACTCGTCATCTGTCTTTTTGAGATGATTGAGTGCATATCCTAGTACCAGTAGGGGCAAGGGGATCCTATGCGACTACATTTGATTGCTTGTTATTGAGGACCTACTCGTACGTGTTTATTTTTGAGATTTTATATATTTTGGGTATTGGGAGACTTGAGATGACACGGTACATGTATATATACCTTGTTTGTGGTATTATCGCTTATATACTGAGTACTTTACAAGGTTTTCCACAATAGGATTTGCACTTGTTAATAATGTTTACCATACTAAATTACTTACCAAATGTATCAATTAATGCTTCCGTTGATATATGTCTTAACTTTTAAGATACAGCCCACTAGTATGGTCAGGCATTAAAATAAACTTTTAACTATTTAAGGAGAAAAAGTTAAGCAAATACTGATAATCCACTAACTAATTTGATAAAACACATGTGGACATGAATTATGAGACAAGAAGTGGACGGGCAGGTGGCGGACACGTGCAGTTGGGTCCATATGGCAAGGACTACATGGAGAAACGTCACCCCAGGGAGGCAGGGCCTCCACAGTTGGTATCAGAGCCAGGTTGCTCTTGGAACTTGGGAATGTAAAATGAAAAAGCATAAAATTTAATAAATAAACTTTAGTTGTGGAGACCCGATGTTATTGTCATAGCACTTTAGTTGGGAAGTGATGTGAGGCGGGTATAGTTAGAGTTTATATACGTTTTATATCTTCATTATATATATGATATACGTATATACATTGAGACTGATTCGGAGCACGTTTCTCAATGCAGATCATGGACCGACAATCGACGACACCTCAAGAGACAGGTCGGCCTAGTGGTATAGCTAGAGTTTCCCCAGTTGCACCTAGTATGGAGGATCGACTCTCGGCTCAAGAGAATCTGATGGCCAAGGTGTTACTGTTGCTATGAGATCAAACCGCCGCACTGACGACACTTGCTACAGAAGTTGCTACACCTAGAGATTCAGTAGTAGTTATGGTACCTACGGGGAGAGCCATTGCCCCGATTGCTCCCTAGACACCAATTGAGAGAGTAGTAGTGTAACGGCCCGAAAATTTGACTTGTGCCACGTGTCAGGTCAAGGTCGTTTGTGGGATCCACTCGTCGAAATGCGTATGTCCGAATCTCGAGTGGAGATGCAAATTGTTGAGAAAAGTATATGCGGGGAATGCGGTGAGCCGAAACACGAAAGGGGACGCGCCTCGAGTCGCGTGTCGACGTGGGAACGAGGTAGCGACTTAATGTGGCTATAGTGACTATGTAGTCACATTAAAAATAAAAGGAAAAAAAAATGAATGTGTCCCGTGATGTGCGTGACGCGAGTGTCGAGATTGTGAAATGAGGCGGGATGATGCCTCGAGATGCGTGCTGCCCAATGGTTAAGGAAAGCATTGAATAACTATTTTTTTTATGTGCCTTGAGTTTCGTTCCGCACGAATCTCGAGGACACATTAGTTTCCTACTTGAGGAAGAAACAAAGAGAAAAAGAGAGGAAAAAGAGATTAGAAGAGAAAGAAAGAAAGAGAGGAGAGTAGAGAGAGGAGAGAGAGAGAGAGAGAGAGGGGAGGGGAAGGAGGATCCGGCGAGCTCGCGGAAAAACGACCTACGGTGGCGAGCTGTCGGGGCAGCGACGCGAACCAGCGGCGCGACGGGGCTCCGGGCCGCGGATGGCGGCGGTTGAGGTGAATGTCGCGGACTGCAGTGGCAGCAAGCCTGCGACGCCGAGGACCAGCAGCGGCGCGGCAGATCGGGGCGGCTCGCGGCGAGGAGCGAGGCCGCGGACGCGACGCACTCCAGGAGCGGCACGGTGGGACTCCAGCAGCAACTCTAGCCGCGGCAGCGCCTCCAGCGACGAACGACGAGCGCGACGATGGCGGCCACGACGACGCAGGCAGAGCGCGGCTGGTGGCGCGGTTCCACAGCGGCGGCGGCGGCCAGCGGTGGCTCCGGCAGCGACGCCGGCGGTGGCGGCGCAGCGACGCCAGTGGTGACGGTGCAGCGACGGTGGCGCGACAGCGATGATGGTGGCAGTGGCGCGACGACGGCGTCGGCGCGGCAGCGGCAACGGCGCGGTGGCACGTCGTTGGACCGATCGATCCTCAACGAGGGGTGTGATTCGACAACGTGCGACGACGCGATAGCTTCAAATGAATTTTGAAGGCCATGGTGAGTTGTATGTTAAGTAAATTGGTTGTTATTTGACTGACTTAGTAAATTAGTCCTAAATGGTATAAATGGACACCAGGGACATAGGAGTCGGGTGTCGGGTGCGCATATCGAGGCGTGAGCGGGACGTCTTGAGGACGAATTACGGATTTCGAGGTAAGTAAACCAGTTAGAAAATGTATAGTAGTTCATTGAGCTTGCATGTTTGTTTGATGTTGAACCATGTCCTTTCTTGGAATTCCCACTCACTTATGAGTGTCCGAGGGCCAAGTGAGTCGTACTCGTGTCTCTGATTGGAGTGGTTGCCGGCTCGCAACCGGGGCCATGACTTCGAGTCACAGTATTTGGTCGGAATGAGATGTGTTTTATCCGGGGCGCCGTCGATATCCCTCATTCGCGACATTTTAGGTACGGCGATGCCGCATCCGATGACCGAGTCTGCTTGGCGTTGCGCGACTCTGCGACCCCAACCCTGTGGCACCCGCATTCGGTGGTCTTAGACTACTTGGGCACCTCTCTATATTGTTTCCTTTGACACTTATTCTCGTTGTACTTTCATTGTGTTACAGTCTCATTATCATGCATTCCGTACAGTTTTCTTTTTATTTGCATGACTTTTGGACTGTTTCATTTTATTTTGAATTACTATTTAGATTCTACTGGATTTTACTTACATGGGCTCGTCAATCTCGTGTTTGACTGAGTGCAGAGTCGCATACAAGTAGCAGAGGGAAAGCTCCATAGCTAGGTGAATTTTTTTGTATATCTTTTATTTACTCTCTTACGATGGTGATATATTTATGCTGGGTTCCACAATTAGGTTGCCTAAGATATTATTGTGGAGTTATTAAATGTAGTAATTGCTTCCGCTAAATTTGTAAATCTTGAAAAATACTAATAACTCAACTTAACACTTTTGAATTTACTTGTAATGATGGATTGGAAGGCTGACTAGGCCTGCGTTGACCTTGCGAGACTGGCTCGGGGGTCCACGTGGGCTTAGGCCTGGCGGTGCCCAGTTTGTGGGAAATTGGGGCCGTCACAAGTAGCGGATACACAGACAGAGAGAACCACCGTAGTTGTTGTTCCCTTGGAGATGCCGACTCGTACTCCTCTACCCACGACTACGGATTAGACGACTACAACCGCTACTACTGATACTACATCGGGACTCGTCTTAGCTTCCGAAACGAAGATGTTGAGGGAGTTTCTAAAGTTTCAGCCAGGCTTCTTTTATGGAGGTGGTAACCCCGAGGTTGTGAGGAAGTGGATTGTATTTCATTAGCGGTTCTATAAGATGATGGGGAATGATGAGAGTGTTCAGGCACGACTGTCGAGAGCATGTTTGAGAGGTCACGTCGAATTATGGTGGACCAAGTATCAGGATACCCATTCAGAGCCGACGACATGGGCTGAGTTCAGGGAGTTGTTCTATGATCAGTACATACCTATGAAGGTGAGATTGAGACTAAGGGAGGAGTTTTTGATCCTGAAACAAGGTAACCGGACATTGATGCATTATATGGAGAGATTTCGGTACCTACTCCGATTTTTGATGGACGTAGCTTCGACGGAGCATCTGTAGATCTACTATTTCACCAGAGGAGTTCATGACATGATTGTTTCCGCAGTGGTATCCTCTGGGGTGTATCCTCTGGGGCACCTACTCTGTAGGATATCTTTGACAAACCGTTAGCACATGAGACATATCTGATGCAGAGAAATGGCAGGCGTGTGACTGGTACTGAGGTAAATATAAGGCAGAGTTCTTGGTCGGAGCAGAGGCCGAAAGGACAGAGGGATCATTGGGATAAAGGCCGGAGGGATGACAGACGGGATAGGAGCCGCAAGGATGATCATCAAGGCAGTCAGTTCCTGTAGGAGGAGAGACAGCCGGTTCATGTCATCACATCAACACCGGTAGATCAGCATATGCCACAGCCGCAGATGTACCGTTAGGGTCGAGATTAGGAGGACATGATAGGGGTTAGAGAGACCGGGGTCATGGTCTGAGATTTGAAGATGGATAGACTGGTAGGCAAGATAACCGTAGATGCCATAGGTGTGGTAAGAGGGGACACTTGAAGGTTGACTGCCCAACACCAGTGTCACCACGTTGAGAGCCAGAGCAGGCTAGAGAGAGAGCTCATGCGGTAGCACAGCAGGATGACGGAGCGACTAGACAGCTCGTCGAGGGTACGTTGCATATTTTTTGTTGACCTAGGCATGTTATGTTTGACTCTGGTAGTACGTTATCATTTTTTGCTGGACTTGTTGTTGGAGTGTGACCTGGCCCTCGAAGAATGGCGACCTGAGTTTGCCATTGGTGCACGTGTCGGTGACTCAGCGGATTTGGCCAACACTGCGAGGGACCAACTGTCGAGCCAGTTGGGCGCGACCATTGGTGGGAACTTGGTGACCTAAAGTACAGTCTAGTCCATCTGAAGTGAGCACACACATTTGTTAGCTTATCATTTATCTATTTATGTGATGAGCCATTTACAGTTGCCTGTTTATATTCAACATGTTTACTTAAAAATATTTCTTGCATTTCATTTACTTCATTATGTGAATGCTCATTGGGGTTCATTGGGATTTTACTTACTATACTCGTGATCTGTCTTGTTGTGATAATTGAGTGCAGATTCTAGTACAGGCTACTTCATCTAATTGCCCGCCATCGAGGACCTACTAGTACGTGCTTATTTTGATATTTTGTATTATTTTGGGTATTGGGAGACTTGTAATGACACAGTACATGTATATATACCTTATTTATGGTACATCAGTTACCAGCTGATCTTCGAGTATTAGAGTACTTAGAGTTTGACGCGCTTCTCGTGATGGATTGGTTATCACCCTATCATGCACAGATATATTGTTATGGTAAGATGACAGAGTTTCATATTCATGGGATACTAGAGTTCTCACTAGTTAGATCCGCGACTGATTTTACTATCACTAAAGGTCGACTAGCTACAGCGTAGGAGATGGAGGCATATGCAGTGATAGTTGAGTAGGAGGTTAGGACTGAGGTCAGGATTGAGGACGTATCGGTCGTTAGAGATTTTGTTAATGTATTTACGGATGATATACCAGGATTGCCATTGCCACGAGCTGTTGAGTTTATCATTGAGTTGATACCAAGGACACAACCGATCTTTAGTAGACCGTATAGGATGTCACCATCAGAGTAAGAGGAGGTTAGACGACAGTTGGATGAGTTATGGGAGAAGGGTTTTATTCACCCTAGTATGTCACCTTGGGGAGCCCTAATGTGGTTTGTGAAGAAGAATGATGGTTCGATGAGGATGTGCATAGACTCTAGGAAGCTGAATCCGGTGATAGTTAGGAACTGTTACCTACTTCCTAGGATAGATGATTTGTTCGATCACTTGGTAGGTGCCAGATTCTTCTCAAAGATTGACCTTCATTCAAGCTATCATTAGTTGACGATTCGAGAGGAGGATATCTAGAAGACCGCTTTCAACACAAGATACGGGCTATTTGAGTTCACAGTCATACCGTTTGGGCTGACTAATGCCCCAACGATTTTCATGGATTTGATGCACATGATCTTGAGACCATATCTAGACAGATTTGTCATAGTCTTCATTGAGGACATTTTGATCTACAGCAGGACTCATGAGGATCACGAGGGACATCTCAAGGTAGTTTTGATGACACTGAGAGAGCATAGATTGTACGCCAAGTTCAGTAAGTGTGACTTATGGCTGAGTGCAGTGAGATTTTTAGGACAAGTCATCAGTAACCAGGTGGATTCCGAGAAGATTCGGGCTATCATTTACTAGAGGAAGCCTGAGTCAGTTGCCGATATACAGAGTTTTCTCGAACTGACAGGATACTACCAGCGATTTGTGTCGGATTTTTCTTTGATTACAGCACTGATGACGAGACTTACCAAGAAGGATGTTAGGTTTGATTGATAAGAGGAGTGTGAGTAGGCTTTCTGTGAGCTGAAGAAGAGGTTGACTTCCATGCCAGTATTGACATTACTAGAGCAGGGTAAGACTTTGATAGTTTATACAGATGCGTGAGGCATTAGTCTAGGATGCGTGTTGATGCAGGAGGGTAGACCAGTTGCCTATTTTTCCAAGCGGTTGAAACCCTATGAGGGGAAATATCCAATGCAAGACCTAGAGCTGGCAGCGGTCGTATTTACATTGAAGGCTTGGAAGCATTATCTCTATAGAGAGAGGTTTATATTGTATACAGATTACTAGAGTTTAAGCTACATCTTCACTTAGAGGGACAAGAACATGCGCCAAGAGAGATGGCTTGAGCTGCTGAAGGACTACGACTTCGCTATTGAGTATCACCCTGGGAAAGCGAACGTTGTAGCGGACGCATTGAGCAGAAACATGACTGATAGTTAGATTGTTCTGCGACTTATGACACACGGGCTTGGCTTGTTACAGGTGGCATCTGTTATGTGCATGACAGAGGTATCTACTACGGTTGAAAAGCACGTTTGTGGTCAGATGAGGGTTCTGACAGTATCGATTAAGAGGGTTACCGAGTGTTAGAGGTCTGATAGGCTTTATGAGCGGTTCAGTGGTCTAGCTCAGGATCTAGAGTGAACTGATTGGGTAGAGACCACGGATCGGTGCTTGAGACACCGAGGGAAATCGTGGATACCTGCGGATTAGGAGATATTGGACGAGATTCTGGAGGATGCACACCGGTCTCGCTACATAGTTCATCCTGGTCAGACCAAGATGTACCATGATTTGAGGCTACTATTCTGGTGGCCAGGGATGAAGGCTGACATAAGCGCGTACGTTAGGAGTTGTTAAATTTGCTAGCAGGTGAAGGCTGTGCATAGGAGACTCGGGGGATTGTTACAGTTGTTGCCTATGCCAAAGTGGAAATGGGAACACATCACCATGGATTTTGTCAATGGACTACCGCAGACCTCGAGGCATCAGAATGCAGTTTGGGTGGTGATTGATAGACCGACAAAATCGGCTCATTTCATTTCAATTTCTATGAGATACACGTTTCCCTAGTTGATCATATTGTTTGAACGGGAGGCTATTAGACTACATGGGGTTTCGATTTCCATTGTGTCAGACAGAGATCCTAGATTGACTTCAAGACTATGGGAGGCTATGCAGGAGCAATATAGCACCAAGTTCTAGTTTAGTATAGCTTACTATCCTAAGACCGACAGACAGTCAGAGCGATTGATACAAATCTTGGAAGATATGCTCAAAGCTTGCATATTGCAATTTGGGGGTTCGTGGGAGGATTATCTGCCTTTGTATGAGTTTGCATACAATAACAACTATCAGGCGAGCATTGACATGCCACCATTTGAGGCACTATATGGGAGGCCTTGTAGATCACCTGCGTGTTTGGCGAAGCCGGAAGATATAGTGATAATAGGACCTGAGAAAGATGTTTATTAGACAAAGAAGATCAGACAGATTCATCAGAGGTTACGAGCTGCACATGATAGATATAAGAAATAGGCGGATCGATATAATGAGGAACTGAGCTATGAGGAGGGCGACATGGTAAACCTGAAAGTTTCCACTTGGAAGGGTCAGCAGATATTTGATATTAAGGGGAAACTAGTGCCGAGATTCATTGGGTCGTTCAAGATTGCGTAGCGAGTGGGTAGTGTTGCATATCGCTTAGAGTTACATGCATAGTTAGCTGGGGTTCATCCGACATTCCACATTTTGATGTTGAGACTAGCTAGGTTAAGACTAAGACGTGACTTACGAGGAGTGGCCGATAGAGATCGTTGACCGTAAAGTTTAGATTCTCAGGAACATGGATCTCTCTAAGGTCCTAGTTGGTTGGCAGCATCATAGGACAAATGGACTCACTTGGGAACTCGAGTCGACGATAAGAGAGCGATACCCTCAGCTATTTCCTGGTACGACGTTGATGCCATGGTTAAATTTCAGGACGAAATTTTATTTATTTGGGAAGAACTGTAACTGCCGATTTTATTAACGCCATTATTTATATCGTAAATGCAGACATGGACACCACCTCAAATCCACATGGACGCCGCGGGTAGACTAGGACACAAGTCAACCTAGGTACATTAGTTGATTGTGTGTTGGATTGCTTATTTGCGATGCAATTTATAAAATTATTTGTTAAATACATCGCATGTGTGTACGTTGAATAGTTATATCGTGTGGGGTTGTGTGACGGGTAGTTGCCTTAATGTGCGTGTCAATATATATAAAAGTTAGTAGGATTCCTATCAAACCATTCACATATTACATGCAAAACCAGAGAAATTCAGTGAAGGGAAGAGGATTTGAGCTTAAGATTCATCACCTTAAATACCAAATTAAGGTAAACAAGTAAGGTAATCATCTTCTTCATCTAACACACATTCTAATGAACTCATTTTGGAAGTTTTTGATGTACTTTTCTGAGGTTTGGGTAAATGAATTCTTGGGTTATCTTGATGAATTACATGTTATTAGATCATATTCATAGATGATTTGCCACTTTTTTAACTAGATTTGATGATATTAAGGAAATTAGGAAGTTGTGTGAATGCATGAATTTAGAGAAAATTGGGTTAAAATTAATGTTCTGGAAGTGTTTAGTTGTTGTTTTGACGATAATTGTATATGGTAAGCATGTAAAAACCAATAAGGTAACCAATTGATAGGAGAAAAATAGAATTCTTGACTTGAGGATTCTGTCACAGAGGACAAATAGCGCACTATTTGGAACGGTTAGAGCGCTAATCGTTCTGGGTTTGCAACTGTTCTTCGTCCTAAAGAATAGTAACGCGCTACATAATTCCCTTAGCGCGCTACCATTAGATAGCACACTTCACATGTCCCTTAACGCGCTACGGTGTGAGGTTTGTAAAACCTAACTGAAAAACTCTGAGCATTTGATTTTGTTTCTATTTCATTTCCATCATTTTCTTGTTGTTTCTACAACTCTATTCCATTACTTGGATGTGGGTTGAGGTTACTCCCCCGGATTTTCCAGGTTGTTTCTACTACTCTATTCCGTTACTTGGATGTGGGTTGAGGTTACTCCCCCGAATTTTCCAGGTTGTGTGGTAACGATGCACTAAAGTGTAGCACGTGCGAGCCGACCCTCAGTGAATGTGGACCTGAGTTCTCCCTTGGTGCACGTGTCTGTGACTTAACGAATTTGGCCAGCGCCGCGAGGGACCAAGTGTCGGGCCATTTGGGCGTGACCACTGGTTGGAACTTGGTGTCTCGAAGTACAGTCTTGTTCATCTGGAGCGAGCACACACATTTGTTAGCTTGTCAGTTATCTATTCATGCGATGAGCCATTTACAGTTGTCTATTTTTATATTCCGCATGTTTACTTGACAGTATTCCTTGCATTTCCTTTATTTTATTATACGAATGCTCAGATGAGTTCCTTGGGATTTTACTTACTAGACTCGTCATCTGTCTTTTTGGGATGATTGAGTGCATATCCTAATACCAGTAGGGGCAAGAGGATCCTAGGCGACTACATCTGATTGTCCGCTGTCGAGGACCTACTCGTACGTGTTTATTTTTGAGATCTTGTTTATTTTGGGTATTGGGAGGCTTGAGATGACACCGTACATGTTTATATACCTTATTTGTGGTATTATCGCTTATATACTGAGTACTTTATAGGGTTTTCCACAGTAGGATTTGCTCTTATTAATGATGTTTACAATACTAAATTACTTACCAAATGTATCAATTAAGGCTTACGTTGATATATGTGTTAACTTGTAAGATACAACCCATTAGTATGGTTAGGCTTTAGAAGAAACTTTTAACTACTTAAGGAGAATAATTTAAGCAAATACTAATAATCCACTAACTAATTTGATAAAACACATGTGGACATGAATTTTGAGATAAGAGGTGGACGGGCAGGTGGTGAACATGTGTAGTTAGGTCCACCTGGCAAGGAGTACATGTAGACACATCACCTCAGGGCGGAAGGGCCACTACAGTTGGTATCAGAGCCAGGTTGTTCTCGGAACTTGGGAATGTAAAATGAAAGAGCAGAAAATTTAATAAATAAACTTTAGTTGTGGAAACCCGATGTTATTGTCATAGAACTTTAATTGGGAAGTGATGTGAGGCGGGTAGAGTTAGAGTTTATATACATGTCATATTTCCATTAAATATATGATATACGTATATACACCGAGACTGATTCGGAGCACGCTTCTCGATGCAGGTCATGGACGGACAGTTGACGACGCCTTAGGAGATTGGTTAGCCTAGTGGTACAGCTAGAGATTCCCCGGTTGCACCTAGTATGGAGGATCATGGCTGAGGTGTTACGGCTGCTATGAGATCAGAGCGCCGCAATGACTCCACTTGTTATAGCAATTGCTACACTTTGAGATTTAGTAGCAGTTACGGTACCTACGGGAACAGCCGTTGCCCCAATTGCTCCCTAGACACCAATTGAGAGAGTAGCAGCAGATATACAGATAGAGAGAACTACCACAGTTTTTGTTCCCTTGGAGACGCCGACTCCTGCTCCTCCACCCACGACTTCGGATCAGATGACTACTACCACTACTACTGATACTACATCAGGATTCATTTTAGCTCTTGAGGCGAAGATGTTAAGGGAGTTTCTGAAGTTTCAGTCAGGCTTCTTTTTTTGGAGGTGGTAACCCCGAGGCTGTGGGGAAGTGGATTGTATCTCATCACCGGTTCCATAAGCTGTTGGGGAATGATGAGAGTGTTTAGGCACGACTATCGGGAGCATGCTTGTGAGGTCATGCTTCATTATGGTGGACAATGTATCAGGATACCCATCCAGAGCCGATGACATGGGCTGAGTTCCGTGTGTTTTTCTATGATCGGTACATACCTATGGAGGTGAGATTGAGACTGAGAGAGGAGTTTTAAACCCTGAGATAAGGTAACCGAACATTGATGCAGTATATGGAGAGATTCCAGTACCTACTCCAGTTTTCAATGGACGTAGCTGGGACAGAGCGTCTGTAAATCTTCTATTTCATCGGAGGAGTTGATGACATGATTGCTTTGGCAGTGGTATCCTACTCTGTAAGATATCTTTGGCAGAGCATTGGCACGTGAGACATATCTAATGTAGAGAGATGGCAGGCATGTGACTGGTATTGAGGTACAGACAAGGCAGAGTTGGATCAGAGGACGAATAAACAGAGGGATCTTCGAGATTGAGGCCGAAGGGATGATAGACGCGACAAGGGCCGCAGAGATGATCATCAGGGCAGTCAGTTCCAGTATGAGGAGAGACAGCCGGTTCATGCCATCACATCAGCACCGGTAGATCAACATAGGCCATAGTCGCAGATGTACTGTCAGGGTCGAGATTAGGGGGATATGACAGGGTTCAGAGAGACCAGGGTCAAGGTCCGAGATTTGCCGATAGACAAACTGGTAGGCTGGATATTCGTAGATGCCACAGTTGTGGTCAGAGGGGACATTTGAAGGTTGACTGCATGACACCACCGTCACATCGTCGAGAGACTAAACAGGCAAGAGAGATCTCGTGAGCTTGCCCTTGGTGCACGTGTACGTTGCATATTTTTTGTCGACCTATGCATGTTATGTTTGACTCTAGTAGTACGTTATCATTTATTTCTGGACGTGTTGTTGGTGTGTGACCCGGAAACCTGAGCTTGCCCTTGGTGCACGTATCGGTGACTCAGCAGATTTGGCCGGCACCGCGAGGGACCAAGTGTCGTGCCAGTTGGGCGCGACCATTAGTGGGAACTTGGTGACCCAATGTACAGTCTAGTCCATCTGGAGCGAGCACACACATTTGTTAGCTTATCAGTTATCTATTCATGCGATTAGCCATTTACAGTTGCCTGTTTATATTTCGCATGTTTACTTGACGGTATTTCTTGCATTTCATTTACTTTATTATGTGAATGCTCATAGGGGTTCCTTAGGATTTTACTTACTGCACTCGTCATCTGTCTTGTTGTGATGATTGAGTGCAAATCCTAGTACCAGTAGGGGCAAGGGGATCCTAGGCAAGTACATTTGATTGCTCGCCGTCAAGGACTTACTAATACATGCTTATTTTGATATTTTGTATTATTTTGGGTATTAGGAGACTTAGAATGACACAATACATGTATATATACCCTGTTTATGGTACTGTCGCTTATATATAGAGTATTTTATGAGTTTTCCATAGTAGGATTTGCTCTTATTAATAATGTTTACCATACTAAATTACATATCGGGTAGCCAAATGTTAGTGGTGCCATGAGTTGGTTAAATTTGATAAATAAAATACTAACCATATGGTTTTAAAAAGGTTGAAGGTAATGTGACATTAATGGAATAAATAAGCATATAGTTGCATGGAATAAAAAGGGACCTTGAGATGGACATCTAGATCATCACTTTGAGTTACTCTAGGAAGGGAATGTACTATTGGAGTCATTAGGAGGTGTAGGACAGCATACTTGTGAACCACAAGATAATCCTCGAGATACGTATGACACTTGATCTTAACCAAATATATAGAAGTTAGTGGGATTCATATCAAACTACTCACATATTACATGCAAAACAAGAGAAATTCAGTGAAGTGAAAAGGATTTGAGCTGGAGATTCATCACCTTATATACCAAATTAAAGGAAGCAAGTAAGGTAATCATCTTCTTCATCTAAAACATTTTCTAATGAACCCATTTTTGGATGTTTTTAATTTAATTTGAATCTGAGGTTTGGGTCAAAGAATTCTTGGGTTATCTTGATGAATTACATGTTATTAGATCATATTCATAGAGGATTTGCCACTATTTTAACTAGATTAAATGATATTAAGGAAATTAGGAAGTTGTGTGAATGCACGAATTTGGAGAAAATTGGGTTAAAATTAATGTTCTGGAAGTGTTTAGCTGTTGCTTTGACGATAATTGTGTATCGGAAGCATTAAAAACCAATTGGGTAGTTAATTGAGATGATAAAAACAAAATTCTTGAGTTTAGAATTCTGTCACAGACGACAGATAGTGCGCTACCTGGAACGGTTAGCGCGCTAACCATTCCGGGTTTGCAACTGTTCTTTGTCCTGAAGAACAATTGCGCGCTACATAATTCCCTTAGTGCACTACCATCAAATAAAGCGCTACACATGTCCCTTAGCGCGCTAACTGTAGATTAAAATGGATTTTTAAGGGTTGTTTTGGTGATTTCTCACCTAATACATGACTAAACATTAGGACATAACCTAAAACTATACAAATTTGACTTCAGGGACTTGGGGAAATCGTACCTCGGTATCGGGAGCTTATTGGGTCGGATACGGGAGTCTAGGGAGGTCGAAGAGTAATGTGAGGTTTGTAAAATCGAACTGAAAGAGTCTTAGTATTTGATTCTGTTTTTACATTTTATTTCTATCATTCCTTGTTGTTCATTACTCTATTTCATTACTTGGACGTGGGTTGAGGTTACTCCCCCGGATTTCCTGGTTGTGTGTTCATGATGCTGGACTATAGCACGTGTAACCCGGCCCTTAGTGAATGGCGACATGAGCTTGCCCTTGGTGCACATGTCGGTGACTCAGCGGATTTAGTCAACATAGCTAGGGACCAAATGTCAGGCCAGTTAGGTGCAACCACTGGTGAGAACTTGGTGACACGAAGTATAGTTCTGTCCATCTGGAGCGAGCATACACATTTTTTAGCTTGTCAGTTATTTATTCACACGATGAGCCATTTATAGTTGTCTGTTTTTATATTTCGCATGTTTACTTGACAATATTCCTTGCATTTCCTTTACTTTATTATATGAATGCTCATAGGAATTCCTTGGGATTTTACTTACTGGACTCCTCATCTATCTTTTTGGTATGATTAAGTGCGTATCCTAGTACCAGTAGGGGAAAGGGGATCTTAGGTGACTACATTTGATTGCCGCTATCGAGGACCTACTTGTAAGTGTTTATTTTTGAGATTTTATATATTTTGGGTATTGGGAGACTTGAGATGACACCGTACATGTATATATACCTTGTTTGTGGTATTGTCGCTTATATACAGAGTACTCCACAGTAAGATTTGTTCTTATTATTAATGTTTACCATACTAAATTACTTACCAAATGTATTAATTAAGGTTTCCGCTGATATATGTGTAACTTGTAAGATACAACCTACTAGTATGGTTAGGCATTAGAATAAAATTTTAATTACTTAAGGAGAATAAGTTAAGTAAATACTGATAATCTACTAACTAATTTGATAAAACACACATGGATACAAATTCTAAGACAAGAGGTGGACGGGCAAGTGGTGGACACGTGTAGTTGGGTCCACCTGGCAAGGAGTACACGGAGACACGTCACCCGAGGCGACAAGCCACCAAAATCCCCAAGTAAAATTGTTGTGGAATCCCTATTTTTTTAGAATGCATTCAAGGAGGAATATGTGGACCTATTCATCCTCACTGTGGACCATTTAGATGTTTTATGGTTTTGATAGATGCGTCAACTTGGTGATCACTTGCTTATTTGCTTTCGACCCATAATGTTACATTTACTAGAATTTTAGCCCAAATCATTAAGTTAAAAAAACAATTCTCTGACAACCCAATGAAACCATCCGTCTTGATAATGCTGAAGAATTTCAGTCTCAAGCATTTAAAGATTATTGTATGTCTATAAGAACTACCATTGAACATTTTGTTCCACATGTGCATACGCAAAATGGTTTGGTAGAATCTTTGATCAAATGCATTTAATTAATTGCTAGGTCTTTAATCATGAGAACTAAGTTACTAACTTCAGTTTGGGGACATGCAGTCTTTCTTGCAACATCTATAATTCATTATAGGCCTACTGCATACCATGAACATTCCCCTATGCAACTCATTTTAGGTCAACAACCAAATATCTCGCATTTAAAAATTTTTGGTTGTGCAATATATGTTCCCATAACACCTCCTAATAAAACTAAGATGGCTCCACAACGAAAACTTGAGATTTATGTTGGCTTTAACTCGTCGTCCATTATACGATACCTTGAGCCCGTAACATGGGATTTATTTACTGCACGTTTGTTGATTGTCACTTTGATGAAGCAATTCTCCCACCATTAGGAGGAGATAAGAAGCCAATTCAAAAGAAATGACATGAAATTGCTTGGAATGCATTAACTTTATCACATTATGATCCATGCACAAGTTAGTGTGAACTTGATGTTCAAAAGATCATTCATTTGCAACAAATTGCAAATCAATCACCTGATACATATACTAATGCAAAATGAGTTACAAAATAACATATTCCAACTGTAAATGCTCCAACAATAATTAATGTCTCTATGCAACAAAATGCATAAGAACCAACAAAACACCTAAAACATGGAAGACCAATTGGTTTAAAGGATACAATTCCTCAAAAGAGGAAAAAAGGGAGTAAAAATAAATGCAAATCAAAATACTCATGAGAAAACACAAGAATCTATTGATAAGGATTTGTCTGAATAAGTTGATTCTGACGAGGAACAACTACCTTTAGAAAAAACGTAAATGATGAAAATAATGAGATCTCAATAAATTATTTAAACTTTGGTAAGATTTGAGTTGAAATAATAATTTTCCTAATGATATATTTTCTTTGAACTTATCCTTTATAATTTATGAAAATGATGATGATCCAGAATCACGATTAGTGTACGAATGTTGAAAAAAACTTGATTGAAAAATATGGCAAGATGCTATCTAAGCAGAGCTAGACTCGTTGAAAAAATAAGAGGTTTTTAAACAGATTGTTCAAACAACAGATGGCGTAAATCCTCTTGGATATAAATGGGTATTTGTATGAAAGAGAAATGAAAAAAATAAGATTACAAGGTATAAAGCAAGAACTGTAGCTCAAGGTTTCTCACAAAAACCTGACATTGATTATGAGGTAGCATAATCTACTGTTATAAATGCAATCACATTTCGATTCTTGATAAGCCTTGTAGTTTCTGAAAGACTTGATATGCCTCTAATGGATGTCGTTACATCATACTTATACAGATACTTAAATAGTGAGATATATATGAAAATCCCAATAAGATTTGAAATATATGAAGAAATAAAATCAAAACCTCATAACATGCATTCTATAAAATTGCAAAGCTCTTTGTACGGATTGAAGCAATTTAGACGAATATGGTACAAACGACTTAGTGATTGTTTACTTAAAGAAGGATATGTAAATAATCCACTTTGCCCAAGTGTCTTTATGAAAAGATCATCAACAAGATTTGTGATTATTGTTGTATATGTTGATGTTTTAAATATAGCAGAAAACCACGATGACATCGTTAGAACATCCAAATACTTGAAAAAAGGATTCGAGACGAAAGAACTTGTAAAAACAAGACTTTGTTTTGGTTTGTAAATTGAACATTTTCGAAGTGGAGTACTTGTCCATCACTCAAATTATATTAAAAACATATTAAAAAGATTTTATATGGGAAAGGCACATCTATTGAGTTTTCCAATGGTTGTCAGATCACTTGAAGTGGATAAATATCCATTTCAACCTCATGAAAGTGATGAAGAGCTACTTGGTCCGGAGGCACCATATTTAAGTGTAATTGATGCACTTATGTATCTTGCAAATTATACAAGGCCTGACATTACTTTAGCTGTCAACCTACTTGCAAGATACAACTCTTTACTAACCCAAAATGCATTGGAATGGTGTTATACATGTTTTCTGATATCTTCAAGGAAAAAGTGATATGAGTTTGTTTTACTCGAGAGAAGTAAAATTGAATCTTCAAAGTTATACTGATGTTGGGTATTTGTTTGATCTCCACAAGGCTTGTTCTCAATCAAGATATGTATTCACCTATAGTAATAGTATTGTATCATGGAATTCAGTAAAACAAACTATGGTTGCTACTTCTTCCAATCATTCTGAAGTACTTGCAATTCATTAAGCAAGTCATGAATTTGTATGGTTGAGAAACATGATTGAACATATTCAAGAATCATGTGGATTGCCTTCAATAAAGGATTCTCCAACCATGTTATATGAAGATAATGTTGCATGTATCGCACAAGTGAAGGATTCATAAAAGGGGAAATAACAAAATATATTTCACCAAAATTCTTTTATGCACACGAGCTTTAGAAAAATGGTGAAATCGATGTCAAGCAAATCCAATCGAGTGATAATCTTGCTGATTTATTCATAAAAGTCTTACCAACTACGATATTTAAGAGGCTTACATATGGTATTAGCTTGCGTAAACTTAAGGACATTACAAGTAAAGAAATGGAACAAGTTTCACCCATGTCCACGTAAGGGGGAGTCATTGATTAGTCTATTGCACTCTTTTCCCCTTTGCTATGGTTTTATACCACTGAGTTTTCCTAGCAAGGTTTCTAAGGAAGCAATCCAAACAATATTATACTAATCTTAAGATTTATGAGAACGATGTACTCTTTTTCTTTTACCGAATTTTTTCCCATAGAGTTTTTCCTACAAGAAGTTTTAATGAGGCACATTCTCTAAGCAAGCGTCATCCAAGGGGGAGTGTTGTAAAGTATGGGTGACCATGCATGCACACCAACATATTGTGCAGTCATGTAACTTGTATTTCTCACGAATAGTACCCTCACTTGTCCATGTATTGTCATGTTACTTGTAACCATTTCCAATGTACACCAACTCTTCCATGTATTGTCAAATCATTTGTAATGTGTTGTATGACATGTGGTATATGTGTTACTTGTACGCATTTTCTAAGTACATTTATCATCATCACCAAAGGGCATATATAAAGGGTGCCAACCTCATTGTAGAAACACACCAAGTTGAATGAAGAACTTATCATTCCAATTCTCTCATTTCTTCTCTTCTCCTTTGTAGTAGTAGTTTGTAGTAGAAGAAGTTCTTAGTCTTTTATTTTCTTTCTCAAGTTTCTAGTAAGTCTCAACTTAGTTTACACAATCACACACATACATACATTCCCGAGAGTTCAATTAATATAATAATCTATTTTTATATTCTAAAAAGTATACTACATTTTTAATACTGACTTTTTGACAACTAATAATGATCGTTAGGATTTATTATCGGGAATACCATTAATCAAAGGTAAAATAGTAAATTTCTATGAAGGTCGAAAGACTTAATAATTGTAAATTAGTAAATTCAAGTGAAGGTTGAAAGATCGATTATGTCTTTAGTTAAGAGTAGGATAGTAAATTTAAGTGGCGGTAGAAAGACTTAATTATTAACATTAGAATTGTCATTTCAAGTGACGGTTGAAAGACTGATTATTCGTTCTTATTAAGTATAGTACATATATTAACTTAAATTTACTGTTCCACTATTAATTAAGGGTTTTCTCACTATTAAATTTACTATTTTATCCTTAATTAAGTCTTTCCACCGTCACTTAGATTTACCATCCTACCCTTTAGTTAATAGCATAATCAATTTTTCAACTGTCACTTGAATTTACTATTTCACCCTTGATTAAGTCTTTTGACCTTCACTTAAATTTACTATTCCATCCTTAATTAATGGTTTTCCTGCTATTAAATCCAAATATTTATAATTAGTTTTCAGAAAAGTTAGAATAAAAATGAAGTAGTATACTTTTTTGAATATAAAAATAGATTATTAGATTAATTGAATTCTCACGAGCCTAACGAGCGGGTTCAAACGTGCATATAGCACGCTCTAGAAACTAGTATATATATAGGTTTTAGGGTATATATATTATTGGTTACTGAGTATGAAATGTTGATTTTGCTACGTAAGAGAGCATTCTATTAAAAAAGAAGTCCCATAATTTGATCCGTGCGACTCAACTACCCTCCCATATAAACCTCGACTAGCCATACCTCAATTTTCACTGAACATACCAAAATTTGAAAAGACTTACCCTACTGTCACTCTCATCTCTTTTGTTCTACCAACTTTAGCCAAACTATCAAAAAAAGGAAAATACTAGAATGACAACAACAATGTCACACCATAAGATACATCGGCTCACAAAAGCCCTTCATGCGACCTCTACCGGCGTGTAATGTATCAGGATCAGTGTATGCGTGAATTTCGAGGCAAGCTTGAATGGCTCTTGTGGGCCAATGAATTCTAAAAGAACAAGTTACACATAGCACGATGATGTAAGTCTCACTGGATTTTATGATTTTCTTGTCGCTAATGGATCTCGGTAACACAAAATCGAGACCAAAAGAGTGAATCTTGGTCACGCAGGTTCTAGACTGATAGTATTATTCTTGACTTAAGCGACCGAGACCCACTCTATGTTTCAATATTTTAGGCCTGAGACTAATGATATTAGTCTTAGAACTGTGAGACTGTGAATCACTCTTACGCCTGGTTCTAGTGCTACCGAATAAAACGAGCGACACAAAAACCTTGAACTCGCCTGGATCCCGAAGCCTTCAAGCTTGAAATGGACTAAAATCAGGTCATCGAGCCTGTTGAAGGCGGTTTAAGTGGCCTGTTGAAGGTGATTTGAGTGAGTTGGAATCGATGAGGAAAATGAGGTGTGTTTTTTTATAGGGGAGGATATTTTAGGGACTTTGAAAAAATGTAGGGTACGTTCAACAAAATTAGGGTATGGATAGGTAATGGGTAATTTCATTAAAAAGTAAGTTTAAATTTGAGTACGTAAATAATCCTACATAGGTCTCTAGAAAGTTTACATAGCGGTAAAGGAGAAGGTCGAGAAAACCCTTTTTGATTTACTTTGGGACTAAATGATTCCAAAGTGCGAAAGAGGTTAACAAATTCTTGTAGATTCTTTATTTTTCTTCCCTAATGATACTTTTGAACTGATCGATATATCTAAAGTCGCACTATAGACACCCCAGCCTTGCATAAGGGTACCCTATTATTGGGGACACCAAGCGATTTTACGAGGGAACTCAATTTTTTTTGGTGAATGCCCTAAACTACACTCACTCTCAACCAACGCACTCCACCACTAAAATAGATAAAAATGAATGAAGAAATCATTCATTTTTCGCTTTTAAGTTCATTTTTTATGCTCATTAATTTGTTTCTTTTGTTTTGGATATTGTTCATTAAAATTTAGCCATTACAGGATGTTTTTTATGATTTCATGTTGTTTGGTTATACAGGGCCGAAAGTCATGAGGTAGTCTTGGTCATGTCTCACTTAGACCCATATTTAAGTTTTGGTCTATACTAATTGCCACTCAAATTGTAACGGCCTGAATTCAATTCGCCGTTATTTCTGACGTGGTTACATATATGGTTGACAGCTCAGACGCTCGTGGGACGCGCAGTTAGGCTTGTGCGCGTCTGGAGCTAGGTAAATAGTAATTTTTCTGTGGTGAATTATTAATTTACGATGTTTATATTGAAATAATATAAATGACATCACAATGTGTGTTACTATAGTACATTTGACGAGCAATACCGTGTGTGAAGTAGTCGCCTCGACATGGGTGTCGACGCGGGTACTGAGTAGTTTAACTGACTTAACATTAGGCAGGGGAAAATAATACACACAAAATGAATAAAAATTTATTAAATAATTAATATGAAATGTATATATGGTGGTTAGGGACATGGTAGTACGCGTATGTCGCGGTTCGAGATGCGAAACCGGGTGTCGGAACACCCGAAAGGCCACTTTTTGAGCTAAATATAAGGGGGAGTGTGCCATCAGAGTCACAAATGGAGTCATTTGAGGTTAGAAAAGAAAAAAAATGAGGTGCTTTGGATGGCCTAGATATGCACATGTGAGAGAAAATGAAAATTCAATTATAAAAGTCAACATTATCTCATTTTTTCACCACTTTTTCTCTCTCCTCATTTTCTATTTGAGATTTGAAGAAAAAAACAATGGTTTTGTTGATTTCTCTTAGAGATTCAAGGAGCTTGGAGGGGTGAAACATCAAATCTATGGTGAGAACCACAAACATCACATCTTTCTCTATCTTTTGGTCTTAAGTTGAGATATGTTAGTGAAGATTTGGTGGATGTTGAGTTGTTGTTTAGATGAGTTTAAAGTGCTTTGAAGTTGTGTTGTTGGTGTTGTGGTTGTGGTTGGTTTGGTGGGTTGTTGGAAAACCCAGAAATTTGCGGCTGATTGCTGTCCAGAGTGCGATTACCGCGCTAATGTGGTAATCTAGCGCGCTAATGTTCGTTAAGGCGAAGAACGTATAACTGTATGCGCATCTAGCGAGCTAATGCCTAGACCTAGTGCGCCAATGTACTATTGTATTGACATAATTTGTGTGAAATGACTTAACACATACAAATGACTCAATATCACTTATACATGGAAATAGGTCAGTACGGGCTTGTAATTTGGGATATTCGGGACTAGGCGGAGCCGGACTGGGGGTTAGTGACTGTACACGGATTGCGGTGTAAGGTGTGTAGTGTCCCAACTGAAATTACTTGAGCATTATTTACTTTTGCTTTTGAATTCATTTTATGTATTTCGTTGCTCTATTTCTGGTGTATTGTAATGGATGGACGTTGAGGCTCTCCCTCCGTGCCATTTCTGTATGTACGTCCACTAGGCCATAACACGTGTGCCATCTTGGTGAATAGGCTACCCGAGAATTGTGACGGGCATGTGTGGGTGCGTCGTAGGTTCCACGCCGACTACCTAGCGGATCTAGATACTGGCCTTGCTTGAGTGCTACTCACCTGAAGTAGTCTGTTTGGAGTCCGAAGTATGGCGCTAGTCTGACCCTAGGGGCTAAAAACACATACTTTGAGCTTTCACTATTACATATGCATGCGATGAGCACAGTTGCCTATTTTTATTTCTGCATGTTTATTTAATAGTTTTATTTAAATTTCAGTATTTACTTTCCGTATTGCTCACTTAATTTCCTTGGGAATACTCACTCTAAACACGTCATTTGTCCTTTTTGTGATGGCTTGAGTGTAGATCCTAGTACGAACCAGGGTAAGGGCAAGCTACCGGAATACAGAGACTACCTACGCTGCGACAACACGACTTGCATCGGGTCGAGGAGATTGATCAGCCACGGTTATCGAGTTTCTGTTTGAGAGCCAACACTGCGATCTGGTGGACTACCTACGCTGCGACTCATCCTGTTGTGACTATGTGGTAGAGTTCCGGACGTTGTTCATGGATGAGTACATATCAATGGAGGCCAGGGCTCGCTTGATGGAGGAGTTTTTATCCCTGGTCCAAGGTGATATGTCGATCACGGTATACATGGAGAGGTTCCGATATCTGTTGTCTTACACCATGGACATAGCAGGTACCGACCGACTACATATATACTATTTTGTTCTGGGTCTGGATGAGCGGATAGCGAGTATGGTTGTATCTAGCGGAGCTCATACTCTGACTGAGGTCTACGATAGGTGTCTCGCACCTGAGACATACATGGTTAAGAGGGCCAGTCGACGAGCGATTCAGGCTGCGTTGTAGGGTCAGCAGAGTCAGTCGGCATCAGGTTCTCAGTCTGATCAGACGCCGAAGCGACAGAGGGAGGGATCAGGACTTGTAGAGACAAAGCTAGAGACCTTGTCGAGGAGAGTGGTAGTGCCAGAGACCTCGTCGAGGAGAGTGGCAGTCTAGTCAGGGTAGCAGAGGTGATAGAGACCGTTGGGAGGACAAAGAGCGACGTGATGACCGTCAATTGGTATATTCCACGGCCTTTACACCTGTTGATTAGCCTAGGCAATAGAGGCAGGACAGAGGTTCGAGAGGCTAGAGTCAAGGCCAGAGTCAGACACCGAGTAAGAGGAATTCGGGCAGATCAGAGACTCGCACATGTTACCATTGCCGTCAGGTGGGGCATATTGTGGCAGATTGTACCAGACCAGCACCACTACCAACACAGACAAAGCAGGCTAGAGATAGGGCCAGACTACAGCCTTTGGGGTCGCGTAGCCGGATAGGGAGGCAACCAGACAACTAGTTGAGGGTACGTTATCTGTCTGTGGTACTACTATGCATATTATGATGGATTTTGGTAGCACATTGTCTTTTATTTTTAGACGCATGGTAGGACTTTAGATACACATCTTGTTCTCAACACGGCAGTTGGGGATGAGATTTACCATAACCGGATATGCCGCAATTGTATTGTAGAAATTGAGGGACATCAAATACCAGCTGATTTGAGAGTGTTAGACTATTTGGAGTTCAACGCGATGTTCGGGATGGATTGGTTATCATCATATCACTCACAGATCGACCGTTTTAGCAAGACTGTGACGTTTGACATCGAGGGAATTCCAAGGTTTACATTTATCAGAACTGCGTCGGCATTACCTATCACGCGAGGCAGGTTAGCGACGTCGCAGGAGATGGAGGCGTACGTGGCTATGGTTGAGCCAGAGCGTACGACGGTGTTGAAGATTGAGAAGTCCCTATTGTCTGCGAATTTCAAGACGTGTTCCTTGATGATTTGTCGGGATTGCCACCACCGAGAGTAGTGGAATTTATCATTGAGCTGATTCTGGGGATTTAGCCAATCTACAGTAGACCGTATCGGATGTCGGCATCGGAGCACGAGGAGTTGAGGACCTAGTTAGTGGACTTACAATCCTTGGGCAGCTCCATTCCTTTTGTGAAGAAAAAGGACGGCTTGATGCGGAAGTGTGTGGACTACCGGAAGCTGAATCGATTGACGATTCAGAATCGTTACCACTTTCGAGGATTGATGATCTATTCAATCAGTAGGCTAGGGCCAAGTTCTTCTCGAAGATCGATTTACGATCATGATACCATCAATTGAGGATTCGAGAAGAGGATGTGGAGAAGACTGCGTTTAGTACGCGTTATGGCCTATTCGAGTTTACAGTCATGCCGTTTGGGCTAACGAATGCACCGACGATCTTCATGGATTTGATGCACAGGGTGCTGAGGCCATTCCTTGATCGATACGTAATTGTTTTCATTGACGACATTCTGATATACAGTACGACTCGTTTGGAACACGAGAGGCATCTCAGAAATGTGTTGGCGACGTTGAGAGAGCACAGACTGTATGCCAAATTTAGCAAGTGTGCATTTTGGCTGAGTGAGGTGAAGTTCTAGGGCCATGTCATCAGTGGTCAGGGCATATCTGTTGATGGTGACAAGATTCGGGCGATTATTGACTGGAAGACACCCGAGTCTCTCTCTGACATCCGGAGTTTCTGGGTTTGGCAGGATATTACAGGCGCTTTGTGCAAGATTTCTCGATGATTGCAGCGCCGTTGACGAGGTTGACCAAAAAGGATGTTAGATTTGAATGGTCATAGGGGTGTGAGGATGCTTTCTAGGAACTGAAGAGAAAATTGACTTCGACACCAGTTTTGGCTTTACCGGTGGCAGGTAAAGGTTTTTCATATTTCCATGTTGAGTGGAATACTGTCTGGAGTTACCACCGCAATTCGCAGGGGTACACCCAGTGTTTCATATTTCCATGTTGAGGCTGGCTAGGTCGGGACCGAGGCCTATGGTTGATGTAAATCAGATTGAGGTGCGACCAGACGTGTCATACGAGGAATAGCCGATGGAAATCATGGATAGGAGGACTCAAATTTTAAGGAATAAGGAGATCCCAAAGGTCTTAGTCAAATGGCAGCATCACGGGACCGAGAGACTCACCTGGGAGCTTGAGTCTACTATGCGACGACGGTATCCCCACTTATTTACCAATAAGTATTTTCAGTTTAATTTAAATTTCGGGACGAAATTTCACCTAGTTGGGAAGAACTGTAACGGCCTGAATTTAATTCGCCATTATTTTCGACGTGGTCACAAACAAGGATGACAGCTCAGATGCTCGTAGGACCCGTAGTTTGGCTTGTGCGCGCCTGGAGCCAAGTAAATAGTAATTTTTGTGTGCTGAATTGTTAATTTGCGATGTTTACATTGAAATAGTGTAAATGTCATCGCAATGTATGTTATTATAGTACATTTGACGAGCGAGACCGTTTGTGAAGTAGTCGCCTCGATATGCATGTCAACGCGGGTACCGGGCAGTTTAACCGACTTTACACTAGGCTGGGGAAAATAATACACACAAAATGAATAAAAATTTGTTAAATAATTAATATGGAATGTATATATTGTGGTTAGGGACATGGTAGTACACGTGTGTTGTTGTTCGAGACGCGAAATCGGGCATCAGAACACCCGAAAGGCTACATTTTAAGCTAAATACAAGGGGGAGTGTGCCATCAAAGTCACAAATGGAGTCATTTGAGGTTAGAAAAGAAACAAATGAGGTGCTTTGGATGGCCTAGAGATGCACATGTGAGAGGAGATGAAAATTCAATTATAAAAGTCAACATTACCTCATTTTTCCACCACATTTTCTTTCTCCTCATTTTCTATCCGAGATTTGAAGAAGAAAAAACAAGGGTTTTGGTGATTTCTCTTGGAGATCCAAGGAGCTTGGAGGGGTGAAACATCAAATCCAAGGTGAGAACCATAAACATCACACCTTTCTCTATCTTTTGATCTTAATTTGAGATATGTTAGTGAAGATTTGGTGGATGTTGAGTTGTTGTTTAGATGAGTTTAAAGTGCTTTAAAGTTGTGTTGTTGGTGTTGTGGTTGTGGTTGGTATGGTGGGTTGTTGGAAAACCTAGAAATTTGCAGCTGGTTGATGTCCAGAGCGCGATTAGAGCGCTAATGTGGTCATGTAGCACGCTAGGCCAGAAAATTAGCGCGTTAATGTTCGTCTGGGCGAAGAACGTATAATTGTCTGCGCACCCAAACCTAGCGCGCTAATGTACTACTGTATTGACGTAATTTGTGTGAAATGACTTAACACATATACAAATGACTCAATATCATTTATACATGAACGGGCTATGATTTGGGATATCCAGTACTAGGCGGAGCCGGACCGGGGGTTAGTGATGGTACACGGAGTGCGCTGTGAGGTGTGTAGTATCCCAACTGAAATTACTTGAGAAGTATTTACTTTTGCTTTTGAATTCATTTTCTGTCTTTCATTACTATATTCCTAGTGTGTTGTAATGGATGGACGTTGAGGCTCTCCCTCCATGCCATTTTTGTGTGTACGTCCACTGGGTCATAGCACGTGTGCCATCTTGGAAAATAGGGCTACCCAAGAATTGTGACGGGCACGTGTGGGTGCGTTATAGGTTCCACGCCGACCACCTAGCGGATCCAAATACTGGCCTTGCTTGAGTGCTAATCGCCAGGCAGTAGTCTATTGGGAGTCTGAAGTATGGCGGTAGTTTGGCCCTAGGGGCTAATAACACACACTTTGAGCTTTCACTATTACATATGCATGAGATGAGCACAGTTGCCTGTTTTTATTTCTGCATGTTTATTTAATAGTTTTGTTTAAATTCCAGTATTTACTTTTTGTATTGCTCACTTAATTTCCTTGGGAATACTCACTCTAAACTCGTCATATGTCCTTTTTGTGATGGCTTGAGTGCATATCCTAGTACGAGCCGGGGCAAGGGCAAGCTACCGGAATACAGAAGTGTTTAGCCAGACTTGTACGTTTGTATTATATGTGTTTTGTTTTATTTTGGGATTTGGGATTGTGAGTGATGCACTGGGACTCTATATTATTGATATTTTGTTACATTGAAGTACATTTTTTATCTATGATGATATATGGGTTTTCCACACTAGGTATCAGAGTTAAATGCATGACTTAATTATTTTGTATTGTAATGGTCATGATAAAAGACTTCCGCTGTGGTTTATTTGAGTTTAATATGATCTTAGCAGTAGTAAATTGTGGTATAATTTGAGCTTAAATCATGAGAAATGGAGGATGAGTTGGCATGTGGGACACAACTAGCGCTGGTAGGCCAGGTTGTGGGCCCGCATCGGCCCCCGTGGCGGTCCATTTGGAAAATGGGCCATTATACAAATAAGGTTGTCAGACACCCAACTCAATTAATGACCACCGAGACTATACAAATTAGTCTTGATGGCCTTGTGCCGAGACATGTGTATATGTCTCAATTGACACCAACTGATCGACACAACGGCCTATATCTCGGTCCTGTGTGTTTGATATCAAAGGTTCGATCATTTCCCACTGAGACCTGAAACAGTTAGCAGGATATCATCAACCGACACAACAACCTATGTCTTGGTCATGTGTCTCCAAGACAATTGCGTACGTCGTTTACAAACATAAATGGATAAAAACCATAAGAAAAACATAAAAATTTACCTCTTATTGTAGCGCATCCACCTCCATTGCAATTTCTTCGTCCATTTCAGCCTATAAACACCCAAAGATTGATCAAATTAATGAAATCCTATAACACAAAATCACAACTTCAAACCATTTTTTTCACATGAAAATGCTTCAAATCTTATGTTTTCAACTCTTAAATAGCATGAAATCAAGACTTACAACGTTTTGTGTGTGTACTCTTTGATCGACAAAATGGATGTTCGGTCGGCAACAGAGCGAGTGGTTTTGGTTGGAAAAAGATGGGCGACGAAGATGGGGGTGCACGGGGATGTTGAGGAACATGGGGCATACCTTTCGCGCATCAAATAACCATAATATATATTTAGGAAATTTTCTTTATACGTTTTAAGAATTACATAAGTAAAATTAAATAAAATCTTAAATTAGGAAATTATAAACTAAAAATTAATTATATTTTACAAAAACTCAAAAGTTATTTTTGAACGGCCTAAAAAAATTTGTAGTTTCTGTTTTCTGCATTTTTCTTCACTCTCTTACACTCAATCACTAGACCACTAATTTAATTACCCTATTAATTTTTATCTAATGATTGATTTGATGATTTGAAGACCATGACTGTAATGGTGTATGTTGTTTTCATTCCAAAATTATTATTTTTTATCTAAAATTAATATCATTTATTTTACTCGAAGAAACTACAATATATACAAAAAATTATACTAAATAACCAAAAAAATATTTTACTATCTAAAAAAAATTATGTACCGCATATGAAAATTAAGGGGCCCCATTTTATGACTTTGCCCCGAGCCCCCAAATACTTCGGACCAACCCTGCTGAACAATGTCATGGCTACGACCCAGTTCACTCCTTCAATTACTAAGCAACTTCTCTTCCTCGCTGCGAACCAGACCTCATATAGCAAGTATTTTATTAATCTCCTTATAGACCAAACCGTGCTCCACTCAATGTCTACAAAGGTCATTGAAAGACAACGACGCCCCTAATGAATCAAACACAGTGGAGCAGTAATGGAAAGACCCAATGAACCTGTCTAGAAATGTCCCTTCATGAGCTATGTCATGTTCTACCAGAGTGATCACTCTAGGGAAAGTTGTTTGATTAGTATTAAGGTTTTCCAATCAGGCTCTGTGGCGTCCTAGAGTGAATGTCACAGCCAATGCACTGCCACCGCCTCCTCTCTTTGCACTTGAATCGTGGATAGTACCGATCGTAAAATAAAAGATAGAGAAAAGAGAAAACAACAGCAGAACTGAATTTTGTGAATGAAAGTAAAAATCTTATTGAAGCATATATATGTTTACTTGCATTTTAGTACATGATATATAAATTGTTAAACACATTGCTAGTCAAATAGAAATCCCACTAAATCGTAGTTAAACACTATGTTATTAACACATGTCTAGTTAACTAACTCAAACCCTAAAATCAGGAATGTAATCTAGACCAAGTAAACACAAAGAAACAAAGTAAGATACAGTATATTCCAAACACTCCCTTATAGCGCATGCTTACAGTCTACAACTCCAAGTACATTTCTAACATACTCAAACTTTGGCTTCCCCAATGACTTCAGAAATATGTCGGCAACTTGATCATTTGTGGACACTCCTTTCAGCTCAATTTCTTAATTCAAAACCTACTATCGAATGTAATGGTGGCTGACTTCAATGCCTATTGTCCTTGCATGAAATATTGGATTTGAAACAAGTCTGATGACACTTTCATTTTCACATTTGAGTTACACAACATAATCAACTATCCCAAAAATCTTTGTAATCAAACACTTAAGCCAAATACATTCCTGAGCTGCCATTATTGTTGCCATGTATTTAGCTTCAGTGTTGGAAAGAGCAACAGTGGGTTTTTTCTTACTACACCATGACACCGCAGCAGAGCTAATGTTGAAACAATATCCTAAAGTAGACTATAAATCATCTGCATTTCCTGCCCATTCTGCATCAGTATATCCATTCAACATAAAATTAATTGTTGTCTTTCTTGTACAACAACCTATAGTCAATAGTCCCATTGACATAAGAAAGAATCCTCTTAGCAACATCTAGAGGAGAAGTTCTTGGATTTTGCATGAATTGAGAAATAACTCCAACACAATATGAAATTTTTGGTCTTGTGATAGTTAGATAAATTAAACTACCAACAAGTTGTCTAAATTCTCCTGCATTAAGTAACAACTTCCCTAGTTCGAGGTTCATCTCCATTGGAGTAGCTTTTTCTTTTAACTCCCCCATGCCAAAACGATGCAAAAGCTCCATCGCATATCTTTTTTAAGAAATAAAATATCTTTGATCTAATTTTTCAACTTCTAGACCAAGAAAATAACCAACTTCCACCATGTTTTCCATCTCAAAACAAATAGAAAGTTCATTTTTCAACATAGAGATCTCAACTTCATTATCTCCAATTATAATCATATAATCCACATACAACAGAACCAATAAAAACATAATGTGAATTTCTTTTGATAAACAAATTAACTAGAATCAACCTCAGAAACTTTGAAGCCAAAAAAGATAAAGTATTGATCAACTTTACCATACCAAGCACATGGTGGTTGTTCGAGTCTGTATAGTGCATTCTTTAGCCGACAAACATGGTGTTGAGACACTTTCTAAAGATTTTGTCCCGATGTTGTCGAATTTTTTGAGTAATGCATGTTATCAACTACATCAAAAAATATGGAATGCAATAAATACTAAATAATTCTTAAAAAGTTTCTAACTTCTAGGGAATGCAAAAAATATCATTGGACCAAAATTGGGAAACACCAATGTTGGGAGCTTCCCCCAACTATATCAAGCTTGAATCGGGAAGAACTCACAGTCGGAAAATTGAATAAAAAAACAAAAAAAACAAAAAAAACTCATTTTTTGTTCACCGTTGTGTTGCTTTTGCATTTCATTTCTTTGATAGAATCAAAACCAATTTTTATTTCGTTACTTTTGCCAAAAGTTAGTTTGAAGCAATCTTCATCCCCTCATTTGATTTTGAAATTCCTTTGGTCTTGTTACTATCATGACTAGTGCAACTACTTTTCTTAGGTCTTGAAATTAAAGTGGGAACCAATGGAAAGATCAAGGCCAATACTTGCTTTATCATTAGTTCCCACTTTAATTTCAAGCCTTAAGAAAAGAAGTTGTTCTAGTCATAATATTAAGAAGACAAAAGGAAGCCAAAAATTCCATGACAAGGAGAAAGGCTGGCTCAAATCAACTCTTGGCCCAATTGGTTCCAACTATTATGGGCGCCTAAAAAAAATATAGGTGAACAACATGAGACACTAATTAACAAGGCTAAAGGAATGCATGTATCTAATATCAATGACTAGGAAAACAAAATTCCTATAAAAACAATCATGAGGGCACAATTCGTATTCAGGGGAGCCTAAGAAAAATAGTAGTTATAGTCATGATCTTCATGACATAAAGAAGGGAACATGAACTTGAAAATCCAATGTTCATGACGACATTGGTTCGCAATATTCAGAAGCGCCTAATAGAATCTATAGTCATGCCGCTAATCATGAAATTAACATGGCGAAAGGAAGGTCGAGATACAATATTAACGACAGGGAAGATCAGTTCAAACTAAGTACTATTGAGTTTTGACTATAATGTCTATTCGGCAAAACCAATCACTAATAATGAAACTTATAACATCAATTGCAGTAGGGATGGTGTTGGACTAGGTGATACTGACCCAAAGTGAGAGTGTTCGAGAATGAAACTTATAACATCAATTGCGGTAGAAGTTACATGACCTGATTCCCCACTTTGACGAAGATCAGTTAAAACTAACTTTTGGCATTGTTCCCACTTTTCAGGGCCTAAGAAAAGTAATACTATTTGTAAGAGTTCTCTAAAGAGAGAAACTCGACAAATCCTAACATGTAAGACAAGAAATCAAGAAAGAAGAATCGTATTGATTGAGAAAACAAGATAGTACATACAACTCAGTAAGTGAGCCTTATATTTATATTACACAGCACAAGTGACAGCTTGTCACTAGTCTAACAAACTAACAGTATTGTAACAGAATAACAAACATTATGTTGCAAGTTACATAACCAAATCTCATGAACTTCAACTGTCTCAACCGTGATCAGACAACCCACATTGTGTTGGTTCATTATCAGCTGCACTAGGTAGATCTTGATCTCTAACATGCCCCCTCAAACTGAACATAGGAGAACAAACCAAGTTCAGTTTGGAAGATAAAAAATGGAAACGTGGAGTAGGAAGAACTTTTGTAAAGAGATCAGTAGATTGATGTTCTGTAGGAACATAACGAAGATCAAAAACTCTAGCAGCAAGTTTTCAACGCAAGAAGTGAACATCAACCTCAATATGCTTAGTTCGAGCATGAAATATTGGATTTAAAGCTAAGGCTCGAGCACTGATGTTATCACACCATAGAATAGGCTGAGAAGAACTAGAGAAGCCAAGTTCACAAAGCAGAGAGGAAGTCTATAGAATATCAGTAACTCCTAGAGCCAATGCTCGATACTCAACCTCCGTACTAGAGCTAGCCACAACCGATTGTTTCTTGGAGTACCAAGTGATGAGATTGCCACCAAAAAGAACACACACAGCACTAGTAAATCTTCGATCATCACTGTCACCAGCCCAATTAGAGTTAGTGAAAACTTCAAGAGTAAGAGAGGCAGCAGGACAAAAAACAAGTCCAGTAGTGAGTGAAGACTTCAGAAAACGAAGGACCCTCTTGACAGCTGCCCAATGAAGATCAGTAGGATGCTGCTGAAATTGACTAAGCTTGTTCACAATGAAACTAATATCTGGGCGAGTGTAGGTTAGATATTGCAGAGCACCCAAAGTACTACGATATAATGTAGGATCAGAGAACAACTTGCCATTAGTAGCATTGAGACGAATACCAGCAGAATATGGAGAAGGCAAAGGCTTAGAGTCTAAAAGACATGTCTTCTTAAGTAGATCAAGAATGTATTTGTGTTGAGAAAGATACAATCCTGAAGAATCACGATGAACCTCAAAACCAAGAAAATAATCAACATCACCCATTGTTTTGAGAGAAAACTTGGAATTCAGCCAAGTAATAAGTTTCTGAACCAAAGATAGATCAGAGCCTGTAATGAGAATGTCATCAACGTACACAAAATAAGTAAAATAGAATATCTAGATCGCTGAAAGAAGAAACTAACATCAGAAGTGCTATTAGTGAATCCCCAAGTAAGCAAAGCAGTTTTGAGCTTAGAGAACCAAGCCCGATGAGCCTGCTTTAAACCATACAAAGCTTTGTTGAGTTTACACACATATTGAGGATACTTCTTACTTATAAAACCCTCAGGTTGACACATAAAAACATCCTCAGATAGCTCACCATTAAGAAAAGTATTGTTCGCATCAAGTTGTTTAACAGGCCACTGAAAAGTGACAGCAAGAGTGAACATTATACGAAGAGAAGAAGGCTTAATGACAGGTGAGAAAATATCCCCAAAATCAAGTTCAGGAATCTGATGAAACCCCTTAGCCACAAGTATTGCCTTATACCTCTGAATAGCATCAGTAGGACTAGTCTTAACTCGAAAAACCCATTTGCAACCAACAACACTCATATCAGGACTAGAAGGAACCAGAGTCCAAGTAAGAGTTCTCTAAAGAGAGAAACTCTGCAAATCCTAACTTGTAAGATAAGAAATCAAGAAAGAAGAATTATATTGATTGAGAAAACAAGATAGTACATACAACTCAGTAAGTGAGCCTTATATTTATATTACACAGCACAAGTGACAGCTTGTCACTAGTCTGACAAACTAACAGTATTGTAACCGAATAACAAACATTCTGTTACAAGTTACATAACCAAATCTCATGAACTTCAACTGTCTCAACCGTGATCAGACAACCCACATTGTGTTGGTCCATCATCAGCTGTACTAGGTAGATCTTGATCTCTAACACTATTAACAAGGGCAAAGTAACCTAGAAATTCGATTATGTCAAGAAAGACTGGCTAACTCTTGGCATTGGTTCTCACTATTCAGGTTCACCTAAGAAAAGAAATATTCATGTTCCTCGTGAAATTAACAAGGAGACCAAAGGAAAGCAGAGATCCAATATCGATAATAAGGAAGACAAGCTCAAACCAATTACTTTCACTATAGTTCCTATTCAACAAAACCAACCACTAATGAAGAAATCACTAATTTTAAATTGAATATGAACTCCACGAGTAACCAAATGGAAAGTATTGGGTCTAGTTCTACCAGAGAAATAAACTGCGGAAGCAGCAGTAGCCTGGGTATTGTCGCAGATGATGGTACTCCTAAATCATGTTAAAAATTAGTATATTCGGTGCAAAAACATATGTTAAATTACTTATACTTCTCAACTTATATATGCTTGCAGGTGTTATGAATATTGAAGTTAGCAACAACAGTAATAGCAGTAGCACGCGTACCATTGCAAATGATGTTTCTCCTAAATTACGTATAAAAAATGAATCAATTTGGTAGAAATCTATGTTAAATCACTTATACTTCTCAACTTAATTAAATATACTTGCAGGTGCTATGGAGATTGGAGGTAGCAGTAATAGTAATAATAGCTACAAGAAAGGCTCAAGATCTAAAAGAATGAAGTGCAAAAGGTCCCAAGTCAAATTCTTACTTTTAAAGGTAACTAATACTTTTGAAGCATATATGTTTATAAATGCAATTCGCAAATTAACTCTGCTTTCTAATGCAATGTTTTTTTCCCCAATTGTAGCGATTCCCACTGATGAAACTGAAAACATTTAGAACATGTCTAATAAGTTGGATTCGGAAACGCAGTGTTTCTAAGGAAATTGAAAACATTAGGAATATGTATAATAAGTTAGATTAGGGGCAATGGTTGTATCTCGACGAGTCAGAAGTGGATAAGGTTTAAGCTCGTGATTTCTTAGGTAGTAGCATTGATCGACGTGGAGTCTCCTAAAGAAGAGTAATGTTGAACTAATTACAAATAAAAAACATATGCTATATATCTCGGATTAACCCTAGTATATAGTATGTTTTGAATGTTCTATGTATCTTCTATAAAAATCGACTCAGGAGATCATCCAAAGGTATATTTCTTATCTATATATTGCGAACAAAACTTAAACAGTGAGGTTTACTTTTGATCGAATTGGTCAATATGTTTTTACTTACTTAGTTGTTTTTCTACTACAAAAGATTTGATTTTCAGTACTGCAATGTTTGATCAATATAAATTTTTTCCTAGCTCTTGTTCCATGAACATTGTTTTCTTGTACAGGTCTATATATGTATATTCCTTGGGGCTTTCTTGAAAAAAAAAGTTTATCATTAGATATGAGTCGCTTTTTGGGCTAAAGATAAATTAATTGTTATATTTATTTGTTTTAAGATTATGGGCTTAATCAAGAAAAGTATGCTAAAAGTTAAATCTTAATTTTCTCTAAAACAAATTCCTTCTAGTTTATATTCCTAATTGGTTTCGATTTTGCTAAGTCACTTGCGTCTCCAAACACTCACACTAAATGTGATAGAATATTGATTTTTCCCTTCTTGATCAATTGATTTAATGATGAATTTGTTAATGGGAGATCAATCAAGAAACCAAACTTACCAAGACAAAAAAATTAACATTACTGACAAAAGATTCGTAAATTCCTATAACGTAAGTGCCCAATTAATCAATTCTTGATAAAAAAGGGCCAACATATCTTAGAACACTTGAAGGGTTAATTTCTCAGACGGTCATCTAACTTTATGAATTATAACATTTTGGTCACAAAAGTTATCTTTGTAACACAAAATTCACAAACCTTTTAAAAATATTATAAACTACTTATACAATCTCAAATAATAAGTAAATGAAAAAGACATACTATCATTTTTTCCTCTTTAACTACTTCAAAATTAAAAATTTTCGATCATATATCCGGTGTTTATCCTTAATTCATCATTTCTTACCACTTCTCATAGTGTTGATACCCCTAAAATTAAACCAAACCTAGTCCTCAAGGTTTAAAAATAAGCTTGAAATATAAAAACACAAAACACACAAACATAATAATATAACAAACATAAAAATGCATAAGCATAAAATTTAAACAACTAATAAAGTGAAAAAATATCCCACTAACGCCTTGATGCTCTTGTGAATAAGCCGCATATGTTGAGACTTCTATCTTCAAATGAAATGTCACCAGCCAAATGGTCTTTCCTACACATTTAGCACAAAAATCTCAAAAGTTAGAAAAGTACTAAAACTTTTGGATTGTCTTAACTAAACAAAATAAATAACTAAATTAAAAAATTGAAATTAAAAACCCCTGGGCTGCCTCCCAGTAACGTTTCGTTTAATGTTATTAGCCCGACGACTTTTCTCTCATTTAGTCCGAGTCTAAATCGAGATACTCCATAACCTTTGATGTTAGAAATAACTGCTCATCAACGAATACTTCGGTTACCGGCTTCCATGTATCACCTTCTTTATGAGGTAACCTAGATAAATGGTCTACAACCAAATTTTCACTTCCTTTTTTATCTTTAATTTCCAAATCAAACTCTTGCCATAATAAGACTCATATAATCAACCTTGGTTTTGCATCCTTTGCAAACAAATAACAAATTGCTACATGGTCTGTGTACACAGTGAATTTTGATCCCACTATGTATGCTCTGAACTTGTCACACGCAAACACCACTGCTAATAGCTCCTTTTCTGTAGTTGTATAGTTTTGTTGTGCTGGATCCAATGATTTACTTAAATAATATATGGCTCTAAATGTTCTATCTCTCCAGTAGCCTAATACTGCTACTACTTCATAGTCACTTACATCGTACATTATTTCAAAGTTAGACTCCCAATATGGTACTACCACTACTGGTGCTGAAATCAAAGCCACTTTCAAGGTCACAAATGTGTTTACACGTGCTGGACTCATTTCAAATGGAACATCCTTTTCTAACAACGTGCACAGTGGTTTCCTGATATTTGAGAAATTCTTGATAAACCTTATGTAGAAACCTACATGTCCTAAATAGCTCCTTATATCTTTAATGTTTCTTCGTATAAGAAGTTTCTCAATTGGCATTATTTTTGCTCTATCAATCTATAATATGTTAGCACACTTTATGCCCTAGAACAATTCCTCCTCAAACCATGAAGTGACACTTTTCCTAATTAAGTATTAAATTTGTGTCTCGACATCTTTTCAATACCAAGGTCAAATTTTGTAAGCATAAGAAGAAAGATGCTCTAAATACATAAAATTCATCCATAAATACTTCCATGATATCCTCCACCATATCAGAGAAAAAAGTCATCATACATCTTTGAAATGTTTCTAGTGCATGGCATAATCCAAATGACATCCGTCTAAATACAAACATTCCATAAGGACAAGTAAACGTAGTTTTCTCTTGATCTTCTGGTGTTATAGAAATTTGATTTTATCTCGAATACCCATATAGGAAACAATAGTATTCATATCTTGCTAACCTATCTAACATCTGATCAATGAATGGTAAAGGAAAATGATCTTTCTATGGGGCCTTATTTAATTTCTGATAACTAATGCAAACTCTATGTGGCGGCCCTAAACTTAGAGGCCACTGTGGGACCTGCCACGTCACATCACATGTCAACAAGCCTCACCACGTAGTGGCATGCTTATCTATGATGCTTTGCGATCTAATTGGTTGCTTACACGTTTTACATTAAACTTTAACGTAGCTAATTAATCTTGATATAAATATTAGCGATTTAAATTAGTCGGATAATAATTTTATCAAGTTTTAATACAATTTTATAGCGAAAATCTTTAAGTAAATAAATTATGAAATATTTAACAATCCTAAGTAGTGGAAAACCTAGCAAAAAGATACCATATATATATCAAAGAGGAAATAAGTATAGAAAAATATCATATACATGTATTCAGTGTTCTGCAGTCCCTAAAACCCAACAAAATAGTAAATACGTACATATTGTAATCAAACACGAGTTGGCGTCACCAACTCAGAGGTAGTCGCCGAATATCTCCTTGCCCTTTCCCTTGCTCGTTGAAGGATCTACACTCGGTCGCCCGACAAATACAGTGACGAGTCTAATGAGTAAAATCCTAAAAGAAGTCCACACAATATTCATGAAATAAAACTGGCAAACTATGAGACATGCGAATATTACATCTAACAATAGTAAATCATATTTCATTGAATGTAGGCATCATACTACAAGAAAAAAAATAACGAATGAATGTAACAACACATACCAATAAAGCCGGTTAAAAAATAAAGCAACAATGAGTAAATAAACAAGTGAATAATCCGAGAAAACCTTGACCTAAACCAGCCGGTAATCGATAAAATAGGACAGAAATTGCGTTATATACTCACAGGCTTACAATGACTAAACCATAACTATGGTTAACAGATGAACCACTCCAGACACTATTTTAAGTGAAGGGAACATCTTACATCCCTCCCGACGGTCGTATATACATTCTACTGCCATCAACACAAATGCTAAAAACAAGCAAACCCGTGCAAGTGATTTAGCCACAACTAATATATGCACAATTGAATTAGAGAGAAAACCCATGTGTGCCCATCAGTAGACACACATGTAATTTGACATCGATAATGCAAAACAATGAATTTTGTGAGGCATTCCAATGGGTTTACGCACCTCAAATATGTCGAATCTTTACCCACGAAGCCCCTAATCCGACCTCGAAAGTGTACTTGATACCCGCCTACAATTCCTTTGGTCCCTAGAACAAATTAATCTAAATAAATTGGGTTTAGGTAAGGTCAAATTGGTTTAGGAACCGTAACCCAAAATAACCCCTTAAGACTAAACAACAGTCAAATTTTAGTATTGTATTGCAATGCAATTTTAAGCATGAAATTGTCCTAATCTCAAAGTCTTCCTTTCGTTCAAAGTTTTTGGTATCTATCTTAGCTTTCTGAATAGGTTTAGTTTGCGAAATTTTAGTTTAAAATGAAAGAGATATCTCAATTTTATCAAAAATAGCTCAAATTGGAACCTAATCTGATTAATAGACTTAGAAAATTTATTTCTTTAAATCTATAGTTTCGAAAACTGTGATTTTGGTTACAAGACAGCTAACATATCCAATAACAACATACTAAAAGATCAGCTCATTTGGATAAGTAATTAGGGAGTTATGCCTTTTAAAAGTTTAGTTTCAAAAATCTTGTACTGTATTCAATCACCTATGTGCAAAGCACTTTTGGATATGAAAACATTCGAATTACAAAAATCTTCATAGGATAAAGTTGTTCCCTTTAAGTTAGCTTTCAAATGATATCAGATTGGGTCCATTTTGATTTAAAATGAGAAATTTATGACCAAATTACAAAGGCTAGTTCATAACAATTTCAATTTTGGTCTAACAACTTCAAAAACTCATGTCTTTTTGATTTCAAAGCCAAATTAAGAACTTCTTAATAACTTGATTATTAGCTTGAAATGAAGAATCCAAATATATAAACCAATTTCAAAAACTCAATCATCTAGCCTCTGAAAATGACCAAAAACCATAACTAATTTCAAACTTGAAATAGAGAGATGTATACCCAAGGTTGATGACATTTTGATTTGAGCTCCAACTCACCTTGATCTCTCTGAACTTTTCAGCCAAGATCCTCCTCAATTCCTCAAATATTTCAGCTTAAATATATATGTTGGGCTCCTCCATTAAATATAGGATTATATACTTATATTAGTAAGTGGATTATCTAGCCAAATCTTTGATTTTGTATTAGTTAATTGCTAGGAGATGTGTCCTCCCTCAATGCCACTTGTCCAACATGAAACCACTTGTCTGACATGAAGCCACTTGTCCCACATGAAAGCTACTCAACTTGCCTTGTTATATGTATTCTAGGACCATCACTAGGTTGATCAAAGGTTCAATTAATTCATATTCAACTATAGGACTTATTTGATCTTTAATCAAATTAATTCACCTAGGCACATAATTACATATGGTTAGTGTGTTTAGTCATATATTTAACATATTTGTGGTCACACTAACCCCCTGGTGCCTCACACTCTGACATGCATATCGAGGTATGTCATATTTTACTTTCTTGAATGAACTAACTTAGGCTATAGTTTTAATTAGATACCATATTCTTCTCTTTAGATTAGTTTAACATTCCCAAGTAACTCCTACCTGATACTACCATTGAACATTTCTCAGTGTACCTACCCATCACATTGATTCTCCCATTAGCAACGTACACACATGTGATGCAATATAATAATATAATAATTTTAAACATCGTATTATAAGCAACCATCATTCGTAAATAATATTTACCCTTAATTCTCATGTTCGAGTCAACCAAGTTGTCTACGTAACACTCGAATTACGACCGTTAATCTTTAAGATTAACATTAATCATAGTTTAATTAATTTGGGCCGTTACACTCTCCAACCAGTTATTGTTCTAGTGGACAAGGTCCCTCCATTTTTAGTCAGATGGTCAGTCCTCCTTTCTTTGGTACCATATGTATTGGTGAAACCAATGAACTATCTGAGATAGCTTAGATGATTCAGGCATTCAACCATTTTAAAATCTCTTTTTTTTGCCACTTCTTTCATCACTGGATTTAATTGCTTTTTCTCTTCAATTGATTATTTATGATTCTCTTCCATTAAGATCTTATGCATGCAGACACTTGTACTAATTCCTCTTAAATCTTTGATTGTCCATCTTATTGCTGACCTATGCTATCTTAAAACTCGAAGTAATTTTTCTTCTTCTTCCAATTCTGTCAAATCTGCTGAAATAATAGCAGGATATGTTGAATTTTCTCCTTAGTACGCGTATCTCAAATTCTCTGGCAAAGGTTTTATTTCCACTATTAGTTCAATAGTTGAACTTTCCAATTTCATTTCTAGTTTCTCAAAACCTTAATGAAACTTTGGGGGTCCTAATGGTCATAAAGCATTCACTGCCTCATAAAGCATTCACTGCCTCCTGAAGTTCACCATCAACTGTAGAACTTGTTGTTATGCTTTGAACTAGACAATGCTTCATCAGGTCATTTGGCGTATATTCCTAAGAAATTAGAAATATAATCAAAAACTAGATATCTAACATCAATACTTTTACAATGCTCTCCCTCACTTAGAAATTTCAAGGTCTTGTAGATATGAACATAACTTCCTCTTTATTTACTCGTAACCTTAATTCTCCATCTCGAACATCTATCAAAGCTCATGCAGATGCTGAAAATGGTCTCCCCAAAATTAATGGTACCTCTGCATTTTTTCCATATCCAATACTACAAAATTAACGAAAAAAATGAACTTATCCACTTTTACCAATACATCTTCAATTACTCCTTTTGGATAAGTCACTGATTGATTTACTAATTACAAAGTCATGTTTGTTGACTTCACTTCTACCAAACCTAGTTTCTTAAATACTGATAAAGGCATCAAATGTGTGCTTGCTCCTAAGTCACATAAGATCTTATCAAACAAGTGTACTCTTATAGTGCATGGAATGGAAAAAACTTCCTGGGACTTTCAACTTTTTAGGTAACTTCTTTTGTAAAATAGCACTACATTTTTCTGTCAAGTTGACTATTTCATATTCTTCCAATCGCACTTTCCTTGCCATTATGTCTTTCAAATTTTTTTTATAATGTCACATATGTTCGAATGCATCAGGGAACGTGATGTTTATGTGTAACTTCTTAAACATCTCTACACACTTCTTGAACTATTTTTAATCTTTATGTTTCTTGAATCGTTAAGGATATGGTAGTGAAGGGTCCACAAATGGTGGATTGTCAGGAAATGTCACTCTTCCTAGTACCGTATCTTTTTTCTACCTTTCTCCCCTTTCCTTATTTTAAGCCAATTTTGATTCTTCTACTTGTGTAACTTCTTTTTGATTACTTACGTCACTTTCCGCATATTCTGCATCCATTTGGTGTCACTCATCAATTTGCTTCCTAGCGTCATTTGATGTATCTTTTGGTTGCACTGGATCATTTATTATTCTTTAACTTCTTAATTGGACTACATTTACGTTCTCCATAGGATTAGTGCTTGTTTTACTCAAAAACTGCCTTTCCTTCCTTGAATTCAAAGCAATGGCTAGCTGGCAAATATATCTATCTAGGTTCTTGATGGATTATGTTCTTTCATCATCCATCCTCTTTAGAGCTTGCTTCACATTTTTCATCTATTTCTCATGCTTCTCATGGCATTCCCATTGTTGATGTCGATGGCTTGCAAGAATTTCTTAATTGACTTCAATGAAGTCATTTCTTCACTTTGGCCTAAATTCCCTTGTTGGACTTGTTGATATAAACCCAGAGGTAACTTTAGTGAATTATCAGGATTTCCTTATAAGAAGTTCAGGTTATTTTATCCTTGATAAAGCCTTTGAGGATCCATTCCTCTCGGCCTAAAGTTGTTTCAATAGTTCTAGTTGTTCATGAAGTTGACATGTTCAAACTCCATTTCTTGTTGCATGTCCAACAAATTAACCACTATTGCTTGGTGATTAACGGGTTGTTGTATCACTTGCATTTATGGACTTTGTTGTCCCATTCGTAGCTTTGCCATCTGACTACTCAGGTTCGATAGTTGTGCCATGATTGCAGCTTGTGAATCAATCTTGTATACGCCTGCTAACTTTCTCACTGTGGAATGAGTTCCAACTATATAATTTTGGGACATGAGATGTAGAAGACCTAATGCTCCATATTCATCCTTGGTTATTAGAGAACCACTTGCTGCAGCATCCACTAATCTTCTTATACTGTGATTCATTAAATTATAGAAAATTTGGAGTTATGCCCGTTTTATATATACATGTCCTGGACATCTCTTCGGCATTTCTTTGAATATCTCCCAAGCCTCACCAAGAGACTTGATATCATTTTGCTTGAATTGGTTGATTTTTGTTAGGGTATGTGCCCTAGGCCAATTCTGTAAATGTTGTTTAAATATTATAAGTTAATGCATGTTTCTTTTATAGTAGTATCCATGGATGATTATTGTATTATTCTAAACGTCTCTAGTCAGTTATTATTGTAGGAACAATAATAACTTAAGACTAGTATGAGTCTCAACTGATAGTCATGTGATGATTATGTGTATATGGATCAAGATCATGAGTATCTATTAGTAATAAATGCTAGATCGACTAGCTATGAGAACACTACGTTGTCAATGTCATAATTGATTCTCATGAGAGTTATATCATCTAGTCCTTTGACTTGAGATCACCAGAGACTCCAACATTAGGAACACAATAATTTGACACAATCTAACGCCGTTTTTAACCGGATGATTATAAAGATTGTGATTGGTCATTGTTCGACTAATGTGTTGAAGTTTTATGATCAAGATGGGAGTTTTTCATCTCTTTTAGAGAGAGATATCTATTGGGCCCCTCAATATGTTAGACTGATAAATTTCCATGTCTAGTGAATTAATTGGATCAATGTCACTTGACAATTTCAGTCTACTCGAAGATCGAGACTAGTAGATTGAACTATAAGGGTGACATTCCATGTCTTATGTTCAATCAAAATATATCGCGTGACAAAGGGATATGGTATACATTGTCTATTAGGTTGTATCGATTTATTGATCTTCGTACAGCTTGGGTAGTCATAATGTCTTGCTAGAGACTGCTTATGATTTGTCTACCAAAAAGGATTTTGGTTCACTGTCAATGTTTTTATGAACCTATTAGGTTACATACAAAGAACATATTTACACGATTTAATAGTCTGGGTTGATGAATTTTATTTGATAAAATCCATTTTGAAGATTCTTATTAAGTGTACTAGTTTGACTAGGATTCAAAATTCTCTTACATTTCTAGTGTGACTTGAAATTTTGTCTTATAGTAAATCCTATTTTGAATTGAATTCTAATTGGAATTATAATATAATTTTAATTCTTATTTGAGTTTTAGATAAATTACAACTCTTATTGGATTAGTGATTGTAGATTATATATGACTCTATCCTTTTTAGAGTTGGACTTTATCTAAGACTCTAATTGGAGTGTGACTAGGAGATAAAATTCTTTTACAACTCGACCTAATGTACTATAAATAAGACATTAGGGTCACATTTATTGTATAGATTGTTTTAGAAAATTCCAGTCCTAGAATTTTGGCGCTAGCACTCCGACTCGTGATCGTCCGTTTGTATATGGATTTCTAATAGAGGAAGTTCGTCTTTGGCAGTGTCTTGAAGGAATCGGTCAACACCAAACAAGGCAGACATGGAGTTGTTCTTGTTAAGGTATGGTTTTTCTCTATTGTTTCATTAGTTTAATGGAATTGATATGACCTTAGTTTGGTGATATTCAAAAAAAATTTGAAGACTTCCATGTCTGATCCTTGAAATCTAACAGCGGTATTAAAAAAGCTTTAATTCCATTAGACTCAGTGCATCTTTTCGGTCAATACATATTTGATATCTGATTGATGGTGAAATTCGAGTAGAAAACTAATTTTCCTTGATCTAGTTTAAGAGCCTTTGGTTATATTACATTAAGTTTTTGTTATAAATATTTGACGCTATTAGATCTATCAATGATTGATCTTGATAATTTTTATTATGAGATTTCTAAATTTTACTTTATTATAGTCTTTACAGTCTCCCATGCCTGCCACGTGGTGAGGTTGAGAATCTTAATTGGGTAACAATGTTAAGAGCCTAGTTGTGTGGCATTGTAACTGATAATGGTTATCAAATTTATTCTACCAATGTATATTCACAATAAATTAATATGGATCAACCCTTATTTGATATGAACAAATAGAGACCTAACAAAAGTTGGGTTGCGTTTCCAAATTCTGCATGTTTTTGGTAGTTTGTTACAACTTATGTGATTCACTGATTTGACTATATGTCGTACATATCTCTAGTGACACCTGATAAGATCACATGTAGATTACTTCCAATGAGTTTGAAACTCTTATAAAAAATAACCACATTTTTAATTGAATATGATTCTCTTGTTCTAACTTCGACACGCATATGTGCAAATTTTTCATTCTAAGGGATTTATAGTAATCAGTTGATGTGTGTAAATCTAAACACTTACTTGTGACATTCCATGTCGGTCATGGCCCAAGTTTCTAAATCCTAGTTTAATTCTTTAATCAGGATTAATACGTAGGACCCACATTGAGATACGTGTCATGACCAAGGCAATATGGCTATGTTATATTTGTTGTGATGTATGCCTTAACTCCACCTATATTTAACATTATGTGCTACATAGCCGATCCCAAGTCCAGAAAAAGGAGGAGGACTCTGACGCCTATTTTTCATATCGAAAAATGGATAAGGGAGGTCCCAAACTCATTTTTCATACCTAAAAAGTGGGGGAGGGAGGCCCCAAGCCCATTTTCCAAGAATGGAAAAAAATGAGGGTTGAGATAGGTTGACAGCCAGCGTAAAACTTTTGTCACTTTTCATGAAATGGATCAGACTCATATAAACGTTGGGGCGTTCCTACCTACTGACGTGCTGCATCGGAGCCTGGACGTAGTGAGAAATAAGCAAGGGTATGTTTCACATCGCCGCCTGGGTGTGAAGAAAAATGAGCAAGGGTTCCCACATAGAGGATAAGTGTGGGTAAAGAAGCTAGTTCAAAATAAACACGAAAAAAAAAACAAAATCATAGACACAGATACTAGATCTCTTAGACAAAATAGAAATAGAAAAGGAAAACAAACAAAAATGGGAGAGAAAATTCGTGTATGAACATGGAACATAGGAACACTTACAGGGACGTCACTAGAACTAGTAGATACTATGATTAGAAGGAGATTCGGTATTGCTTGCCTCCTAGAGACAAAATGGGTAGGAGAAAATAATAGAGTAATAGGAAGCATATGGTTTAAATTGTGATACACTGGCATAGATAGAAAATGCAATGGAGTAGGAATTCTAGTGGATAATGATTATAAGGATAAGTTCGTAGAGGTTAAGAGAATGGGGGATAGATTGATTCTAGTTAAATTAATTATTGGAGATGAAAAGATTAACATACTTAGCGCCTATGCACCATAAGTAGGATTAAGCGAGAGCATCAACTGCAAATTTTGTGACGATATAGATGGATTTATGCAAAGTATACCATTAGATGAAAAGGTTTTTATTGGAGGAGACTTAAATGGGTATGTCAGGGCAAGTAATGATGGGTTTGAGAGAGTTCATGGAGGTTTTGGTTACGGTAATAGAAATGAAGAAGGAGAATCAATCTTAGAATTTGCTTCAGCATACAATCTTGTATTAACAGATACTAGATTTAGGAAATGGAAGTCGCACATAATTACTTTTAGTAGTGGTCATAACAAGAGTCAAATAGATTTTCTTTTAATAAGAAAAATAGATAAAAAATGCAGAGACTGCAAAGTAATACCTGGTGAAGCGCTTACTACCCAACATAAGTTAGTATTACTTGATATTAAGCTAAAACGACGACTTAATAGGAATAAAAGAGTCAGCGACCCCTGGAATAAAGTGGTGGAACCTAAAAAATAGTAAACAAGTAGAGTTTAGAGAAAAACTACTAAAGGAAAATATTTGAAATCTTGACTTAGATGCTAATATAATGTGGCTAGAAATGAGTAGTTGCATAAGGAGAGTAGGATCACATGTATTCTAAAGGCTTGGGGCCACCAAAGAAGGTAACATGGTGGTGGAACGAGGATGTCCAAGGAACATTTAAGACTAAAAGAGAGATGTATAGGAAAATACATAAATGTCAAGATGAATATGCGTACAATCAAATAGATAAGCTAGAAAACAAGTTAAAAAAGTAGTTAGTCAAGCTAATACAAATTTTATGGAAGATCTATATACAAGGTTAGGTAATAGAGATGGCAATATATATAGGCTAGCCAAATTAAGAGATAAAAAGAAACAAGACCTAAGTCATGTAAGATGTATTAAGGACGAAAATCAAAATGTTTTAATGCGCGAGGATGATATTAAGAAGAGATGGAGAAATTACTTCGATAGTTTATTTAATGATGGCCAAGTTGATACTATTGTAGATGAAAACTCACACCAAGAAAGAAATATAAATTATACGCGCAATATTAGAATTCTAGAAGTTAAAAAGGCATTGAAAAGAATGAAAAAAAGGAAAGCATGTGGCCCAGATGAAATACCCATAGAGGTTTAGAAATGCTTAGGAGACATTGGATTGACTTGGTTAACAAGACTTCTCAATAAAATTCTAAAATCTAAACGGATGTCAATGGATTGGAGAAGAAGCACGCTTGTGCCAATCTTCGAAAACAAAGGAAACATTCAAAATTGCTTAAATTACCAGGGAATTAAACTTATGAGTCACATTATGAAACTTTAGGAGAGGATAATTGACAATTGGCTAAGGAGAGAAACAACAATATCTATTTACTTTAGTTATGGATGAACTAACTAGGTGTATTGAAGAAGATATACCATGGTGTATGCTATTTGTAGATGATATTATCTTAGTGGATGAAACAAAAGATGGTGTGAATAGGAAATTAGAACTCTAGAGGAATACATTAGAATCTAAAGGCTTTAAGTTAAGTAGGACGAAAATCGAATACATGCACTATGAGTTAGAGATACTAGACATCGAAATGATGGAGTGGTAAAATTAGGGGAAGTAGAAGTTCCTAAGGTGAACTACTTTAGATACCTAGGATCAATCATACATAATGATGGTAATATTGAGAATGATGTTACACATAGAACTCAAGATGGATAGAAGAAATGGCGGAGTGCTAGAGGGGTGATTTATGATCGAAATGTTCCTACTAAGCTAAAAGAAAAATTCTATAGGACCGCAATTAGGCCAGCTATGCTCTATAGAAGTGAATGTTAGGCGGTAAAGTAACAAAAATTATATAAAATGAACGTAGCAAAAATGAGGATGCTTAGGGGGATGTGTGGTAAAAGTCGTAAAGATAGAATAAGAAATATAGAAATTCAAATACAAGTAGGAGTAGCACCAATTGATACAAAGATTAGGGAAGGGCGGTTGCGGAGGTTGGGTCACCCGTAAAGACGGCCTACAAATGCCCCTACTAGAAAACTTGACTCAATAGAAACTGTAGAAATTCGATGAGGTAGGGGTAAACCAAAGTTAACATGGGATGCATCAATTAGGAGGGATTTGAATGGTTTGGAAAGCTCGCCATCAATTGCATTTAGTCAAGCACAATGGAAAAGTTTGATCCATGCAGCCAATCCTAATTAATTTGGGATTGAGGTTATATTGTTGTTGTTGTTGTGATGTATGCCTAATGTATTATATATGTGTAGACTACTAAGTCACTCCTACTTGTGTATAGGTGTTGAGACGTGAGTGAAAATGCACCTCGAGATGCATGCCGGCGTGAGATTGGGATAGAGAGTGATGTGGTGAGTTCATTTTAAGCTTAGTGTAGCTTATATAGTTGAAATAATGTTGATATAGTTGATTTTATATTAAATGTACCTAAGTTAGTAATTTAAAACAATAGCTATTTGATATTTCTCGAGATACGTGTTGACACATCTAGAAACCAATTGATTTGACATTGGTGTTACTTGAAAGAAGTTAGTAGAAAGTTAATGGAAAATGTGTCAAGTTGAAGGCCATTAGATAAGTCTCGAGATACATATGTACTTAAAGATCAATTGCTATTAATTAATATAACTTAATATATAGGATTGGATAAGATCAACTCATGCAAATCAAACTATTTCATTTACAAAACTTGTAAGAGAAGAGAAGTTGATGGAAGAAAAGAGATCAGCAAGATTAAAAAAAAGACTTTGGCATAGGAGGTGTTAATCAAGTTAGGTTTGTTCATCAACTAGGTAATTTTGATTTACACTAGTTAACTTAACTTAATTTGATAAACTCATGATATAAATTAATGTGGCTTTTATTATGTTGTTGATGGTGTCTTGGGTCTTTGGAGGTGTAGTAAAGAGATCTTAAGATGTTGGAAGCTGACCCAATGTAGAGAAAACTCAGAATTCAAAGTGCAGAATTCTGAGTTTTCTTGCACATAACGCGCTAGGTATGATCAACTAGCGCGCTAACTACGAATAGCGCACTAGAGAAACTTGATAACGTGCTAATGAGATCATTAGCGTGCTAGGTAGGCTACTCAGCGTGCTAGGTGCTATGACAGCCCAAAAATCATAATTTCCTAACATAAACTCAAACACTATAAATACGTCTAATACTCTAATTAAAGGTTCAAACACACTAAAAAACATGTTAAATGATATCAATCTCAGGGGTTTGGATACAAGTTTTGAGGTGTCGAGAGCCTGGAATAGCTAGAAAATTTGCGTGGATTGAAAGTGAACTGATTGACATATTTATTTACATTTCATTCCTATCTTGTTATTTATTTCTAGTCATCTGGACTGATTTGCCTATTGTACTCTACCATGACTTGTTTCCTTTCTCAGTTCATAAGTTTCCTATCATGGTATTATTTGTTTGTTGAATAGTCTCATTGACTCTAAATCATGTGCTATGTCATTTTTTTTTGTTAAGACACTTAGTCAAATGAAATATCATGTTATTAGGTAAGTTTTGATGACATTGTATTCTAAACTCCTTTGTGCATTAGATATGCAAGTACATTGTTGGATTCCTAAACCATGTCTTTTCTTGGGGTATGAAAGTAGGTCTTTGTATCTAGGACCATGATATTATAGAGATGTGCGCGACACACGGGGTCTCTAGACTTTCAAGTTGTGGTGATCTCATCACAAACTTGTGTTGCACACTAGGCATGGGACCCGGGGTTGTTGGCAAGTATACATCACATGTGAGTGGCATTTGTGATTGATTATAGAGGCGTAGAGCTCAGCTCCGACCTTCAACTGAGATGTAGCTCCATTTTGAGATAGTGGAATAAAGGCTGATGTGATGTAACTCACGACCGACCGGCACTGGATCATTACTACTTAGCCGAGTATCAGTTTCATTTTATTTAACTGGAGTATCTTATAGCATGACTTCTTTTAAGCTTAGTTGTTATTCTTATGCTTTCAGATACTTGTTGTATATTTGGAAATGTGAACAAGTCTCTCTCAGTGGTACTTTCTACTTTCCTATACTCACCGTCTTTTTTATGTTGGTGGGTGTAGTTCCATCGAGTAGCAGACCAGGTAAAGAGAAGATCGACGACTACCTCTGAGCCAGTATAGTGCTGCTACACTTGATTTTTTGGGGTTGTATATATTATGGGTTGAAAAATAATACCCTAACCAGATACATGTTGATATATATCGTCGTTTCATATATGTATACATATACATGTGGTCATTGTTTCCTAGTTTTCCACAATTCTTAGGTATCATGTTAAAAGCTTCCACTAAATTGTTAAAACTTCCGCTGAATAATCTTTAGGTTTGTAAAATTTTAAATAACTCTGATTTATTAATTTGCATAAGATCAGAAAACATTTATTTGAATATTTAAATTGTAAATAGAAGAATTTGGAAAAGGCTGACTAATTCTTTATTAAATCCTACGTGATGAGATTAGGGCTTAATGGCAGGATTAGGCCGGTCGGTGCCCTTATTTGAGAAGGGGTCATCACAATACCCCACTTATTTTATTGCGACTTTAACTGATCTCTCTAAAGCATGGATATTAGGATGAGACTACTAATATTGTGTGTATTGTGTAAGTTAGCCATTAGATTAAAAAAATGTAGGTGCCATGTGGCTATTTGGAGCGTTCTTGCTCAAAGGGTTTTAGCTAGCTAGGAGGACTCTCAACACAGTGACTATTATTTATACTAGTAAGCACACATCGTCATCACGACAACCTCATTAGAAATTCTAATTCAATTAGACCTCTTCTAAGGTCGTCAAACATAAGTATTGATTTGGTTAATTTAATTAAAAATAGTTTTAATTAAATAGGTTCATGATCAATATTATGGGGTTATTTCTCTCAATTGGATTGATAAGAAAAAAATAAAATAAGTATGTGATATTTAGATGTTTTACTTATGATTTTTATTCTATGCATATTGGGTATATATGATATTCCATGATTAAATAAATGCTAGAATTAATTATCATAAATATACGAAGGATCATAAAACGTATTAAAATCCCTTTTTAAAATCTTAAGTGAATGCCACCCAATTTTAAAACACTTGTCAAGGCCATAATCACATCAATATGAGTCTGCCTCTACAGGGTGTATTATGTTATCTTGTTGAGGCAAGTCGGGTAACGGTTAACTGTATGTTTTAAATTGGTTTGACTTAATAAAGCTATCAAAATGGTTTTGGGCTTTAGGCATAGATGAGACATAACATGTGGTGGCGTATAATGTCTTGGTCGCATAATGAACCTAAAATTTGCATGTCATGCAATTGGTAAAGGTTACCTACCTAAATAACTTGATTTTGAGTGTTATGCCTTAACTGTCTCAAAATTAAATGAAATATGGATTTATACCATTAAATTAATATTTACGAGGGTTATTGATTTAGCGGGAGTTTAATTATTCACTAATAAATTATTCTAAATAATCTTCTAGGCGTAGATATTAAACTCTTAGCAACACTAATAAAGAGTAACTGCGATCAATCCTTGATAAAGATAAAATAATTTTTAAGACTAATTTCCCTATTTTGATTTGAAAATTGATAAATGTTATCAACTATAAAAACAAGGATGAATGTATTAGATTAATTGTTCCTTTCAGACTACCTTCTATTAGTAGAAAAATCATATGTCATGTCAGCAAATATAAAAACAAGACTATAAGAAAGATTAGGGACCGTGGAAGCTAATGACATGACAGTGACATTGAAGGAAATGTTCCAACAGTAAGTCACACGGAAAGGTATAAAATTAAAAAAATTCATAGGTATTTGTAAAATGGAGAAATCAAAACGGATGCCAATTGATTGGAGAAGAAGCACGCTTGTGCTAATCTTCAAAAACAAAGGAGACATTCAAAGTTGCTCAAACTACCGGGGAATTAAACTTATGAGTCACACTATGAAACTTTGGGAGAGGATAATTGACAATAGGCTAAGGAGAGAAACAACAGTACCAGAGAACCAATTTGGTTTCATGCCTGGGAGGTCAACTATGAAGGTAATTTTCCTTGTAACACGATTGTTTAAAAAATATAGAGAAAATAAAAAAAATCTTCATATGGTATTTGTTGATTTAGAAAAAGCATATGATAGGGTCCCTATAGATGTTCTTTGGTGGGGTTCTAGAAAGAAAAATAGTGTATGCTAGATACATAGACACTATTAAGGATATGTATGATGGAGTAGTAACGAGTATAAAGACATTTGGAGGAGCTACAAAAGAATTTTCCATTACGATAGGACTACATCAAAGATCGACTTTAAGCCCATATCTATTTACTTTAGTTATGGATGAACTAACTAGACATATTCGAGAGGATATACTATGGTGTATGGTATTTGCAGATAATATTGTCTTAGTGGATGAAACAAAAGATGGAGTGAATAGGAAATTAGAACTCTAGAGGAATACATTATAATCTAAAGGCTTTAAGTTGAGTAGGACGAAAACCGAACACATGCACTATGAGTTTAAAAACACTAGACATCGAGATGACGGAGTGGTAAAATTAGGGGAAGTAGAAGTTCCTAAGGTAAACAACTTTAGATACCTAGGATCAATCATAAAAAGTGATGGTAACATTGAGAATGATGTCACACATAGAATTCAAGCTGGATGGAAGAAATGGTGGAGTGCAACATAGGTGATTTGTGATCGAGATGTTCCCACTAAGTTAAAAGGAAAACTTTATAGGACCGCAATTAGGCGGCTATGCTCTATGGAAGTGAATGTTGGGCAGTAAAGCAACAACAATTATATAAAATGAACGTAGCAGAAATGAGGATTCTTAGGTGGATGTGTGGTAAAACTCGTAAAGATAAAATAAGAAATATATAAATTGAAAGACAAGTAGGAGTAACACCAATTGATACAAAGATTAGGGAAGGGCGGTTGTAGTGGTTTGGTCACCTTCAAAGACGGCCTACAAATGCCCCAACTAGAAAACTTGACTCAATAGAAACTGTAGAAATTTGACGAGGTAGGGGCATACCAAAGTTAACATGGGATGCATTAATTAGGAGGGATTTGAATGGTCTGAAAAGCTCACCATCAATTGCACTTAATCGAGCACAATGGAAAAGTTTGATCCATGTAGCCGACCCCAGTTAATTTGGGACTGAGGCTATGTTGTTGTTGTTGTTGTTGTTGATTTGTAAAATGGTTGAGAACCTATTAATATGTCTTTATGTTTGAAACATGAAAGGACTATATTACTTATCGCGAAAGGCTTGAATCTTCACGTGCCAAAAGTTGGCAGTAGATTTGATCTATAATTCATCTAAATAGTTTTGAACTATATAATATGAATTATATGGAGAAATTTATTTACAGTTGGATATGATGTTTAAAAATGTAAGACAAAATTTAAAAAAAAAAGGCTTTGACATATATTTGATGGTTCATAACATAAAAGAACTTAATAAAGAAAGATAAAGAGAAGGTAAAAGCTATCAATGGTATTTGTCTCGGACACATAAACCTTAGTTGTGAGCTAGGATTTGCCCAGTTCTAAAGATAAGCCTTAAAGAACAGATTTAGTTATTCATAGAATGGAATTGTTAATTTTATAGTGAATTACAAATCCGATCAGGAAGACATAATTCTGAATTATTGCGAACTTTTCAAAATGAGTTAAAAAAATCATTTGGCAATTATTAACATACTTTGATGAGATCAAGGTGGATAATATTTAAGCCAAGAGTTTAAAGGACCATTTTTGAAATTGTGGGATTGTCTTGCAACCAACTCCACTAGGAACGTTATTTGAAAAATGATGTGTTAAGAGGAGAAATCAAGCTGTGTAGGATATAATTCAATTTATGTTGTGTCATAAAGACCTTCCTATGATGTTCTCATGAGTCTATATTTTAGAAATCACTGCATTTCGTACTACACCTTATTTCTTTAAAGTGGTTGATAAAACTCCATATATGATATGAAATAAAAAGATCTAGTTTCTCTTTTCTTGAGATTTGAGGCGGCGAGACTTGCGTAAGACGCTATGTCACATAAAGTTTGATGTCTAAGTCTAATTGTGGTTGAACATTATGATACTATTTTATACAATTGAGAAAAAATTGTTTGTTACTCAAAATGATGTCTTTCTAAATAAAGGTTTATTTTAAAGACACTATTGGGATTAAAATAAATCTTGAAAATTTCAAGATCCATAAATGAGAACTGGACAACTTTAGGATACTCAACAAAGTTTGAACTAGTTGAGTATACACAAGTAATATATATCTCTTGAAAACTTAGGATAATAAGAAATTGGCTAGAGAAATCTGGAGTTCTTTATTATTGATAGTTATGATATATTTTTGATGTTGGATAAGAATGAATCACTACTTATCAAGAGACATGTCTCATCTAGATTAGATGAAGAGAGTAAGTGTTATGAACTTTGAATTTTAATTCATGTATGTTATCCAAGCTTGGGACTTGAATTATTTACCTGAAGGTGGTATGACCATTGGATGTAAATAAGTTAAAGTAACATGAAAACAAAAGGTGCATACTTAAAAGCACGACTTATCGAAAAATTCCTATCTAAATCAAGGTGTTGATTATGATAAGATTTTTCACTGGTAGTTAAGCTCAAGTTCTAGAATCTTGATTGTCATTACTTCATAGTTTGACTACAAGATATGACATATGAGTGTCAAAATAGCATTGCTCTATGGTCCTTAAAGATGTGTATGACACAACTTAAGGGTTATGATTATCTTGAGAATTTTTAGAAAGGTATGCAAGCTTAAAGGATCCATTTGTGGATTATAGTGAGCTTATCAGGGTTAGGATCTTTGTTTTCATGAAATAATTAATGAATTAAATTCATTGAATCGAAGATAAATCTTGTGTATATATAAAGGTTAGTGGCAGCGCAATTATCTTTTTGAATCTGTATGTTGATGATATATTATTCATCAAAAACAATGTCCTAACCTTGCATAATGTGAAGCCTTGGTTGAGGAAAGTTTCTTAATGAAATTCTTAGACAATTAGGCATCTATCCTTGTGATATAGATGCATAGAGATAGATCTAAGAGAGTAATTGCTCTAAATTACAGTGTTTACATAGACAAATAATTGAAAAGGTTTCAGTATGCGAGATTCTTAAAAGAATTCATGATTGCGTCTAATAACACAAGTCTCTGCAAGACTCAAAGTCTTAGGAGAAATGATGAGCAAGACAATGTGAATATGATTTTATACGCATTAGCTATGAGAATCATCACATATGTGATACTTTGTATTCAACTTGATATGTAATATGCTCTGGGCAAAACATACATATATCTCATAGATACTAGTGAAGGTCACTGGATATTTATTGATAACATTCTTAAGTGCTTCAAAAGCATTTGAGAAATGTTATTGAATTTGCAGAGGTTTGAAAGATATGAGTCTCATAAATGATTACAAATAATGCAAACTTTCAAGCTAATATAAATGATTAATGATCGCGACATGGATATGTGTTAACTTCGAAGAAAGATGCAGTGAGTTGGAAATGTTCTAAACTCACTCTAACAAGTTCTACAACATAAACTAAGTTTTTAGCGACATTCGATGCAGCCAAAGAAAATGTTTAGATCATAAGATTCATGATTGAATAAGGTGTGATTCCGAGTATTGGAAACAACATTGGCTTTTATTGTAAAACCAATGGACAAATTTAAGTTATGGAACCGAAATCACAAAATAGATCTAAACAATCACTTGAAGCATTTTTATCTCATTAGAGAAAGAACGTGAAGATTTACAGATATTAATACTAAGCAATGTAACAGATACATAAATAAACTTCTTCCATTAAGAACGCATTAAGGTCACGAAATATTGGATACGTGTAGAATAGGACCTAGTGCAAGTGGGAGATGTTGGGGTATGTGCCCTAGGCCAATTCTGTAAACGTTGTTTAACTATTATAAGTATATGCATATTTCTTTTATGATAGTATCTATGGATAATTATTGTATTATTCTAAATGTCTCTTGTCAGTTATTATTGTGGGAAAAATAATAAATTAAGACAAGTATGAGTGTTGATTGATAGCACTGTGATGATTATGCATATACAGATATGATCAAGATCATGGGTATATGTTAGAACAGATGTTGGACCGACCCGCTATGAGAACACTACATGGTCAATGTTATAAGTGATTGTCATGAGAGTTATAGCATTTAGTTCTTTGACTTTAGATCACCAGAGACTCCAACATTGTGAGCACAATGATTTGACAAAACCAAACTTCGTTTTTAACCGGATGATTATAAAGATTGTAATTCATCATTGTTCGACTAATGTATGGAAGTTGTGTGATTAAGATGGGATTTGTCCCTTTCTTCTAGAGATATATCTATTGTGCCCCTCAATATGTTAGACTGATAAATGGCCATGTCTAGTGAATTGAATGGATCAATGTCACTTGACAATTTCAGTCTACTCGGAGATCGAGACTAGTAGATTGAACTATAAGGGTGTCATTCTATGTATTATGTTCAATCAAAAGATATCTCGTGACAAAGGGATATGGTATACACTGTCTATTAGGTTGTATAGATTTATTGATCTTCGTGCAACTTGGGTAGTCATAATGTCTTGTTAAAGGTCGCTTATGATTTGTATGCCAAAAAGGATTTTGGTTCACTGTTAACGTTGTATGAACCTATTGGGTTGCTCACAAAGAACACATTTGTGCGATTTAATAGTCTGGTTTGATGAATTTTATTTGATAAAATTCATTTTGAAGATTCTCATTAAATGTCTTAGTTCGACTAGGATTCAAAGTTCTCCTACATTTCTAGTGTGACTGTCACGACCCGAATTTCTAATCTCATTTACTATCTGTAATCAGGATCACTGACTCGTGATATATGTGCATTGACCGAGGTGAGATGGCCAAGGTATATGTTAGATTTGTTGTGGTGTATGCCTAGTGTATTGTATATGTGTAGATTACTAAATCACTTCTTTTCGTGTATAGGTGTCGAGAAGTGAGTGGGAATGTGCCTCGTGATGCATGTCGACGTGGGACTAGGATAGAGAGTAATGTGGTAAGTTTATTTTAAGCTAAATGTAAATAATATAGTGGCTTTAATATGGCTATGGTTGATATAGAATTAAATGTGCCTAAGTTAGTGATTAAAAATAAAAGCTATATGATGTGCATCGAGATACGTATTAGCATAGCTAAAGACTAATTGAGTTAGCCATTTGTGTTACTTACGTTTAGTTAGTGGAAGTTAATGGGAAAAGTGTCTTAGTGTGGGCCATTGGATAGGTCTCGAGATACGTGTGTGCAATAAGATGTATGCCTATAAATCAACCATTTCCATTAATATATAAAGTTAGAAATCTATGCATGAAAGACACGTTTTTCATTTTCATATACTTAGCAAATAAGAAAGAACCTTACTAGAGTATTTGAGGAGGAAGAAAAATAGTTGGTTTAGAGGAATAGGTGTGTAGGAGCTTGATCAAACTAGTGCACATCAACTAGGTAACTTACTTACACTAGATCATTTAGTTCAATTTGATTAATTTATTGATATAATGATGTACATGGCTGTTTGTGTTGTGGATGATGATTTGGGGTTTTCAGAGTGTATATGAAGACCACCAAAGCATTGGTGAGGCCTATGTGTAAAGTAAACTTAGAATTTTGTTTGCAGAATTATGGGTTTTCCTGCACATAACGTGCTAGGTGAAACAATTAGCGCGCTAATCTTGGTTAGCTCGCTAAAGACAATAGTTATCACGCTAATGAGGTCATTACCATGTTAATCCACTTTATTAGTGCACTAATTGCCCTCACAGCACAAAAATCTACAATTTTCCAAAACTTCTAAGACACTATAACTGAGCCTAAAACCTTAAGTAAGGGCTTAAACACATCGAAAAGCATGTTATAGGTCATAAGGAACCTATGAAAGGGTTATGGGAGTACGAATACGAGATTTGAGTTGTCAGGAGACTGGTAAAGCTAGGACTTTACATTGCTTGAAGTGAGTATACCCGTTGATTGTTTATTTACATTTCATTTCATGTTTTAACTTGTTTATTATAGTCTAAATTGATTATGTCTAGCTTTGTACTCTCATATCATGGACTTGTTTGTTATTCCTTACTTGATGAGATTGGTTTCCACTACAAAAAAACAGCAGATCAGAAACGGAAATTTCCGTCTCTGATTTGCATAAATTCCGTCTCTAATTCAATTATGCAACTAACGAAAGCGGAATCTATTAAAGTCTCTAAAATCGTCGTCGTTGATTCAATCAACAACGGAAATGTGTTTCCGTTTCGATTAGAGACAGATTAGAGACGAATTTAGAAACGAGCAGAGACGAACATAAATGGAAATTCTTCTAAATGGTACAATTGTTATTGCATTCCGTCTACGATCCGTTGCTAATCGAGAGACGGATCGAAACGGAATTATTATATTTCGTCAACGATCCGTCTCGATTAACGGATCGAGACGGAATTATTGTATTCCGTCTACTAATCCATCTACGATTAGCAACGGATCGAGACGAAAATTATTATATTTAGTCTCTGATCCGTCTCGATTAGCAACGGATCGAGGACGAATTATTGTATTCCGTCTCGATCCGTCTCGATTAACAACGGATCGAGACGGAATACAATAATTCCGTCTCGATCCGTTCTTGATTCATGCATCTATTCCTCGAAAATTAGAGACGGAATAGCAACGGAATATCTCGAATTCCGTTGCTAATCCGTCTCAATTCCGCTTTGTTTAGTTTTTCAACCTAAGCTTAATCCAATTTGGTTCTCCATAACATCTAAACACGAAAATACAACCATAGGACCTGCTTCATCGCTGCACCCTCCAACAACCCCAGGGGTGCTAACATCCCCAAAAAAAGCGAGAATTTGACATACATACACAACTCAACAATATATATCAACAACAAAGATTCAAATGAGAAACAAAAAATATAAAATTCGATATTAAAAAAAATTATATATTCACGAAACGTAGTCAAGTATAATAAATGTTTAAGATACCTAAATATCCATCAAAAAACTACAATTCTCATTGTTCTACAACAACCATAAAAATACCTAAGTATCATAAAGTTGCCCATCCCTTGTTGTGCTAGCACACAGGATGTGCTAGCATCTGGATCTACGTATCTTCTCTTCTTTCTCCATAACGACCTGAGGCTATGTAGACACATCCTTTGGGACAGTCACCCGCCACCTTGTAGTACACCGCTCATCATCCACCTAGGCCGGTTCGGTGTAGTGCTGATCGGCTCGATGTCTCCTTTGGAGCTTATCCCGCATGGATCAACAATAAGAGATAAATGATTAAAAAAAGCAATCATGAGGGAGACATAAATGACATTCTATAAATAGATATTGAAGAAATGTGTTCAATCGCGAGAAATGGAACAAACACAAACCATTACTAAATCCAACAATGACGAAGAGTATACTCCAGAAGAGTCTACGCAAAGAAAAAATCGCTTAAGTTAATAACAATTGTGCACAAAGATCATGTTTCTTAAGAAACACAAACATGGATTCATGGAAGAAAATATGAAATCTCAAACTGGGAATCAAGCAATTCCCCTAAAAAAAAAAAAAAAAAAAAAAAAAAAAAAAAAAAAAAAAAACCCATAAAATATGAGCATTTGCGACGTTCTTGACCAGAAGCGCTTCGACGAAAGAGAGATACAAAACCAAAACAATTGATAAAACCAAATTATCCACAACACCCAAAACAACAGAAAAACAACCCGGATGAGCAAAGCAAGAGCAATCAACCAATAGGTATCGAGATAAGATCCGGTAATAGAAATCAAACAACATCACAGTAGCAATTGCTCAAAAATTAGATGGGCAACTTAATCAGCCCAACAAGAACAAAAATCCAAATTGAAAATCACCAATAAGGGAAGAAACAATGCAGGTCAAGAACAAACTCACCACAAATCCTACCCTCCGACTGCCAGTGTATAAATAGTTTCCATCTCTGGAGAATTGCACCTGCAACCACATGAATCTCATATTTCACCTCAAAATGCATTATGAAATTATATCATGTTTATAACTTTAAGCAGATCTATAACACTCTCGTACATGTGTGATTCCGCCTTCTTGACCGTGTAAAACATATAAAAGCTCCATATTGTCTTCCCTTGTAAATTGCGGTAGTCGTCCTGCATTGTAAGATCCGCCAGACTAGCATACCACTATGGGCGGGACAAAAGCAAGAAGGCGGAAATAATACCTACGGTATACAAATAGGCAAAATGGCCAGATTTGGTAGTGAGAATTTGACATACATACATTGACAATATATTGGGGTGCTAACATCCCCAAAAAAATAGAATTTGACATACATACATTGACAATATATATCAACAACAAATATTCAAATGAGAGAAAAAAATGTATAATTAGACATTGAAAAGATTTATATATCCACGAGAACCACCAAATCCTATTGTTCAACAACCACAAAAAAAAAAAACTTACAATCCTCTAAATATGCAAAAAAAGAAGTATCAATCTAAAAGTAACAAATGCAAATACGATTTAAATTGTTTGTCCAAGCGCTCTACGAACAATTTAATAACAATTCTCTCCAACAAATGCAAATACCGTTTTGACTTGAGATATTGTCTACAAATTAAAACAAGAAGCCCATTATAAATTTATAGTTGAAAGGGTTTAGGTGCTTGAAAAAAAGTCCATCTTGATCAAATTAAACTTATATTACTCAAATGGATTTAATGGAAACATTAATTAATTATATGCTTTTGCATGTACTAGAATTCAAAAAAAGTAGAAGTAGAAGCATTTGTATTACTTTGTTTCACCATTGATGTTGCTTGATAGATGCATAACCTTCACGATGGAGATTTCATTCATCATTTTCGTGTACACAATCCCGATAGCGAAATCAAAGGAACTACCGCCAAGAGTGCACAATCTTTGCTTGCCAACAGAATGATGAAAGCAATCACGATTCCAACAAAGAAGGTTGCGAAACAAGATAAAAAATGGCCTAACTGAAATTGAGTAGGAAATACAAACACAAAAATATATAAGATATTTAGAACCACTTATATATGTAGTGTCGAAGCCTAAAATGCATAAGTTATTCGATCAAATTTTGAGTCTTCTTTGATTTTCATGTTGTTTGGTCATTTAATTGCCAAAAATTAGATAATTCTTTTCATAATTCTAGTGGGAATTTCTAGATAGTAAAACCATATACAAACTTGCATTTCATGTACTAGTCTGTATTATTAATTAGTGTCGTACCTTCTCGCCAATAGCATCTTGTATGACATTCATGTGATTTGTAATTCCAATGAATGATCTTTCAAGTAGTGAGATCGTGTCGAAAGCTCCAATATCGACTTAAGGCTCAATTTTCTAAAAAAGGCCAACCTTAAGAGCGCGCTGCTTGTCTCTCACCATTGGAGTACATCCAACATCCATCTCTATCCTCGGAATCAAAGAAGAAAACAAATCAATTAAGTTTGAGTGTTTAACGAGATGAGCATGATAGTCTAAAATATCTATAATTAACTACATGAATTAAACAATGGTAAGTAACTCTGATGTAATGCCACATGGAGGGTGCCTTGTGGGTTTGCATATGGTGGGAGTAACTCGATGTAATACAATGAATTCAAGTTTATCTCAATTCTCAACTAAACCGAATTATGAAAAGCGCTTGCATGAAGAAGAAAAAAAAAGACATGCCATCTATTCTTGACGCTCTCCCACAGCACCACAACTGACTTAAGCATAACATACCAAACAAGGCTGCCTTTCAAGCGCCTGCATCAGCCTTTCATGGAGTTTTGATGCTATGAAAAAATTATTTTTATATTGTTCTAGAATTTCTTTTTTTGTTGATTTAAGTTATAGTAGGTATATTATCATGTCTAGTTCATCAACCAATTCTTTCCCGGAATTTCAGGCACCAAACAAGCTCGATTTCCCATGTAGCTTAAAAAAATCAAGAACAAAAAAAAAGGAATTTTTTTTATGGAATAATAAAGTTGTCATTGAAGTTAGAATCTGTTTTTTTTAGAATTTGAAAATGAGACTTTCATTATAGAATTTGATAGGGCAATCTGTTCAAAATATATGTAACTGTGAAAAGGGCATCTCCCCAAAACCTTTTAGACAATCGTAATTGAAAAATCAAGGCTCTAGTAATTTGTAATAGGTGGAGATGCTTTCTCTCTACAACCCCATTCCATTGTCGATCTGATATATTTGACATATACTTAAAAGTGATTGTGAATATAGGCAAGAAACTGCTCAATCATATGTAATGTAGAAGACTTACAGGGAATCAAAAAATGCAAGTGTAGAAGACTTACAGGCAATCAAAAAATCCAAGTGTATCGACTAAAATCATCAACAATGGTAAAAAAAAGTAATGTGAAACTTGTAAAGAAGATTGTCCATAAAGACCCCAAACATCCATATGAAGTAATTGAAAAATAGAAGTAGATTTGACGAACTCAATGGAAAAGACAATCTATATTGTTTAGATTGATGAGATGCATTATAAGGAACAACATGATTATCGGGAACATGACTGGAATCAATGGAATTAACTGTTCAAGGTTTGCTATGTTCCTACGAGCATCGATCAGTTAATTTTCTCACTAAAGTTAAATTCGTTCCAAGGTTTTAGTTTTTTTTTCGAAATTGAACTAGATTTCTTCACCGAGGTTCAATTTGAGGGGCATTGAGAGAACCCTCATAGTCAAAGTCACATTGACCATGGGTAGTACTTTGTGTGGCATGTGTTGTGTATTTGGTAACAAATTATTGTTAATCAGTTAGAGTGGTTAAACAGTCTATTAGAGTACTATTATCTCTAACAAATCTTGTATTAATAGTGTCTGAACAATGTATTTGTTGTTGTTGACAAACCGAGTGAATGCTGTTGCTTAATGGCAACCAAAGCTCCCTAAACAATTTTCGAACCTATCTCCGACATGACATCTAAAATTGTACACGATTCTGCAAACAACCTCAGCTAAACGATCTACATTTCAAATCATATCATACCAATTTAATAATGTAATACCAATCTTGAAAAAAAAAAAAAAAAAAAAAAAAACAAGGTAATCACATAGAAACCCAATGAACAAAAAATGGTTTTTTTTTCTTCAATCGATCCTATTCCTACATAGTATCGAAATCGAACTAATAAACCTATCATTCAATCCAAATTGAGTTTTATCATTTTTTGTTTTCTCGATCAGTCCTATATAGTATCAAAATCTGAACTAATAAACCTATCATTCAATCCAAATTGTAACACCCATTCAAAAATAACTAACAAAAAAAAGACCAACAACTTAGGGTGTTACCTTGACTAGTTCGACGACGTCTTAGGGTGGGGAGTAGGTCGGCGACGCTTAGGGCTTCGGAGGCTCCAATCTCGGCGGCCATGAATGCAACGGCAGAGCCGAAGGCCTCGTCGCTACCGCAATCGCAGCGGACGGCAGAGATTTAGGGTTTGGGAGAGAGATTTCGGTGAGAGAGAGAGAGGCTGGGAAACGTCGATCCGAGAGCGGTGAGAGAGGGAGAGAACGTCCTCGACGAAAGCGAGAAACGATGAGCGGAGCGGTGAGCCAGAGCGACGAAGAGCGAGTGGTAAGAGAGAGAGAGAGCAGAGCGGTGAGCGAGATGACCGATGAGAGAGCGGAGACCGGTGAGAGCGAGGAGCGGTGACGGTGACCGAGAGAGAAGTAGAGAGCCGATTAGAGGCGGTTAGCGGTGAGAGAGCGAGACCGGAGCTCGCAAGCGAGAGAAGAGAGAAAGAGAGTTGAGAGAGACGACTATTTTTCTCATTTGGACGATCGATTTTTGTGTTGGGGGTGGGGGCCTAGATCTAAGCACGCACGAATCTCGAGATTTGATTAACGGTTAAAAAAAAAGAAAGTTTTGGTGGGAATGTTGGCGCCATTATTTAGAGACGGAATTTAATTCCGTCTCTATTTCCGTCTCTATTTTCGTCTCTAATCTCTCTCAATTCCGTCTCTGAATTAGTCCGTCTCAATTCCGTCTCTAACTACTTTTTCTTAGCAACGGAACTTAATTTCGTTGCTAATTCCGTTTCTAAATATCATTTTTCTTGTAGTGTTCCATGATATTTGATAACTTGAATTCTTTTTAATCTATTCATGTGCTATATGTCATTTCTTGCTGTTTTACAGTAATGTAGTATAAATAGCATGCTATTAAGGAATTGTGAGTTTAGGAATGGCTTTATTGACTTGTACTCTTTCAAGACGTTCAAGTGCGCGTCCTCTATCAGAAATCCACACACGAACGGTGACCACGATTTAGAATGTTAGCCCAAGAGAAATTGAAAAACGATTTTTCTTTCTCTTCCTAAATCCAGAGAACTCGAAAAATTGTAAAACGGAATCTTATTACGTTTTTTAGGGATCCACCCTTTATTTATATGTGTAGATAAGCCCTCACTTAAAAATCCTATTCGTAATTCAACTATTGTATTTACGTGCAGTTTAACCAAATTACACATACGCCCCTATTCAAAAGTTATCATATAACAATTTATAAGGGCTTTTATGTCATAAATATTATCATATAAAATTCATTACTCTGGACCAATTCAAATTGTGCAAAGCCATTCTTTGTGTGCGACCTAATAGGTTCATGCGACGTTGGCAGTGAACCAAAAACAATTTTGGTACACAAGTCATAAGTGGTCTCTAGGAAGGCATTACGACTACCCAAGTAGCATGAATATCAACATCGATACAACTAATTAATAACGTATATCATATCCTTTTGTTGTGCGATATCCTTTGATTAAACGTAAGACATGGAAAGTCACCCTTAATATTCAATCGTATTAGTCTCGATCTTTAGGTAAACTGAAAAACATCCAAGTGACATTGATCATATCAATTCACATGGACTTGGCCACTATCAATCTATCTTATTGAGGGATCGGATCCACTGATATTTCTCTCTATACGAGAATGACAAATTATATATTGATTACACACCTTCACATATTATTCACACGGTAACCAATCACAATCTTTATAATTGTCCGGTTAAAGACAACATTTGATTGTGTCAAATTATCATGCTCATAATATTGAAGTGTATGGTAATCTCAAGTCGAAGGACTAAATAATATACCTATCATGAGTAACACCTATGACTTAATCCATGTGGTGTTCTCATAAGCGGTTGGTCGAAAGATCTTATTCCATAATAAGTACTGATGATCTTGATTTGTATCCTTATATGCATGATCATCACATGACCATCAATCAAGATTCACACTAGTCTTAATTCATTATAATTCCCAATATAATGACCGACTAAGGACATTTAGGATATTTCAACAAATACCCATGGATCTTACTATAGGTAAACACGCAATGACTTATAATAAAACAACAAATAAAACCTCTATTTTATTAACTAAAATTATAAGATAAACAATGTTTGTAGATCGACTTAGGGCACATGCCCTAACAAATAAGACATTAGGTTCATAGTTGTTGTAGAGATTTTTTAGAGAATTCTTACCCTAAAATTTTAGCACTGGCACTTCGGCTCGTGATTGTCCATTTGTGTGTGGATTTCTGATAGAGGATGTTCATATCTCGCAAAATCTTAAAGGAATCGGTCAATACCAAACAAGGCAGACATATAGTTGTTCTTGTTAAGGTACGGTTTTTCTCTATTGGTACATAGGTTAATGGAATCGATATGATCTTAGTTCAGGATATTCGAAAAAGTTTCGAAGACTCCTGCTGTGTTTGATCCTCGAAACCCAACAATTTCCAGCTTCCTTTCATTGACCTTCACTAGGGGAAAAAACTTATTTAGAAATCTTTCATTGATTTATGCCTATGAAGTTGTACTCCCTGCATTCAATCCTTGAAACCAGGATTTAGCTTTTACACTCAATGAGAATGAGAAAATTCTTATCCTAATTACCTTATTTGTAACTCTAGTAAGTGAACAGTGTGACACTTCTCCAAAAAAACTCTCTACATGTGGAACTAGATCTTCATTTGCTAACCCATCGAATAGGCTATTTTGCACCATGTTGATGAGAGACGACCTCAATTCGATCTCGCTGGTGTTGGCTGGAAGCCTCATTACTCTGTTGTATGTCTCTTGAACTTTCGATTTGAAGTAGTCACAAAGACATATTTGTTCTTGCACTCTATCTTGCACTACTAGATCACCATTGCGTTGATTATCCCCTCGGCCCTGATGTTGATTTCGACTCTCCACTTGATCATCTGCCATCCAGGTTCTTTTTTCCCTCGTTAGTTTTGTCAATCTTTGAATCGTAAGGCTTTAAGTCCTTCTCTATTTTACTACGCATGCACTAATTCTCCCTAAGAAAAGAAAACACAAAAGATCTAGTGCAGATTGTCAAACTTGAAACTTAATTTTTTTTGTATAAACTTAAAAGAAAATTACTATAAATAAAAGTCTTAACAATTGTGTAAACTAACCAAACTACTGTGTGGCTACCTTTCCCAGGTAATGGCGCCAAAAAACTTGATCATAAAACCGCAAGTATAATGGTTCGATTGTATTAATAATATGATCAGCTAGTGTTGATTACGGATATCGTCCTCAAGGAATGGTTTATACGGACACCATTCACTTAGTTAAGTTCACTCTATTGGTAAGAAGATCTCTATTTAGTTATTTTTAACTAAACTACTATATTCTAGAAAACAATGTAAAATAACTTGTACTCATATATTAAGAAGACTTTTAGTTGAGAACTTCACCTATGTAATGAATTACTATACTTTCATATCTCACTTCCATCATCTTCATTATGTGTATGCAATGCTCAATTAGAATATAAATATTTCCTTAAGATTCACTTTAACTCACTGTCGTGATAGAAAAGATCCTAATGTGCAAACTAGAACTCCACCTATCGGTGTGAATAATGCAAGTTCCACATAGCATTAAGTTCCAAATCTCTAGATTCATAAACACTTAAGTTTACTATCCATACTTCCCTAATCAATAACTATCTATCAATGTTATATATTTTTATGGTTGTATTATTCACATCTGGCTTAAAAGCTCCAATGGCCATGGTATTTCCTAACACCTCTAATCAACTAACATGTGATCAAGATGTTCATAGTATTACGAATAGAACCACTACAAATTCTAACCAATGCACTTTATATACATTATAATCCTTTAATACTTCTTTTAGCATAACATTCATACCATAAAATCTATTGATTTTTAAGATAAACAAACTACTCACTCATCATTGAAATCAACATACACATAATGGTATTCATTGTAATAAAAAATTGAATTAAATAACTTCAATTAAATCAAGGGATCAATACTGAATAACCACAAGTGGAGTCTTCAATGTCTTCTCCTCCAAAACTCTTCTTAATATCCGAGAACTATGTAAAACTATGTTGATTGGCGGTAATCTCTTCTATTAGGTCTATTGTGTTTTGTTTAGCATGTTCTAATACCTATCTATACAACTAAGACTCATTAGAATACAATTAGAAACCCTAATTAACAATTCAGACCGAACTAAATTCTAAACTTTCTATTTTTATGTCCCACGATATGTTTACTAAGCCACGACACCGCCACAGCTTTGGCCTTTTATGTCAATTTTCCCTTCACTATAGGCTCGGTGCCCTGTGTACATTGTCCCAATTATGTGTACAAAACCACTACGTAGCCACTGCGTCGACTCTACTACACCATTTTTCTTGTGTTCTCTCCTTCTCCATGTCTTGCCCACACCTTAAGCACTCTTTCCACGGCATCAAGCCTCCATGCCACGACTTCAAGTGTACTTTTGTGCATTTTCTCCTCATTTCTTCATGAATTCACTCATTTGTCTCCTTTATACCTTATACGCCTAAAAACACATAAATACCATTAATTAGTGCTCATTTCGGGATATTTATACCAAATATACTACTAAACTAACCATATATCTAATTAAACACTTATCAGTAATGCAGGTTCAATTAATGGATATGAAGAATGGAAAGAGTGATCTTTAGTCTTTTGGTGATTTCTTTACATTCTTTCTTTTTCTTTGTATAACAATTTGATTATTATTGTGTTTTGGGCTTTGGACTAAGAGTTGGCTGATATTCTATTTGAAGATCTCGCGAATAAGTATATGACGATAATGGTAATATAATGAAACATACAAACTTGAATTTGGGGTCATATTATTTCATGAAATGGTTTATATATCAATAGATTTGTTTGAGTGGGTTGTTTAAATGTGTGAATTTTGATATATAAATTGTTGCGGATATTGGTGAATATATGAGTCCTTCTAGGCTTTCTCCAATAGTTGTTTATTAGTTTTTTGGATATTCAACAACGCTATTTACAGGGGAGACTCTGTCGAAATTTCTTTACAAAATCAAAATTTCAAATTGAAGGATTTCTTAATTTGATGCAATTAAGAAAAAAAAAAAGATTTTGAATTTATCTTTAAGGATGACCATTTATCTTGAGGATTTAAGAAAATTGATGTCAAGTAAAGAAATATTTAGGAAGTTTAGAGGCTGACTAGATTATCAGAGGTTTTGGGATAATCTAGGCCGATCAGATGCCCTAATGACGAGGGGTCTAACAAAGATGGTATCGGTGCCTAGGTTTGGCTTGATTTAAGGATAACTTTGATTGAGAACCAAAGAGTGATTGAGCGATTAGTAGGGAAGTGACTGTGAGCTGGGGTTAATTCGATTATTCTATTATGTTTGGTATGTATTTATGTATTTTCGCCAGATATGCAATAAGAAGTTTATTCTCCTTGTCTATTCGATACTTAAATCATGAGATAAAACGAGTGAGGTTAGGAATAGTTAATAAAGGAGAGAATGGACTTATGAAATGATAATTGAGCGTGAATGGAAAGTGAAATAGACTTTTGGAAGTCTAGATTCACAATGAGATATTGTTAGCAGTTTGGTACAAATATAGTTGAGGGAAGTTGTCAGTTATAAAACCAATGAGTAATTAGTTTAAAAAGAAGTCTAAATGATTCAGGAACGCAAGTACTTAACATGGATTTTTTTTTTGAAACCAAAAGTATCAAACTATTATAATTTGAAATGCTTAGGAGAATGTCACCACAGACTTAAATTAAGTCTTTAACTATTGATAATCATTTTGTAAATGTAAAATGAAAATGAGATTTTTGGAAAGCACAAGATATGAATATCTTTGATTTTAGAAAGAGGTTAGTACTGGTTAAACTAGTAACTCGGGAATACCTATTCTATAAAGTATTGGTTTAGTTTATAACCAATTGAGAGTTGTTTCTAAAATAGTCTCAATGAAAAGTAAAACGAAGATAAAGCTTTCAAAAATAGAAATTAAGTAGACAAATTGCATTTTGAATGGAAAATCATAATGGGATTGTGATAGGATCAAATAAAGTTGTCTAAGTCAGTTTTTATGAAAATAAAATACTTAGAGAAAAATCATATTCATAGAAGGAAAGGAGATCAGAAAGATATGCGGACAACTTGACTATGGTATAGGCCGGATGTTTCTGTGAGTAGTAAGTATAGGATCTCCCATAATTTTAGGAATGCTGGAGCCCGCGTGTGAATTCTTTCAAGGTAAGGGCGACTTGATTCATTTTGTAGATCTGTTTGAGGTGGTTTTCAATTACCAACTAGTAGGTGGTTTATGTTCCTATGACCGAGTCTTTCTGGCCCCGCTTTCTTTTCCTTAAGTAGCGAAGCACTTTCAATTCCCCTTGTTGTTAATGAGTAAAGATGGTTGTCACCCTCCGAATAAGTAAGTGGTGTAGTTACTCTCTCTCACAATCATGAGTTAGTCTATCTTTAGCTTATATTTAAGAGTTGTTATGTTGCATCCCCTAACCTGATTAGGGCAATACTATGCCTGAAACCCAAATTAAGCCCCGATAATCCCGCTAGACTTAACTAGAGCCAGCAGTCTTTGCTTCTATCTCCTGATAAACACAACTGTATATCGAATATCGATGTAAAACAAATATTAAGCGCAAAGAAAATAAAACTTTTTCGATAATAAATACAATATACGGTACCAAATCAAACTAGAATAAACATCAGTTATACAAAACCTTCTATCCCTTGTGATATTACAAAATTGTACTTCAATACAAATATATATATATATATATATATATATATATATATATATATATATATATATGACAATGGAGATTCATTACATGAAAGAGAAGATCAAAACTCATAAGTCTTCTCTATCTTGTAGTCATCGCTCGTCGATTTTCCTAAAATGTTAATTTAAGGTGAGTGCTCCAACTTGCTTTGTAAGTAGGAATTCACATAGCCATCAACATTCCATATAATAGTCAAGAACATCATGCGATAACAATATGAACCAATGTTAACTAACAAGAATATGGAAAGCATATAATTCAATATATAACGGATGCAAATCAAATTGTCAATGATTATTACACTGTGATTCCATTTTATTTATAAAACTAGGGTCGATTACCCACTGACGCCATCAATGCGATTGGTAGACCAACACATTGGCCGATGTGCTATCTAGCAAATCCATTAATGCCCAATGGTTCTATCCGAAACCCGCTAGTGAGTATGTGATTCATGCAACTTATTTAACTGAGTAAGAAGTTACATATAGTCAGGGAGATCAACCCCGCATCCTATACAACGTAGTCTCAGTCTCAAGAACTTACTCTCGTGAATCACATTAAACACCATTTTTCATTTATTTAAAACCATCATAGCGTACATAGTCCCCCATTCCATAAACTACATGAACTACACATATTAGGATAGCCAGGCAACATTGATAAATAAGTGAATCCGTACTTACCTTAGTTTACGTTTCTGGTTTCCAACTTCTAAGGTTTTTGGGTCACTCTCACTTTCCATGTGTTCCAATACCTATCACAAATCTTTTGTGATCAATATAAGTATAATTCCATGTGTTTAGAAACTCTAAGTCAGTCCCTAAGGCTTTAAGAAATTCTATGTAAAATACAACACAAATTGCTATTTTATAGGGTGGCAGCGCACTCCCTTACTTTGTGGGGGTGTGCTCCACCAATTGGGTTCATCCCAATTGATGAATGGAGTGCACTCCTCTGTTAGGTGGAACGCGCACCACCCTGTACTGTCTCGATAGTAAACTGGGCAGTAGCCACTGTTCCATCCATAAACCCACAAAACAATCGCAAACACTCCGAAAATTCATCAAGAAGAACCTCCAGTGAGGCAAAAAATCATTTCCAATGATTAAACAACACAATTCACAGAGATTTCATCACCTATTATCGAATTAAACTTAAGAAACATAAAAACAAACCTTACCAAAGTCATGATATATGGATTCTCAGTTGATTAAGCTCCTCAACTCCCACTGAATCAACTCCCAGTTTGATTCCCTATAATCAGAATCAAAACCATCATCTGCTATCCCTCTCACTTTCTCGAATGATCTGATGAAAATGAGGATAAACTTGATGATTTTAGATTTATATATAGAGATTTTCCTCGAGATACGTATCGTGCCATCTCAAGATTGATCAAGTGATTGATGTGTTAAAATGATAGTCCTAAAAGTAACACATTTTGACACCATCAACACTTACGCTCATCTTGATGCTGATCAAACGATTTATTTAATTCAAACCAAACTTATAGTTTTTAATATATATATATATATATATATATATATATCAAATATATATAAATATATATAGTTTGCATATTTTCTCATCAATAAATTCACTGGACATGCCTACAAGTGTTCTCAGGTGTGCACATTCATTTCACAACCCCCTCGTTACCGATTATTTATTGTTTAGTTACCGATTATAGGTTTGTATTAATTTTCTATTAATCCCCCAATCTATAATATTCGTTAACATTCCAAAGAAACGCCAATTCAACACATAAACCTACACACACGCTAATCAAGGAACGCCAAACTTAACCGTGAGCCTAACTCAAGTTAATTAAGATTTAGATTAACACTAATCACCAGCTTAAGGTAACAAGTCATTACATGTTACCCTCACTTTGTTTGGGAAAGGCTTTGTAATAATTCTGCCATTTTGCTCGGTTGTTGGTTCACCACATAAGTTAACTACCTGTTTTCTCGCCTATTGACAAAAGGAGAAATGCACTTATGGGATGACAATCTAATTATCCTTAGGCCATATTTTGTCATCAGCCGACAGACGAGAATGGGAAAGACTACAACTAGCCAGCTATAACGTCTGGCAACTGCACTAACCGACCACTAGCAAGATGGACTTCAACTTTCCATCTCTCTATGTATTTCTAGATATTGGTAATCTGATATGCGCTTTACCACATATGAAAATCAGGTTTGATAGTAGGGTGGGGAGTCATTATTACTACTTATGTTGTATCCATAGAGGATAAAATGCCTTACTAAGTATTTTATCTTTTCCAAAATAACACAAAGTGAAATGTGGAGAAAAACCATGGTATAAAATAGTCAAGTGACTTCAAAGAAAAAGTATTGAGTGTTTTTTATTGTTTCTTACTCAAGTTGTTTATTCATAAGTGAAGTTGAGTACAGTGGTTACATGAGTTAAAAAAAAGTAATGATAAAAATGAATGAGAACAATTGAGTTAGGAATGATCTTTATTAACACTAGGTTAGGTGTTGTTTAAATACAAAGATCAAGGAAATCTCTAACTTAAAAATGAAAGGTGTAATGACAAGATCAACATGTTAAAAGTTAAAGTATTAGGGAAATGGTATATAATAATAACTAGGATTAGCTATTAAACAAAACACATGTATTTGCGTTAAAAAATATTCCGAGTACCAAATAGTTACTTCTATTCGAATTAAAATTATAAGGTCTATTACTACAATTTAAAATATAACAAATGAAGAGATAGATGTACTGATTGAGTATCAGTAAGGGATTTGTATAGTAATTTAGTAAGAACTCCTATATGGTTAGAATTTCCATTGATATGACTTAAAGGATTGAAATAGTATCCTTTAAGGGTCTGATTAGCGGTTAAGTTAATCAAGGTCCTGGAAATTCTAATTTTTTTTTCTCTTCGATTGAACAGTAATGTAGAAGTGAAATCATCAAAAATTGAATTGGTGAATAGTAAGATACTTTGTTATCTTACATAGTCTCTTGAAAAGTAACGAAATTCTTTTTGAGAGAAAGAAAAGTCGAGAAATCTAAGACAAATGAAAAAATTTAAGGTAATAACAAGCAATTCTATTGTGACAAAACTCAATTTGGCCGAAACTTGTATTTTCAAAAATTGGGACTTAGGAGCTCAACAAAATCTTCAATTCACTCATGAAAACAATAAAGAAGATCATCAAATTCATTTTTATCAAATACTTTTTTATCCACATTTAAAACTCATAAATTGAATGAAAAGAACATGGATTTGTAACCTTGGCTTATAATTTGATCCAAATTTCGTGAATTCTTTCACTAAATTGATTACTTGATCTCTTCATCTTTAGTTTTCCAGTGATTGTTTCTCCCTCTCAACCTCAGAATCTTATCTCCTATTGCATGAAAATGATGCACATTTGTATATATATATATATATCTATATATACGGTGCTTCTACCATGGAACCCAATTATATAGCATTTATTACGCATTTAATGTGTTTTGCAATAAATGCACTACATCAATCAACATTAGATTAAAATTTCATAGTAATCCAATGGTGAGATATATAGCTCCATTGTAACATATAATGAAATCTCAGCCCTTCATCTCATTTTATTTTTTCATCCAAATGCAAAATCAATGGTCTCCATTCATCCAAACGTCTCCACTTACAAACTCATTTTAAAACCAATCTTGACTCAATTCCAATGGATTTCATTCTGACACATATCTCGAAGCATGTCCATGGTCTATGTTTATTTATATAAACTTAGGTACTTGATTGAGTTGCTTTGTAAACTATAGTCCATATAATCTAATACACACAATTTGGTTACATTAATGTATATATAATTTAATTAAACACTCAACAATCATTATCTATTAAATTCCTACTATTACACGCATCTCAAGGCGTGTCCTCGCTCGCTTCATAACGCATATATATAACAAATAAATGTGATTTAATAATCTACACATATACACACACACACATAAAAGGAAATCACTAAACAAATATAAAATATACCTCAGCCACACGCCAAAGTCAGATTACATATCTGTTGACAGGTCCCACATCACGGGTAGATGATCATGATTAAAGATAAAACAAGGGTTAAAAATTTGGGTCGTTACAAGTCTTCCCAGTTAATGGGAATTTTGTCTTCAAAATTAAATTAAGCCAGACATCTACTTGACTCGAATAGGTACGGGAATCATTCTCGCGTATAGGCTTCCCGATCCCAATTAGGTTTCGAATCGGTTTGGAATTGCCACTTAATCAACAAAAGCAGGATAGTCCTGTTCCTCAACTGTTGTACCTTGTGGTCTAGGATCTTGATTGGATACTCCTCATATGATATATCCTCACTCAAATCAATCAGTCTCAAGTCCACTGTTGGTCGTACGCCTGGCTTTGAATTAGCTAGTCGAAGCATTGAGATATGGAATATCGGATTAATCCCTAGCATCTACAGTGGTAGCTCGAGTTCATATGTGACTTTCCTAACCCGTTTCTTAGCTTTGAAAGGCCCATTGAATCTCAGTGCAAGCTTTCCTTTCAACTTAAACCTCTATTAACCTTTTGAGGGAAAACCTTCAAATATATTAAGGCTACCCCTTCTTACGTGAGATCGCCATTATACTTGTCCGTGTACTTTTTTTGTCTCTCATAAGCGGCTTGATGTCACTGACGAATTTGTCTCACCTTCTTTCTATAGTCAGCAACAATATCAGGCCCTAATGTATCTTAGTCCTCTGGTTCAGCCCAACACGATAGGGAGCGACACGACCTGCCATATGAAGCATCAAGCGGTGCCATCTCAATGTTAGCTTGATAAACTTTATTGCATGCAAACTCACACAATGGTAGTTAGTCCTCCGAATATTCTCCAAACTCCAACACATTGGCCTGGAGCATTTCCTTGAGAACCTTAATAAAAATTTCAGTCCGCCCATCAGTGTGAGGCTGAAAATTAGTGTTGATCTGTAGGCGCATACTATACTACTCCTGCAAACTTTGCCACATCCTAGACGTATACATAGCAT